>OZ005737.1:123112403-123712403 GCA_963930755.1 Eudasyphora cyanicolor
TTTAAATATTTTATGGCGCTATTACATTTCTGTCTGCATTTGAAAATAGATATTTTTACTATTTCCCCGATCCTCTCCTAGCATTTTGTTAATATTAGATCCAAATATACGCCAAACTGACATTTGCGAATTAACAAGAATATTTTCTAAATAATGCAAAAAAAATCGCTAAGATACACCAACTCGGACAAAAGTTATGGCCATTTGAAGTTCGGTCGGAAAATGTACTTTGAAATTCTAGAACAAATTATTTGAAAAGTATACCAAATATTCATCATGAAGGAAACAACTTGTAGAACATTTTCGAATATACATATTTTTTAGTTGTTATATTAATACCTAGAAACTAAAAAATACTTAGTCATTATTGCGTTATTGTTTAGTTTTCATGACGTTTGGATAAACTCAACACCTGGATCGAAAAGCTTTTGTAGACCAATATCCTTCGAGTATACAAAAGACTTGGCTTTTAACACACAGAAACTTGTAGATCGTATTGAGAAGGAAATTAAATGCATGGAACACATAACAATTGCAATACTGGACTTTTCTTTTAGAATTGGATTTATTGTAAATCTTACCGTGATCGACGGTAAAGTTTGCAATGCGATAACTGGAACATCATCTACTTGGAGATGTCTATTATGTGGGGACACTAAAGCGCAGTTTTCAAATATATCCAAGGAAGTAACAATTATTAAAGACGCATTAAAATTCGGAATATCCCCATTACATGCTCGCATACGTTTTTTGGAACATTTTCTGCACATAGCATATGATTTAGATTATCACAATAAATCAGAAAATGAATACAAGCCTGTGGATACCAAGGAATTGAAAAGAACGAGAGATATCGCGAAGAAGAGAATTCAAGAAGAATTTAAGACACAGACTGGTTTAAATATCGACAAACCTCTTTCCGGATATGGAAATACAAATGATGGCAATACTGCAAGACGTTTCTTCAAGAATTATGAAATATCAACAAAAATAACTGGCATTGGTATGGAATTATTGAGAAGGATCAACATAATTTTAATGGCAATAAATAGTAAACATAAAATTAATCCAGAAAAGTTGGGAAAATACTGCCTTGATATCATAAAACAGCTTATAACATTGTGTCCTTGGAAGGATATGACTCCTACTATGCATAAAGTATTGCGTCATGGAGAAGTTATTATCGCGTTTAATATTTTTCCCTTAGGAGAGCTTACGGAAGTATCTCAGGAGGCAAGAAATCGTGATTTTCGACATAATCAGCAATTTCACTCTTGAAAGTGTTCAAGAAAATCGCAAAATAAAGATATTTTCAAACATCTACTCCTTTCTTCCGATCCCGTATTGTCGTCAATGAGGAAAAGATGGATTTGTTACAGTGATCTGACACTTGACAATACTGAAGAATTCAAGGATTTGCTTTATCTTTCAGACATGGACTTTTCTTTTTCCGATTACGTTACTGAATTAAGTTAGTTCCAATTAAGATTGCTAATAAAAATTTTATTCTCAAACATTGTTGACTTTTATTTCAAAACATTTACATTATAGTTCGCTTCTTACGTTACCCATATGGAAACAGGTATCGCAAACGTAAATTAATTCCTAAAACATAAAATATGCTTCTAAAATGAATCATCAACTCAATATAATAATAGCCTATAACACACAATGCTTAGTGTATTATAGGCTATTATATTGAAGGGACGATAAGTTCCTGTTTTCTTGTGGTCAAAAAGATTCCGATTTCTACCTGTTACCTGGCATCTATGGAAATGCCAAGAAATCAACAATTTTGTATCATATAAATAATTGTGTTAACACCTGTTATGAGGTAAAAAAATAGGGATTTCCTTAGAATGAGGAACAATAACGCAATAATGAGTGAGTATTTTTTAGTTTCTAGGTATTAATATAAAAACTAAAAAGTATGTATATTCGAAAATGTTCTACAAGTAGATTCCTTCATGATGAATATTTGGTATACTTTTCAAATAATTTGTTCTAGAATTTCAAAGTGCATTTTCCGACCGAACTTCAAATGGCCATAACTTTTGTCCGAGTTGGTGTATCTTAGCGAAATTTTTTGCATTATTTAGAAAATATTCTTGTTAATTCGCTAATGTCAGCTTGAAACGATTTGGACCTAATATTAACAAAATGCTAGGAGAGGATCGGGGAAATAGTCAAAAAATCAATTTTCAAATGCAGACAGAAATGTAATAGCGCCATAAAATATTTAAAAATCAACATATTTCAATGAAATATTTTGTAGTTTGTAGGTCTTGACTTCACAAATCGAGAGTATTTCGCAAATCATTATATTTCAAAAAAGCCGCGTTTCAGATTCCCTTTGCAGTTCAACTTACAATACCTTACCACATATAAATATTCCAAAAGATTTGACATTTTAGCTTTGCGATTGGAGAAAATGTGGCTTACTTTTGAAATTTGTGTAAAAAATGGTGTAAATTGGAGAAGCTTGGTAACAATACCGGTAAATATTTTTGAGAGCATACCTTGGAAAGTTTCCTTTAAGATGATAGTAAATATGTTATACATTTTTTAGCTAACTTCTTCTAAAACTCAAAAATACGACATATACTTTTTCCAAAATTCGATTTTTTTGAAAATATAACTTCAAGTGGCCGTAACTTTTGTCCTATTGGGTATATCGAACCAATTCTTTTTTTCATCATATATGAAATTTTATTGCCAATCTAGATATGCTTAAGTGGATAAAATTGGTGCACATTCTGCTTCGATATTTACAAAATACTAGCACAGGGTCGGGGAAAAAATTTAAAATTCAATTTTCAAATACACATATCTCGGTAACAATACAAGAAAACTTTTGGGTGCAAAAAGCTTTTTGTAGACCTTGGCTATTAGAATACACACAAAAAAAGATTTTATGAATCGGACGGAAAAGACGAAAGTTACACGCGCTTAAACATTTTGTTCAACTGAGGTAGCCAACTTTGAGGCCCTGCAGCTCCGCCCCTGTATACCACAGGGGCCCAAACTCAAAACTTAACTTCTCTAATACCTTTTCTACAAACATGCCAAGTCAGGTCGCAATCCGTTGTCTGGTTAATAAAAAAATAGGGATTTCCTTAGAATGAGGAACAATAACGCAATAATGAGTGAGTATTTTTTAGTTTCTAGGTATTAATATAAAAACTAAAAAGTATGTATATTCGAAAATGTTCTACAAGTAGATTCCTTCATGATGAATATTTGGTATACTTTTCAAATAATTTGTTCTAGAATTTCAAAGTGCATTTTCCGACCGAACTTCAAATGGCCATAACTTTTGTCCGAGTTGGTGTATCTTAGCGAAATTTTTTGCATTATTTAGAAAATATTCTTGTTAATTCGCTAATGTCAGCTTGAAACGATTTGGACCTAATATTAACAAAATGCTAGGAGAGGATCGGGGAAATAGTCAAAAAATCAATTTTCAAATGCAGACAGAAATGTAATAGCGCCATAAAATATTTAAAAATCAACATATTTCAATGAAATATTTTGTAGTTTGTAGGTCTTGACTTCACAAATCGAGAGTATTTCGCAAATCATTATATTTCAAAAAAGCCGCGTTTCAGATTCCCTTTGCAGTTCAACTTACAATACCTTACCACATATAAATATTCCAAAAGATTTGACATTTTAGCTTTGCGATTGGAGAAAATGTGGCTTACTTTTGAAATTTGTGTAAAAAATGGTGTAAATTGGAGAAGCTTGGTAACAATACCGGTAAATATTTTTGAGAGCATACCTTGGAAAGTTTCCTTTAAGATGATAGTAAATATGTTATACATTTTTTAGCTAACTTCTTCTAAAACTCAAAAATACGACATATACTTTTTCCAAAATTCGATTTTTTTGAAAATATAACTTCAAGTGGCCGTAACTTTTGTCCTATTGGGTATATCGAACCAATTCTTTTTTTTATCATATAGGAAATTTTATTGCCAATCTAGATATGCTTAAGTGGATAAAATTGGTGCATATTCTGCTTCGATATTTACAAAATACTAGCACAGGGTCGGGGAAAAAATTTAAAATTCAATTTTCAAATACAGATATCTCGGTAACAATACAAGAAAACTTTTGGGTGCAAGAAGCTTTTTGTAGACCTTGGCTATTAGAATACACACAAAAAAAGATTTTATGAATCGGACGGAAAAGACGAAAGTTACACGCGCTTAAACATTTTGTTCAACTGAGGTAGCCAACTTTGAGGCCCTGCAGCTCCGCCCCTGTATACCACAGGGGCCCAAACTCAAAACTTAACTTCTCTAATACCTTTTCTACAAACATGCCAAGTCAGGTCGCAATCGGTTGTCTGGTTAAGAAACGGCAGAATTGTTTTCCTTTTTTTTTTGATTCCTCCCACTGTGCGTCGTTTGATGTCGGTACTACCCCACATATGATGGTGTGCATTGACACTTCACTACACGCAATTGGTCATTGTTCTTCTCGTTTGCCGCTCCTACCAGTGATTTCAATGCACAGGGTGGCGTTTCAGTGTTATGTGCCATATAAACATGAGAGTTTGTTAACTCGAGTTTGGCTGATAGTATGTCTTCACTAAAAGAAGGAAGAAGGTATATATTAAGGTCGCTCTTGGCAAGTATACAGGCTCTACGTCTTCCATTACCTGAGCCCATGCTGATGCTTCCTTTCAGTGGTGGAGGTTTATCTGTAGGAACCGGTCCATTGTCAGGTTTCGCCATTTGCCTCGTCGTCTTTATTATTCCACAGGATTCTTCCGATCCCGTGATGAAGAGCTTCTCGACACATACATACACATCGGTAAAGGGTAAAACGCAAGTTATGGACGAGTATTTTTCGAATTTCCTCCCTCATCACTCTTGTTCACCTTAAGTCGGATGTTGCTGGATCCATATGATACCATGCCTTCGGACTTGACGAGGTGGGGTAGAGACTCGGCATTGAGCATTGAGCTCGGGATTGCAAACCTTCAGCATCTTAGTCACGGATTCTACATCGGCAGATTTAACCAATTTTCTTCGTATTAGTTTTATGCGGCCCTGATACCTGCCAGCGCACAGTGGGCTAAAATGGAAAAAAATTGACATAATTCTGCCATTTCAAAACCATGTATCGTATGGCGATGAAATTTTAGGTGTGTATACAAGAGGTGTTAGAGAGTTTAAGTTCGGAACTTGGGCCCCCTATCTCATACAGGAGCTACAGGGCCCTAAAGTTGACCACCTCGGGTATACAAAATATCCATCGGCTTCAAACTTTTGAATGGAGTGTCCGGTTTTAGTGGCGTTTCTGTGGATACTCCTTCACCAGACCTACGATAAACATTTTAGAGGTTGAAGATATCTTGAATAGTTTCCGAGATATGTGGATTTTAAATTTGAATTTTTCATTTTTCGCCGACTTTGCCTTGGAGTTTAGCCAATATCTCATTCAAAAAATTACCGATTTTGTTCGCGTGTTTTTTTATGGATTGCCAATAAAATTTACAATATTATGAAAAAAGAATCGATACGATATGTGAAGAAATAAGAAAGTAATGGCCCTATAAAATCAATTTTTTGAAAAAATTTCATTTTTGGAGATTTTTTGGCGAAAAAAGTCCAATTCGTATTTAAGTCTTGTAGAAAAAGTTTGTTACACAAAGTATATCAAATTTATACTCATTTTAAAGAAGACTTTTCACAGAATATGCTAGAAGCCCAAATTTTAATTGGTGTGGTTGCCACCCTTCTCTGATTTGGACCTTTTTTTACATAAATTTCAAAAGTTTGAACGATTTTCTCCAATCGCAAAGCTAGATTGTTAAATTTTTATTTATTTGTATTAGGGTGTAACAAAATCGACTGCAAAGGGAATCCCGAACGCGGCTTTTCATATCGAAGATATAGGACTAAAAATAAAAAATCCCATTTTTGGAGATTTTTGATGTATTTTTTTGGGAATTGAGGGATTTTCCATTGGAAATTTCCACATGTTGCGTTTGATTATTATTTCTAATATCAAAAGAAAGAACTTTAAAAAAATCATCGAAATATATAGATTTTTAAGAATTTTATGCCGTATTTGAGTTTCTGTCTATATGCCAAGTATTTTTTTTAATTATATCCTACGCCACACTGTGGTACTGGGTATTATAACATTGTGCATTTGTTTGTAACACCCAAAAGGAGCCGAAATAGACCCATCGTTTATTATACCGATCGACTCAGAATTATTTTATGAGTTGCTATGTCCGTCGTCTTGTAATTAAAGTACAGGTCGAAATTATGATCCGATCTCGTCGAAACTTTACACATATTTTTTTTGGCCCAAGGACGATCCCTATTGAATTTGGCTAAAATCGGTTCAGATATAGCCCCCATATATATGTTAGCCCCGATTTGACATGTATGCCCTGTAAAAACTTTATGTTATATCCGATCAGTTCGAAATTCTGCAAAAAAAGGTTTCTTTCCACATAAATACTGCCAAATTCGGAGAAAATCGGTTCAGAATTAGATATAGCCCCCATATATATGTTACCCCGATTTGATATGTATGAGCTGTAGTAACTGTATTTTATATCCGATCAGTGCGAAATTCGGCAGAAAGAGGTTTCTTATTACTCGAAGGAATACTGCCAAATTCGGAGAAAATCGGTTCAGATTTAGATATAGCCCCCATATATATGTTACCCCCGATTTGATATGTAAGCGCTGTGGAGACTGTATTTTATATCCGATCAGTACGAAATTCAACAGAAAGAGGTCTTTTTACATGAATGAGTATTCAGGGAAAATCGGTTCAGATTTATATATAACCTCTATGTATATGTTCCTCCTGATTTGGTTTCAAAGCGCTATAGAAGTTGTACTTTACTTCCGATAATAAAAATTTCCCAGAAAGATGTCTCAATTTAGTAACGAATATTGCATAATTTAGCGATTATCGTTTCAGAATTAGATAATATGTTCCTACCCATTTACCAATTATTACAAATTATTATCGCAATGACCCTTATCGCATTGTTAGGGAGGTGTAGGGTATTATATAGTCGGCCCCACCCGACTTTCTGCCTTTCCTTACTGGTTATACCTGTCAATGATTAAGGGTTTCCTAGAAATAGTGCCACAAAACAATATTTTCTGGAAGGTAAATCTTACTAAATTTATTATTGTTTGATAAATGATAAAAACATGTGATCTACAAGAAATCAGCGCATAGTGACTGATATAATAACTAATAAGTACAAGAAGGTAGGGAAAAATTAAAAAAAAATTGCATATGGACAGAAACGTAAATACGGCATAAAATTCTTAAAAATGTATATATTTCAATGAATTTTTTTTAGAGTTCTTTATTTTGATATTAAAAATAATAATCAAAAGCAACATGTGGAAATTTCTAATGGAAAATCCCTCAATTCCCAAAAAATACATCAAAAATCCCCAAAAATGGGATTTTTTACTTTTAGTCCTATATCTTCGATATGAAAAGCCGCGGGATTCTCTTTGCAGTCGATTTTGTTACATCCTAATACAAATAAATAAAAAGAAAAGTTTAACAATTTAGCTTTGCGATCGGAGAAAATCGATCAAACTTTTGAAATTTATGTAAAAAAAAGGTCCAAATCGGAGAAGGGTGGCAACCACACCAATTAAAATTTTGGCTTCGGATTTTCTCTAGCATATTCTGTGAAACGTCTCCTTTAAAATGAGTATAATTTTGATATTGTGTAACAAACTTTTTCTACAAGACCTAAATACGAATTGGACTTTTTCGCCAAAAATCTCCAAAAATGAAATTTTTCAAAAATATGAAGTTATAGGGCCATAACTTTCTTATTTCTTCACATATCTTATCGATTCTTTTTTCATAATATTGTAAATTTTATTGGCAATAAAAAAACACGCGAACAAAATCGGTAATTTTTTGAATGAGATATTGGCTAAACTCCAAGGCAAAGTCGGCGAAAAAATGAAAAATTCAAATTTAAAATCCACATCTCTCGGAAACTATTCAAGATATCTTCAACCTCTAAAATGTTTATCGTAGGTCTGGCATAGGAGTATCCACAAAACCGGACACTCCATTCAAAAGTTAGAAGCCGATGACAATTTTGTATACCCGAGGTGGTCAACTTTAGGGCCCTATAGCTCCGCCCCTGTATGAGATAGGGGGCCCAAGTTCCGAACTTAAACTCTCTAACACCTCTTGTATACACACCTTCGTCGCCATACGATAAGTGGTTTTGAAATGGCAGAATTATGTCCATTTTTTCCATTTTAGCCCACTGTGCAGCGTAGACACCGCCGGGAGCCGGACAGCTGCTCAAGAACATCGAGGAAAACAGAGCACAGTGAGTGGAGAGATCTGTTAGACTGCCTAGAAAGGCAGACCCCAGTATGTCCAGTCGTCGTTTACTCAAAGCGGAACGGTCGCATATCAAGTGCTCAATGCTCTCCACTTTTTCCTCATCTCCACAGCATTTGCAGAAGTCATTGGAGTCAATACCCAAACTTGTGGTGATACTAACGTAGACAATCTTTTCCATTGCATGCATTTGAAAATTTATTTTCTGACTATTTCCCCGATCCTCTCCTAGCATTTGGTTAATATTACGTCCAAATATACGCCAAACTGACATTTGCGAATTAACAAGAAAATGTTCTAAATAATGCAAAAAATTTCGCTAAGATACACCAACTCGGACAAAAGTTATGTCCATTTGAAGTTCGGTCGGAAAATGTACTTTGAAATTCTAGAACAAATTATTTGAAAAGTATAAATATTTATCATGAAGGAAACTACTTGTAGAACATTTTCGAATATACATATTTTTTAGTTGTTATATTAATACCTAGAAACTAAAAAATACTCAGTCATTATTGCGTTATTGTTCCTCATTCTAAGGAAATCTTTCATTTTTTACCTCATAACAGGTTGTTTAAACCTGAAACAATTTAATTTATATTCAATAATTTTGCTCGATGTATTTGCCGTAGTTAAACCCTCGTTAAAATCTGTCTACTCCTTTTGAATGCAACATTGAAAGAGTAGGCTAACAGTTTTTAACGAGTAACTAGTTGTAGCATTGTTTACTTTTTGCCGCCGCCTTTCTCCATCAAACCACTTGTTCGCGATCCCGCCTATCGAAAGCATCTTGTTGCTCTCTCTCTCACATCTCACATATCGTTGCATACGTACATATTGTTGTACAAAGGTAAACTTGTTACCACTAAATCTTTATTAAAGAAATAAATTAGAGCTTTCGGCTCTCTTGTTATTATATTTTAAATTAAACTATCGTGTTTTTATTTATTTTCTTTTTCGGCATTAACATTTTGGTCGCATCGAACCGGATATTTTAAGCTCGATTTTGGTTAGTTCGCGGCGTTAATTGGTGTTATTTTTTGTTTCGCCCTCCAGTTCGTGTTGTTGGCGATTCATCCCTTCATCAATCATCACCATCCATATCATCACCTCATCATTTACTATTATTTATTTAAATAATAATGTCAAAGTAAGTATAGTGCAGTGTAGTTATATGCAATAAAAGTGTTCGTGTTGTTAACAAAAAGGTCGTCTTACAGCGCGTCGCGAAACCCCTCCCGCTACACCCGTCTCGTTTCTACCGTCGTTCATCGTTGTGGTTACATACGTACGTGTATACAGTGCAGTGGTGGTAAATGTTACAAAATTAATTAGCGAAAATAAAATAGTTCGCGTATTTGTAAAAATAAGCATCAACTCCTTACCGTCGGAAAAGGAGAAAAATAGCATTTGAAATAATTTGTTGTCATTTGTTTTGTGGTTTGTTTTTCGTTAACAACAATAACAATAAAAAGTTCATTGCCACCACCATAAAAGAATACACTCAGTTTCTTTAATATTGTTTATTAGCGCGTCCGTCCAGCAGCCAGCCAACATACGGTTATCATATACCATATACATATATACTGGTATATGCATACATACAGTCAAACAAACGCAGCTGCTTGGAGCTATTTTTCTTTGATTCGCTTTTGTTTCGGTACGCTACATTAATTACGTTAGTTAAGTGTGTTCGGTACAAAGTTTGTAACCTCGGGAAATTTTTTGTGAAATTAATAATAGGGTTTCGTGCGTCGTCATTTTCGGTAAGATTTTGAAAATTAAATTATGTATATAACGTGCACCCTACATACGGTCAATTCGACTTTTTTAAATAAAAGTGTGATTTTTTGATTGTTTTCGGTTTCGGTTCGGTTTACTGTCCTGTTCGTTGGGTTTTCACCATATTGGTGGCATGCGCCCTACAGTCGGTCAAGCCGACCTGTAATCGAATTTAAAGGTATTTTTTTTAATTTTCTGTTTTTTATTTATTTTTGCTGGGTTTTTGGTTCCCTTTCGATAAATTTCGTTATTTTCGCGAGAAAATAATATTTTGAAAAAAATATCTCGATACACGGAAAGAAATTTGTGAAATAATTTTTAAATTTAATTATATATTTATTTTTTGATTGAATTTTATTTGCATTTTTTTAAATTTAATTTGTTTTTAAACATTTTAGTCATTTGTTTTCTTTGTCTTGCCGGATTTTTTACGAATTAGCTGGGTTTTAACGATTCTTTTATAGTTGTTTGCTTTCGGTTTGTTCTTCATAACTACACGTTTTTGCACTTTCTGTCATTTGGACATATCGTTGTTCCAAACAAACGTTGATACTACATTCGGTAGATAGATAGAAATTAGCATTCGTTTGTTTTTTCTCAATTTTTGCGAAAAGGGAACTAAATTTCATAGGAAATTTTTAGTGTTTTGCTAAATTTCAGAATTTACCTGGGTATATTTACGAAATTTCGGCGTTTTTTTATTGAAAATACAGTCCACTCGACATTTGTTTGTGATTGCGTCACATTTCGGTGAATTTCTACCAATTGTTTTTGGAAATAAATTACAATGTCTCTTCCTCCTCTTCATTTCTTTGTCAGAGCTTCGGATGATCTTACAAAATTTAGTGCAAATTTTGTTTTGGAAATGGATGAAGATTTTGATGTTTATAGTCTCGAGATTCGTAGCGCGGAAGTTAATAAAATATGGAGTAAGGTACAAGACACGTACGACAAATACCTTACGTATTTGGAAACCGCCGAGAAAGTTGAGCAGGCGGATGTAAACGAAGCTGAGGGTAAATATGATGCTTCTTACAAAACGTTTATGAATTGTTTAGCGGGAATTAAAAGAAAGTTAGCCGATTTTCGTGGTTTGAGGCGTTCGGCCTCTCGGTCTACAATTGTTAATTCAGCTCAGTCTGTACTTGAGCTTTCGGACCATTCTAGTCCAAATGGTTCTTTGGTAAATGAAACTCGTTCTCTTGCGAACGACTCTCGTAGATCGAATGGGGGAAATAGTGAGGTCTTGCGACGTGAAATGTCCGACCTGGTTAATAGTGAAACTATGCACAATTTGTCGTTGCCCCCATGTGATGTCGATATATTTGAGGGAGACTTCCTTTCTTGGCCCACTTTTAGGGATTTTTTCAGCGCTGATTATATAAACAATTCTCGTCTAAGCGATATTGAGCGATTGTGCCATTTAGTTCGCAAAACAAGCGGGGAAGCGCGCGAAATTGTTTCGAAATTTCCGCTCACACATCGTAGTTTTGAGTTTGCATGGCAGGCATTAAGGGATGCCTACGATAATCCTCGAATTCGTGTTCACAATCAACTGAAGATTCTCTTTGCACTTCCTGTGTTAAATAGTGAAACTAGTTCAGGATTAAAATCAATTCAACGCGGAATAAATAGCTGTCTTTCAGCATTGTCGATATATGATATCCGCACAGATAATTGGGATCCTATCCTTATTTTTATCTGCCTCCAACGTTTGCCGAGGCTTACTCAAACCTTATGGGAACAAAGTGTTAGAGACAAATCTGCTCTATCGTTGTGGAAAGATCCGCACTCTCGTGTTCCTCAACGACTTAAGAGGAAACGATTCTCCAAAACGGTCAAACCCCAAAATTAAAACGCATTTTACGAATGCCGCATCTTCGAAACCATCGAGTCCACCCTCAATTGTTAAATGTGTACTTTGTCCTAAAGAAGGTCACAGGCTCTCCAAATGTATTCGGTTTAAGAAACTTTCTCCCTCGGAAAGATATAATGTTGTAAAACGCAATCGTTTGTGTTTGAATTGCTTAGTAAAGGGACATGACGTGAAGAATTGTTCAAGTGAACATCATTGCTTCAGATGTGAAGCGAGACACCACACTCTACTGCATCGTGGTAGTCAGGGTTCGGCTTCTGCTACTACTACCACTAACACTAGACAGGTTCCAAATCGTCAAATTTCTAGTCAGTCCGTTGTAGACCCTTCGCAACCGTCCACGTCGGCTGGATGTATCCCTCGCCAGGTATTTCTGCCTCGAGTAAAGCTGTTTTTTGGGAACAGCAATGGTTAATATAGTTCACCATGGTGATTCGTACCCTGCTCGGGCTTTGATTGACCCTGCTTCTGAGGCCTCGTTTCTTTCAGAGCGCTTGCAGAACAGGTTGAAAATTCCGGTGCATTCAACAAATGCTACCATTTCAGGCGGTAATCGTTAAATTTGTTTGATTCGCGACCCGTAGACCTCTTGATAGGCGCGGACCTATATCCTCAAATCCGCTTAGAAGGATTTATTCAAATTTCTTCTGGATCATTACTTGCCCAGAACACTATCTTCTGTTGGGTTATTACGGGTCCTGGTCCTACCAACCAAGTTCAGACTTTCGCTACACGATTGGATATTTCTGAAGAAGTTAGTATTAATAAAACACTTTTGCGTTTCTGGGAACTCGAAGAACCTCCAAAACGAAGTATTTTGTCACCTTCGGATAAATTTTGTGAGGAAAATTATGTGCGTACAACTCGTAGGGATTCGGATGGTAGATACATTGTTACACTACCTATTAGGACCGACCTTAGCGTACAGGAATACTTGGGAGAATCTAGGGCGAACGTGTTCAGACAATATTTTCGTAATGAATCGTCATTACTTAGGAAGCCTGATATCAAAACTATTTATGACAACGTTGTCTCTGAATATTTGAGATTAGACCATATGAGGCCACACAGAAAAAAAAAATTGTTTCGATTTGATAAAACAATTCAAAGATTCAATTAAATATTTATCGAAATTTTGGTGATAAAAAAAATGTTCATATTGACTAAGTTTGATAAAAAAATTGTATGATTTGTCAAAAATGAATTTGATAAACAAATTGTCATATCGACTAAAAATTTATCGAATTATTTTATGTCTCAATTGATAAATAATTTCACATATTGACAAAGAAAATTGTAAGCTATTTATCGAATTGTGTTACATTTTCATTCGATAAAAAATTTCACATATTGACTAAAAATTTGTAAGCCGTTTATCGAATTATATTATTTTTCGATCGATAAAATATTTCACATATTGACAAACAAATTGTAAGCTATTTATCGAATTGTGTTACATTTTCATTCGATAAAAAATTTCACATATTGACTAAAAAATTGTAAGCCGTTTATCGAATTATATTATTTTTCGATCGATAAAATATTTCACATATTGACAAAAAAATGTAAGGTGTTTATCGAATTATTTTGATTAATAATTTTGTAGCTTGTTTATCAAATGTTATTATTTTTTTATCGATAAATAAGTTCACACATTTCTCGAATGATTAATTTTTTATCCGATAACAAAATTCACATATTGACAAACAATATTGTAACTTGTTTGTCAAACGCAAAGGCACAATAAAAAGCAGCTATTTATAGATGAACACAAGAGGTAGTTTATTATAGTTTTATTATAATTCATTGATATTTTGAGTGAATATAAACTTTTTATTAAAAAATAAATTAAATAACATTAAAGGCATACAATACTTAGAAGAAAAAACAGCTTAAATATATTCAAATATATGTATTAAATGGTATACATTTTGATATTATCGATCGTTTTTAAGTAAGTTTTAAATTTAGAATTTCGTCTTTTATCATAGAGACTTTGGGAAATTTTTTATCTGACTTCATTTCATAAAAGAAGCACTGGAGAAAGTTATAAAATATAATAGATTCATTAGGGAATTGTAAATTGAACACAAAAAAGGTTTTGTAAAGTAAGTCTACAGCTGTTAACACTTTAAGAATTGGAAATCGTATACCATCAAAATAGATAAAAATTTGTTGCACACAATGTACTTGACCGATAACTAGCAATAAATGCTGAATATTATTATTATGAAGTTTAAGAAGTTCAAGTTTTAGTTCCAGTTCCCTATTATTTTCAGCAATTAAAGCGAAGGAACTCTGTGAATCCGATATTGAGTATTTGCGCTTGCATTTTGCACCAGTTTTATCTGTGATTAGCTTTTGTTGGGGAGGAAAAAGGTTGTGAAGATGCCAAAATATTGAAAAAATTTTAGATTCTGAAAAGAAATTTAAATACATGAATGAATAAATCAAGAATATCTGTTTTGCTAAAATTATCACAATTTTTACCTTCATCGTATTTATCCAAATCACTCATCGATTTGGGAGAAATCTTAGATTTAATCAAGTAAAAAATCTTTTCTTGGTATAATGGCCATTTCAAGACAAGTTCGCATGATCTAGGAAACTTAAGTGTAAAGTCGATATCAATCTGTACGAAAAAATCATGTTAAATATATGTAGTTTTAGAAGATTAAAAAAATTACTTACCAAGTTCATTCCAGAAGGTTTTGAATACTCCGGCCATTTTTTCAAAATTTCACTCGTACTTTGTGAATTTTCCATTTGAGAAAATCGAAGCTGAGAACACTTTCTCCAGTAAAGGTCAAAATCATCAGCCGTAATATTCTGATTTCGAATACATTCAAGAGCGTATGTGGAATCAGCTTCTGGAACTAAATATAAAGTAGTAAATATTTCAGAAATATAGATAATTATGTGGTTATTACCAAAGATATTGCACGCGCTTGCTTGTTCGTCAGAGAAAACATTTTCTTTCTCCTTTGTGAGACTTTTGGAAAGATTTTTCAGATTATAAATTTTATTATACAATTTTCCTCTTTTCCCAGATGAACTAGATGTATAATAATCCTAAAAAGGTAGAATTGTAATTGGTAAACGTTTTTTTAACGTGAATTTTTAACATACTGTTAATTTTATAGGGCAAATGTTACATTTTAAAATATTACTTGCCTTTGATTCAGTTGGAAATAATGTACAGATTTGATTTTGTATTTCAGAACAGTCTGAGAGCGAGCAAAGATATCCCTTCGACTCAACATATTTGGCAATTGTGTTAATGAGCAAATTTCTTTGTTCTTCATTCAGAATATTATGTTTTGAATAATACTTAAGTATTAGCCTGCCATTTTGTGTATCCATAAGCATCTCATTAACGGAACAAATTGGTGATTTGACGAAACTTTGTGCTGTCGATTGCGAGTTGTCAGGTGACGTAGAAATCGTTTCGGTGTCGGTTGATTGTAATCGATATGTTCTCAATTTGTTTTCAAAAATCGCCATATCTCCAACTGCCAAGCCATGAAATAGTATTTTAATATGCTTGGGTGTCAATATTTTCAATACCTCTACAGTAATGTGGTGGTCTGAACAATACACAAACAAAAAATTAATACATAAAAAAATAAGTTGACCTCGGATTTTTTGCATATTTTAATTTTTCACCCGATTGGAACCTAACTTTGCATTGAGACGTTTAATCGTTCAAATATAGAAAATGTTAGTGCATATCGAAAATATGCAAAAAAATATATTTGGAAGATAAAACGTTTAAATGCTAAGTTGGGTTCCAATTGGATGAAAAATTAAAATATGAAAAAAATCCGAGGAATAATAACAGGTGACGGAAAAAATAAAATTACGGATCAACATTACTTACCAAGAAAGTGTTTGTGTAGGTGGTTTAAATTCCAGTGGGATAGTATTTGCCCAATGTCATCAACAGAAGTAGACTCTTCAAAATCCTATGGCAAATTATGGTAAAATTCTTTCGGTTTAATATATATTTTGCCAGTAGATGTTTTTATTTGATCTACGGGTGGGCCGACCAGATCATTAATATGTAAAATTTCAAAGTTGTCAGAATAGGCTAAAAACGAAACGCCCCAAAATGAGTTTCGTATACTGTGTCCAATTTTCGGCAATACACAAATATGTCCTTATTTGTCTCAACTATATAAAGTACTGAGAATATAAGTATATCTCCTTCCAATGTGGCCACAAATGATTTATTGTCGTATTTATATCCCCATATTTCTGCTTCAGTAAACATTGAAAATAGATCTTGCTTCAATTTATGCAATATGTCTTGTTCAACATTTTTGTCCCAAATTCTTTTTTTAAAAACATTACTTTCCTTTAATCTGCTATTCAATAAGAAATTTGCGAATTTCATTTGATGCTTAAATGCAAAAGATTTCGGGATATTTTTACGAGATGTAATTACATGGGAATAAACTTTGAATTCCCTATGCTTTCCTTCATACTTAAAGTTCCAAAAATTTCGCAATGGTCCAGATTTTGTTAAAATGGTCGGGTAGTGAGTCAAAATATGAAATTTTGGAGTTAGTGCACATTTAAATAATATTACAAAATCTTTGTTGATTGTTTTTATGTCATTTTTTATTTTTGATATTAAGTTGGCGTTAATCTCGAAACATAAAAGTTCATCGACTAGTCTTAGAAAGTTTAAAATATATGCATATACTACATCATTTTGAGGTATATACTCCCCAAACAGCACAGTAAAATAGTAACAAAACGACATCATTTGTCTAGCTGATAATTTTAGTTTACCACTCTCAATTTCCTTTAGCGTTATTTGAGTCTTTTCTGTGCCTTTATCATTCTTAAAATAAACGAACGATTTAAGTCTTGAATTGAAAATTCGTTGCTGATCATTCGCAGTGAACGGACGTGTTTATCACATAGCGGATAGTTACCAGTACCTATTACGCAATAGCAAAAATCTGTACAAAGTCTGTAAGGCCTACATCGTAGTACCTATTACGGTCTAATACAGACAAAATTAAAATAAATTCTCTTGACGGGGATGCCTTCGTGTTCCGATGGAGCGCGGTTCCCCAATCGTCCGACTGTCCGTCCGTTGGTCTTGGCCAAAGCCGACCACACCAAAAATGGTGAAAATCTCCCCCAAGTACTCACAACAGAAATAAGAAATTTGCGAATTTCATTTGATGCTTAAATGCAAAAGATTTCGGGATATTTTTACGAGATGTAATTACATGGGAATAAACTTTGAATTCCCTATGCTTTCCTTCATACTTAAAGTTCCAAAAATTTCGCAATGGTCCAGATTTTGTTAAAATGGTCGGGTAGTGAGTCAAAATATGAAATTTTGGAGTTAGTGCACATTTAAATAATATTACAAAATCTTTGTTGATTGTTTTTATGTCTTTTTTTTATTTTTGATATTAAGTTGGCGTTAATCTCGAAACATAAAAGTTCATCGACTAGTCTTAGAAAGTTTAAAATATATGCATATACTACATCATTTTGAGGTATATACTCCCCAAACAGCACAGTAAAATAGTAACAAAACGACATCATTTGTCTAGCTGATAATTTTAGTTTACCACTCTCAATTTCCTTTAGCGTTATTTGAGTCTTTTCTGTGCCTTTATCATTCTTAAAATAAACGAACGATTTAAGTCTTGAATTGAAAATTCGTTGCTGATCATTCGCAGTGAACGGACGTGTTTATCACATAGCGGATAGTTACCAGTACCTATTACGCAATAGCAAAAATCTGTACAAAGTCTGTAAGGCCTACATCGTAGTACCTATTACGGTCTAATACAGACAAAATTAAAATAAATTCTCTTGACGGGGATGCCTTCGTGTTCCGATGGAGCGCGGTTCCCCAATCGTCCGACTGTCCGTCCGTTGGTCTTGGCCAAAGCCGACCACACCAAAAATGGTGAAAATCTCCCCCAAGTACTCACAACAGGTGGTGCGGTGAGGGGAAAACGTCATGTCCGACCGTCAAAACGGAAGCACAATGAGCATCGGGTAGCGCTCAGAGTTTTGACGAAGTTGGAGGCTGTTGAGGTTTCGGCTCTTACCGAAAAACAAAAAGAGTCACTTACCTGGGCTAAAGGCGTCATAGATGCTTCTAAGGCCAATGAGTCGGCTGAAAGAGCCACAAATTCAGCTGTGTTAACGGCTAATAAAGTAAAACGAATCAGATCACCTGATGAACCCCTGCCTTCGAAAAAGGCAAGAGGCCCTAATGTCACCATCAACAGGACACTCACCAAGCCCTTCAATGAAGTGGCGAAGGAGAGTCTAGTGATGGCTGTTATAGACAGAAGTAGTGAGGATAGATCCATCCTCAAGGACAAATGGAGTCATGTACAATCAGCCATTATGGCTCATTACCTCGATGTCCGTAGAGAAATGCCGGGCAAACCACCAATCTGCAACGATGCAGGATGGCATCAGGGGAGAGTAAAGCTCTTATATTTCGGTGATGCCAGATCAGTAGACCTTTATAAGGCTGCTCTGAGTCGAGCGGGTGAGGTGTGGCCGGGTGCCCAGTTGGATGTTGTCGAAAAAAACAACATCCCTAGTCACCCTAGAGCCATCACCTGGGTTACAGAAGAGCCCTCCAACCCGGCTGACATCTTAGAAATAATAAAAGATTCCAATCCTGGTCTGCCGGCCCATAATTGGAGAATCAGCAAGGTGGGTGAGGCGGATGGTAAAAAGCGGCAGGTCAATCTTATCCTAAATGCTGAATCCACCTCCCATATACAAAGTGCGAGTGCAACCCTACAATATGGCTTCGAGACTATAATCTTGAAGATATACAAGCAGGATATAGCTCCCACTGCAGAAGGTGAGTCGTCCACCGTGGCACTTTCTGTAAGTGCGGAGGTAGCCACGCCTATTATTTCTGGTGACTCCAACTCTAACAGAAGATCTGTAACGTCCTACTCTGAGGACGAAAGCTCTACTTCTGACACAGAGGGGCTGAGGGGAGTCTCCGGACTCTTTGACGCATCTGGCGGGGACATGCTTCTCGACGATACGGACGAAGAGTTCGATAACACCCTTGTTGGGGTGGATGTTAATCTGTCAATTACCAATGATGGTAAGAATTCTACAGATAAACCTCCATCACGCTAAAGCAGCCTCAGCGGCTCTATTGCTGCGCCTGTCCACAGGCGCAGTAGACATCGTCCTGATACAGGAGCCCTACGTAGTGGGAGGAAGGGTGTGCGGTATTAGGACACCCAACTTTAAACTGCTTGTGGCCAACTGTGAAGGCACTCCAAGAACCTGCATTTTGGCCAGGAAAGATCTAAGTATCTTTCTCCTGACTAATTTAAGTGGTAAAGACCAAACAGCTGCTAGCCTGGAGATCGGTAATCGCATATATTGGGTGGTCTCCAGCTACTTGCCTTATGAATCTGTAGTACCGACTGCTCTATTCAGGGAAGTAGTAGAAGAAGCAACGTCTGACGAGCTCGAGCTGATTATTGGCGCAGACACGAACGCTCATCATACTATCTGGGGTAGTACGGATATAAACAATAGGGGTGATTCGCTTCTTGACTTTATTCTAACTACCAATCTTAGTATTTGTAACATAGGTAATAAACCGACCTTCACAATTAAAGACAGACAAGAGGTACTCGACGTAACGTTTGCTACTGACCGGCTGTCAGACAAAATTATTGGGTGGAATGTACTGGACGACCACTCATTCTCAGATCATCATTATATTGAGTTCAAACTCGCGGAAAAAGCGCCTAAACCCGCCGTCCACAGAAATGTAAGGAAGACAAAGTGGCATCTGTATGAGAAGAATTTCAAGAAAGTCCTCAACTCTAAACTTCCGTACGAACCGAATGACAAAGCCGGTTTGGATAATCTGGTCGATCATATCACCATATCATTCAATAGATCCCTTGAAGAAGCCTGTCCAAAAACAAGGTACAAGGGTAAAACTAAACCCCAATGGTGGACTTCTGAGCTAACGGCTATGAAAAAGACCTGCAACAAGCTATTCAATAAGGCTAAATCTACTGGGGTCGCTAATGATTGGGATGCCTATAAAGAGCAACTCAAGATCTATAAGAAGGAGCTTAGAAAGGCGCAAAGGCGCAAAGGCGCTCTTGGTATACCTTCTGTGGTGAAGTGGAAAAGGTCTCCGACGCCGCCAGGCTGAGGAAGATATTATCTGCTTCACCCTGTACAGTGGGATATTTACAGGATGAGGCAAATAACTGGACCAAAAACAGCGAGCAGTCGCTCAATGTACTGCTCGACACACATTTCCCGGGGAACTCTATAACAGAACCCGAGGATCAGCAGGACCAACAAGAGTGCGAGTGGACTGCGAGCGTCGCTAGCTTCTTGACTGAGAGATCCAGAATAAGCTGGGCTATTAACAGCTTTGAGCCCTTCAAGTCACCTGGACCAGATGGCATCACTCCAGCAGAAATGCAGAAAATGTTAAAGTACATTATCCCCTGGCTGGAGAAAATTTATGTAGGCTGTATCAGGCTTTCATACGTCCCGAATCGATGGAGGGATACCAAAGTGGTATTCATACCTAAAGCGGGAAAGATATCACACACTAGGCCAAAAGACTTCAGACCAATTAGCCTATCCTCGTTCTTATTGAAAGGTCTGGAAAGACTTTTAGATCATTTCATTAGGGAAAACCTGGATACAAAACTCCTGTCGAGGAACCAACATGCTTACAACAAGGGCAAGTCTACTGAATCAGCCCTGCACGAACTTGTGAGCACTATCGAATCGTCCCTGCATTTCAAGGAATTCACCATGGTGGCATTTCTTGACATAGAAGGGGCTTTTAACAACATTCACTCAGATGCGGTAATTGCGGCACTCTCACATCTAAAAGTTAACAATAGTTTGATTAGACTAATTCAAAGTCTGCTCACCAGAAGACGCATAACAGCATGTCTAGGGTCCACAACTCTAACAAGGTATGTAAACAGAGGGACCCCGCAAGGAGGAGTATTGTCTCCACTAATTTGGAACCTAGCGGTGAATGAAATCCTGCTAGATCTAGAACGTTGTGGCTGCAAGGTCGTGGCATATGCGGACGACGTGGCAATCGCAGTGAGTGGCAAATTCGTAAACGTCCTCAGAGACATCCTACAGGTGGCTCTGAACAAGTTGGCTAGATGGGCCAGAAGCAGCGGTTTGGGCGTTAACCCCAACAAGACAGAATTGGTTCTCTTTGTGGACCCTCCACCTCGGATAAATGGAACAGATCTAGTCTTTTCTGAAAGTGCAAAATTTTTAGGAATAATTCTAGATAGGAAAATGTTATTTAGACTTAACGTATTGGAACGTGTAAGGAAGGCCAACGTCGCCTTATATTCCTGCAAAAAGGCTGTAGGGTCGCGGTGGGGACTCTCTCCTAAAATCGTCCACTGGATATATATAGCAGTAGTTCGTCCAATACTGTTATACGGTATTGTGGTATGGTGGACGGCAACTGACAAACTAACCATTACCAACCTACTAACAAAGGTTCAGAGGACTGCCTGCCTGAGCATAAGCGGAGCCTTAAGGACTACAGCGACCGAGTCTCTACAAGCCCTACTCCATATACTGCCGATTAATATTGTGGCGAGAGAAGTTGCAACCAAAGCGGCAATAAGATTAAACTGCCTATCAATGTGGAGGTACAAGAACTATGGTCACATGAGGATATCAAAGTGTAGTGCTATGGTAACCGACCGAGTGGACTATATACCAACAGTGTACACCTTCGAGAGAAATTACATCACTATGATTCCCGCCAGAGATGAATGGGTCGGCAGAATACCAGGTAATATAAACCATCTCCACTTTTACACGGATGGTTCGAAGCTTGATGAAAAGGTTGGCTTCGGAGTACACTGTGATGAACTTAGTCTGGATATAGCTCACAGACTACCAGATACCTGCAGTGTCTATCAAGCCGAAATAATGGCAATATGGGAAGTCGCCAAGTGGCTGAGTCGCAACATAGTAACCAACAATGGCGTTGTCATTTACTCGGACAGCCAGGCTGCCATCAATTCTCTGGAGGCAACATCCCTAAATTCACAAACAGCCCTCGACTGCCGCAGATCTCTTAACGAGATGGCTGAGCAGTTTAATATACACCTCATATGGGTGCCTGGGCATAGGGATATCCCGGGGAACTGCAAAGCCGATGAACTTGCTAGGAAAGGGACGACATTACAAATTCTCGAAGAATTTGCATATATTGGTGCGCCACTATCCACGTGCAAGCTTTGGCTTAGGCAAGAGGCAATCAGGCAGTCCAACGATAGATGGACAGAAATCGGCACCTGCAGGGTAGCTAGCCAAATCTGGCCAAGGTATGACCTGAGAAGGTCAAAATATCTCCTCGCACTAGAGAGGAAACGATTGTCTACGTTAGTACAGGTTCTGACGGGACACTGCTTGATCGGCGAACACGCCAAAAGATTGGGTATTGACTCCAATGACTTCTGCCGAAGCTGTGGAGATGAGGAAGAAGTGGAGAGCATTGAGCACTTGCTTTGCGACTGTCCCGCTTTGAGTAAACGACGACTGGATATACTGGGGTCGGCCTTTTTAGGCAGCCTAACAGATCTTTCCAGTACTGATATTCGTACTATCGATAAATTTATATATCAAACAGGTTGGTTTCGATGAGGGGCATTTCAGCCCGTGGTAACACTAGGGACCTAAACTGGTCTATGTGAGCTTGTAAAAAAATACGGCTGCCACCCTAACCTAAACCTAACCTAAAAAACCTAAGTCTTGAATTGATTTGTGCTATATTCACATATTTAATTGTTTTTATGAAATATAGAAATGACTTACATAATATAGGATGTGCTACGCCTTCATAAATGTCATGCATAACATCGACAGAATAATTTTCTGTGGCGTGGAAGGTCGGAATATCATTTAGATTGCAATATGCTGATATACCCGATTCCGATAACTGATTTCCCTCAAAGGCCAAAGTATAGTTTATTCTATTTCTTACAAAAACTGGATTTTCTTCGACAGCGTATTGTGCGTCTGTTTTTTTCATTAAGCAAAAACGGCAGTAATTGTTTGCCGAAAACGATTTTTGAAAGCCTAATGTAATATTTAGCCCTAAATTGTCGCCTAAAACCAAACCTAATATGAAATGTACTTTTATCATCCCATTTTGTGTAGCTATGTCTATACCTTCAATTTCTAATGATTTCAGTTTATCAATAAGTAAAGTATAACACTTATTTCCATGTTTTTTAATATCGGTTGAAAGCACTGTTGAAGCTAAAAATATTTCATTAAATTTTGAAGATTTTTTTGGTATACACGGAAAGCTGTAGTAAAAATTGCAAACAGAATTCTTTGTCGATTTCGAACCTAGAGAATTATTTATGCCAAAATCGTCAAGGTACAAAAAATATGGAACTAAAATCTTTTTCGGGTATAGCAGCTTTTTTTGTTTCCATAAATCACATTGTACAAAATTTTCAATTTGTTGTTTTCTTTCAGTAACTTCGATATAGGTTAAGACATTTTCTAGGAAATTTTCTTTTTCAAAAATTTTTTTAATTTGAAAATCTATTGGCATAATCATTGCTTTTGATTTTTGATCACTTTCTATATTAAAAAATAGTGGGTCTGAAATAAGCCCCATATTTTTAGCAATTTTATGTAGTTTATGTTCTGTGTTAATACCTTTGAGAATATCTCTAACATCATTTAAAATTTTAGCAACTTTATTTTTATTTACCTCTACGCTTGTCAGAGAAAGTTCAAAAAAGTTGAAAAGTGGTCTCAACAAAAGCTCATCAATTAATTTTTGTATAGAAGTTATGTTTGAACGAGACATATTATTGAACGAGTGCAGCTGAATAAAAAAATTATTAATTGCATGATGAATACTATCTAATTTTTCGCTGTAATTATGTTCGCTTTCACTACTCATATCACCACCACACACATACTCACTCATCGTTGGTTCATTCATTATATGCCCATTCCCTTCATCTACACTTTGGTCACATACAGTTTGCTGCTGCATGCTTCTTATATTACCATCCACTTTGCCTTTATTATTTTTTCGATGTCTAAGAACATGGGTTTTGTAATTCCCTTTTGAACGGAATGTTTGAAAACACTCTTCAAAATAGCACATAAAAATTGTCCCGGCCGGAGTGTAATGATTTTTAATGTGTTTAAAAAGACTGACAGAAATTGGAAAGATTTCCTGACAGAAGGGACATTTCACTGTACTCACTTTTTCCATAATTCACAAATAAATATTTTAATACTTTAAAGAAGACACTTATTCACTTTTTATTTCACTCAAACTGTTTCGATTGCAACGACTGTCTTGCGTAAACTGCCACCATGAACCAGTCTGCAAGATCATCCACGCAAAATTCTTTATTTCTTGTGCAAAGATGTGTAGGGTTGCCGAGTATTAAAACTTAACATGTAAACAGTGGTCATATGTATCTTTACAAAACGAATAGTGGGACGTTATTTTTAATTATATATGTATGTCGGAAGTAGATTGTGTCCCAAAATATGTATTTCCGGATATCGAAAAAACACTCCGGCGATTAGGTGTCATACTTTTTTTCAATAATTTTGGAGGACTAGAAAAAATATAATTTTCTTTACTGCCAGTAATTTTTTTAACCGATAGTACATGATAATTACCTCCATTCTAAACTATGCTAAGTGTAAAAAGGTAGTTTTTGAGGAACTACAAGAACTATGGTCACATGAGGATATCAAAGTGTAGTGCTATGGTAACCGACCGAGTGGACTATATACCAACAGTGTACACCTTCGAGAGAAATTACATCACTATGATTCCCGCCAGAGATGAATGGGTCGGCAGAATACCAGGTAATATAAACCATCTCCACTTTTACATGGATGGTTCGAAGCTTGATGAAAAGGTTGGCTTCGGAGTACACTGTGATGAACTTAGTCTGGATATAGCTCACAGACTACCAGATACCTGCAGTGTCTATCAAGCCGAAATAATGGCAATATGGGAAGTCGCCAAGTGGCTGAGTCGCAACATAGTAACCAACAATGGCGTTGTCATTTACTCGGACAGCCAGGCTGCCATCAATTCTCTGGAGGCAACATCCCTAAATTCACAAACAGCCCTCGACTGCCGCAGATCTCTTAACGAGATGGCTGAGCAGTTTAATATACACCTCATATGGGTGCCTGGGCATAGGGATATCCCGGGGAACTGCAAAGCCGATGAACTTGCTAGGAAAGGGACGACATTACAAATTCTCGAAGAATTTGCATATATTGGTGCGCCACTATCCACGTGCAAGCTTTGGCTTAGGCAAGAGGCAATCAGGCAGTCCAACGATAGATGGACAGAAATCGGCACCTGCAGGGTAGCTAGCCAAATCTGGCCAAGGTATGACCTGAGAAGGTCAAAATATCTCCTCGCACTAGAGAGGAAACGATTGTCTACGTTAGTACAGGTTCTGACGGGACACTGCTTGATCGGCGAACACGCCAAAAGATTGGGTATTGACTCCAATGACTTCTGCCGAAGCTGTGGAGATGAGGAAGAAGTGGAGAGCATTGAGCACTTGCTTTGCGACTGTCCCGCTTTGAGTAAACGACGACTGGATATACTGGGGTCGGCCTTTTTAGGCAGCCTAACAGATCTTTCCAGTACTGATATTCGTACTATCGATAAATTTATATATCAAACAGGTTGGTTTCGATGAGGGGCATTTCAGCCCGTGGTAACACTAGGGACCTAAACTGGTCTATGTGAGCTTGTAAAAAAATACGGCTGCCACCCTAACCTAAACCTAACCTAAAAAACCTAAGTCTTGAATTGATTTGTGCTATATTCACATATTTAATTGTTTTTATGAAATATAGAAATGACTTACATAATATAGGATGTGCTACGCCTTCATAAATGTCATGCATAACATCGACAGAATAATTTTCTGTGGCGTGGAAGGTCGGAATATCATTTAGATTGCAATATGCTGATATACCCGATTCCGATAACTGATTTCCCTCAAAGGCCAAAGTATAGTTTATTCTATTTCTTACAAAAACTGGATTTTCTTCGACAGCGTATTGTGCGTCTGTTTTTTTCATTAAGCAAAAACGGCAGTAATTGTTTGCCGAAAACGATTTTTGAAAGCCTAATGTAATATTTAGCCCTAAATTGTCGCCTAAAACCAAACCTAATATGAAATGTACTTTTATCATCCCATTTTGTGTAGCTATGTCTATACCTTCAATTTCTAATGATTTCAGTTTATCAATAAGTAAAGTATAACACTTATTTCCATGTTTTTTAATATCGGTTGAAAGCACTGTTGAAGCTAAAAATATTTCATTAAATTTTGAAGATTTTTTTGGTATACACGGAAAGCTGTAGTAAAAATTGCAAACAGAATTCTTTGTCGATTTCGAACCTAGAGAATTATTTATGCCAAAATCGTCAAGGTACAAAAAATATGGAACTAAAATCTTTTTCGGGTATAGCAGCTTTTTTTGTTTCCATAAATCACATTGTACAAAATTTTCAATTTGTTGTTTTCTTTCAGTAACTTCGATATAGGTTAAGACATTTTCTAGGAAATTTTCTTTTTCAAAAATTTTTTTAATTTGAAAATCTATTGGCATAATCATTGCTTTTGATTTTTGATCACTTTCTATATTAAAAAATAGTGGGTCTGAAATAAGCCCCATATTTTTAGCAATTTTATGTAGTTTATGTTCTGTGTTAATACCTTTGAGAATATCTCTAACATCATTTAAAATTTTAGCAACTTTATTTTTATTTACCTCTACGCTTGTCAGAGAAAGTTCAAAAAAGTTGAAAAGTGGTCTCAACAAAAGCTCATCAATTAATTTTTGTATAGAAGTTATGTTTGAACGAGACATATTATTGAACGAGTGCAGCTGAATAAAAAAATTATTAATTGCATGATGAATACTATCTAATTTTTCGCTGTAATTATGTTCGCTTTCACTACTCATATCACCACCACACACATACTCACTCATCGTTGGTTCATTCATTATATGCCCATTCCCTTCATCTACACTTTGGTCACATACAGTTTGCTGCTGCATGCTTCTTATATTACCATCCACTTTGCCTTTATTATTTTTTCGATGTCTAAGAACATGGGTTTTGTAATTCCCTTTTGAACGGAATGTTTGAAAACACTCTTCAAAATAGCACATAAAAATTGTCCCGGCCGGAGTGTAATGATTTTTAATGTGTTTAAAAAGACTGACAGAAATTGGAAAGATTTCCTGACAGAAGGGACATTTCACTGTACTCACTTTTTCCATAATTCACAAATAAATATTTTAATACTTTAAAGAAGACACTTATTCACTTTTTATTTCACTCAAACTGTTTCGATTGCAACGACTGTCTTGCGTAAACTGCCACCATGAACCAGTCTGCAAGATCATCCACGCAAAATTCTTTATTTCTTGTGCAAAGATGTGTAGGGTTGCCGAGTATTAAAACTTAACATGTAAACAGTGGTCATATGTATCTTTACAAAACGAATAGTGGGACGTTATTTTTAATTATATATGTATGTCGGAAGTAGATTGTGTCCCAAAATATGTATTTCCGGATATCGAAAAAACACTCCGGCGATTAGGTGTCATACTTTTTTTCAATAATTTTGGAGGACTAGAAAAAATATAATTTTCTTTACTGCCAGTAATTTTTTTAACCGATAGTACATGATAATTACCTCCATTCTAAACTATGCTAAGTGTAAAAAGGTAGTTTTTGAGGAGAGGCGATTAAAGTTCGACGAATTTTTTAAATTTGTGTGGAATTCCTTAATAATGAAGATCGAATGACCTGTACTGGTTTGCGAATAACTTTTGATTGGGTTGACGGATAAACACCAAATTTTAACTGAATATAATTTGGAATATTTAGAAATTAAAAATACAATCTCCCTAAAAACATGTTAAGTCGACTTAGCATGTTTTAGAATGGAGGTATCGATATATAATTATATATATAACGGAAAGTAAAAAATAATAGCTATTAATTAAATTTTTTATAAAATATTTATAAAAGGTAATTAAAAAGTATAAAATTATAAATACCGTACAATGTCAGCATTTACTTATATTTTGTAGGAGGCCCATTGATTCTTCAACAAACACCACCGAAAGCTAGTCAATATTCGATATGGTAACCCTATTGTTTGGTGGTAGTGTGAGCAGCAACAAATATAACGGCAAAATCAATCATGCAACTTCCACCGGCTAAGCAAATACATTTCTTTAAGCATTAATAAAAATCGTAACAAACCATATTCTCAACAATCAAACGAACAAAACCACACCACCATACCCTCCGCCATGCTCTCACACCCGCTCAACAAAATCCACACGCACAATGTCCACTACATAAGTTCTCTCTGGATTTGTCAAATCCATCTATCGATATTTATTTCATAAATTGATAAAATATTTCAATAAGTTAATACAATATTTAATTCAAACTGAATAAAAAAATTTTAAAAATTTACAATAAAAATTATCAGAAAAAAAGACAAAAAATCGATAAATTTCTTTATCGTAATAGTTTATCGATCGCTTTTTATTAAAATTGTCGTATTTGATAAAAAAATTCAATAATGTAATGTAATATTACATCGACATTCGAAAAAAACTCTTGATACAAGTTTTGATCGAAATTTTCTGGATGTCTTTTTTTTCTGTGCAGTGAACACGATTTCCTCCGTGGAAAAATTGTCCTGCTATTTGCCCCATCATCCTGTTATTAATCTCGAAAAGCAGACTAGCAAACTTCGCGTAGTTTTTAATGCGTCCAACCTTCCTCCTGCAGTTTTTAATGCGTCCAACAAAACTTCAAATGGAAAAAGTCTAAACGACATCCTTCATGTTGGACCAACATTGCAGGCAGACTTAGTACTGCTCATTTTGAGATGGCGAATGTTTAGATTCGTATTCAATTGTGACATTACACAGATGTATAGGCAGATCCGTGTTGACCACTCCCACACTCCCCTTCAGCGAATTCTCTTTAGAGATTCTCCCACAAAACTTGTACAGGACTATGAGCTTCAGACAGTCACTTTTGGTGTGAATTGTGCCCCCTATCTGGCTATTATAACTCTTTTGAAATTAGCCGACGATACTGAAAAAGAGTATCCTCTTGCGGCTAATATCTTGCGAAATAGTATGTACGTGGACTAGACCATTTATTATTTTTTCGGTACTGATTTCCGGGCTGAAAAAGTTTCCATTTGACCTACAAACCTCCAATAAAAAATTTGGTGCCGATTGGATAACGCTAAGGTCTGCCCAAAGTTGTTTGAAAGCACAAAACTCACTTTACATGAACAAAATTTGGGTTTTTATCAAATGTCACATGTTCAAGTAATTAAAAAATATTTTATTAGCATGAACATTTTTTAAATGATCTTTGAATAAAATTGTCTTTCTTACAAGTCGTAAACAATCAAAATCGACCGAGAAACGAAAAAGTTACAGCAGTTTTCATTTGAATTTTACGTCATGACAGGGCATGCATGCACACCGACATGGCCTCTATGTACATATGTAGACGTAAGAGCAATCACAATAAAAAATAGATCATGCTTTTGCATGCATGAAAAAAAACCACGGATTTGCATGATAGTTGATTTTTCGCATCAGTCTGACATTTTTCTACTGGTCAAATAAGAAAACATAAACAGAACTTTGCAGCGCGCTATACGGCCATGCAACAGGGTCGTTTACAGAACGCGCTCTGCCTCAAGCCTAAGTGAATTGAGAAAGGGACAGCTTCGCACAAAATTTAATTTTAGTCATATTCTTATTTGTCTCCAGACCGACCACATCCAAAATGGTTACTAGATCCAGTGATAAATTTCGCACCGTAGAATCTGTTGGGCATGTATCACATACAATATCTGGAGCCAAACTGCCGTCAAACAGACAGATATTTCATGATGTGATAACTGTAATGTATAATGTCGCAGCCTCTGACCACTGTTGGTGAGCTTGTGATTAATCGATCTACACATCAACATTTCTGGGCGCCCCCAAAATCCCGGCTGGTACTGGAGAAAAGATGGCCAAAGTCGTTCATGATACACTCATCAAATACAGGTCAAAACACTGGATCGTGCATTTTGTTGTAGAAAAAATTAGATCGAAAATTAATCAAGTTCCCATGTTCTCATCACATGATGGAGATAGTATTGAAACATGTGTTTGAGGTTAAACTTCGGCGACTTGTGGTCCTGAAGTGCCTATTTTTAATCGTTTTGCTGCCGTTTGGGTGAGTCTCGACCACAAATCGTTTAAAAACGGACTCGAAGATCCAACTGTACGCTCAAAACTAAGTAATGCTGACTGCGAAGTCATTAAGAAATTCTGCATTAAACAGCTAAATGAAACACAAATCTATTACAATTAACAATAATGTTTCTTGGTGGTGTCGGCGATAACTTCCGAACACCTGGTCCAACATCCCACGCAAGGTTCATGGGAAAAGCCATTTATGCCTTCAAAATATACCTATTTCTAGAGCAGTTAGCATTGACAAAACGAGAGTCCAGTGGGCGTGGTTTACATGCAAAATGCCATACGAGCACCAAATCAAGATATACACTTGTTGAAAGACAAGATGTGTCTGAAGCGGTTTTGAAGAAATGGAAAAATCATTTGTGGTATTTGGCCCTAGAATCAATGGCTTTGGCATTTTTCGATTCGGATGTTTCACTCGAAGAGAAACGAAAAATGGTTAGGCATCTGCAATCAACAGAGCCCGTCGTAAATCTGGAAAACGATCGAAAATTCTCCGATCCGAAACTATTGCTGTGTAATAATTTGAGCGATTTCGTCCCATACAAAACCAAACATTTTTTCGGTGCTTTTGGATTGGGTACTGAATTTTTAAAGCATGACCCATCCATTTGGGAAGATTATCAAGATACTCTCGATGTTTGTCGTAATCTGTTTGTTGTTAACGACACTGCTGAACGCGGTGTACAATTTATGAATAATTACAACAGAATACTTAAGGTATGTTTAGACGATTGCCTGATCGGACAACATTGTCCGAAAAATGGCGGAAAAATGCAACCCTCTGAACGTACAACCGTGTGAACAAACAATTTTTGTCTCGCAACGTTGGCAGAAAAGTCATTGTGAGATAATTTGCAGATTTGTTGATGTGCGAAGTTTATGCATGTGACAACGGCGCCATTGCCAGAAAAACTTTTTATTGGCAACACTGTCTATAAAATATTTTAATTGGCAATCCTGCATATAAATATTAACAAAATATATGAAATTTGAAGGTTTTCTTGCAATCGTCTGAACAGTCAATTAACATTTGCCTAACAACCTGTCAATTTCCGTACATTTGCAACAATTTAACAGGGTTGATAACGTTTGCCGATCTGGCAATCGTCTGTACACACCTTTACGAAAGACGAAGAACAAAATCAATTTATATTACAGTGCATTGAAGAATATCGTAGAAAATGTCCCTCACATACACGGGGCAAAATCGCCTTTTTTGATATGGTTGAATCGAAAGAAAATATATTTGGAACACAAATTTTTAAATATTATATATTTCTTAGCAAATACATTTTATTTGAAAATCAATAAAATATATTTGGAACGCATATATTAATATATTACAACAAATTATATTTGCAAACTAAATTTCTTAAATAAAATATGTGTTTAAATACAAATAAAATTATTATGTAGGAATTTTTCCAAATATATTTTATTTAAAAAATATTTCCAAAACTTTTGCTGAGTTTTTCATATTTCAATTTTTCTTGGGTTTCGAATTTATATATTTTATTTAAAAAATATTTCCAAAACTTTTGCTGAGTTTTTCATATTTCAATTTTTCTTGGGTTTCGAATTGTACCTCCCAGTTATGATACCATATGCAGCATTACCTTCTGTTTTAAATCAATCATTTCAAATTTCTGAGTATTCCAAGCCATCATTAGTTGTCAATCCTCTAAGTACTTTATATTGATCCAAGGTTATATGATTTCAATTATTATTTTTTACGAACATTAAAAATTTCTAAAAATTTAACTTTGAATTACTGAAAAATTTTACACAATTTATGTATATTATGAATACTTAAATGCAAATAAATATTTGTTTCGGAAATATTGGTCCCAAATAAAAACATATTGGAATGTAAACAAATATTTGTTTAGAACAACATCTTCCCAAATACATAATTTTTGTGTGTACCAAATATTACATGCTTAGAGTCTACCCCAAACATATATATGTTTCAAGCCGAATATGTTTGGGACAATATACTACAGAAGCGATTTTTTTCAGCGTGTAACAAGTCAGATCTAATATAATATTGAATTAATTGTATTATTTGTTTTTTTCACCGATCTTAATATTTAAAAACTATTTATTAATTAATAATACAAAGAAATGTAATTTTACTTATTTAAACATACGATTTTTGAATAAATAAAATATTTCCCCTATAAAGTGTGTTCTAAATTTTGAACGAACTTTGGGCAGACCCTAGGGTTGTCCGATCGGCACAAAAATTTTTATGGAAGTCTTGTAGGGCATATGGAAACTTTTTCGGTCCGGAAATTGAAGATCGCAGCAACATGTGCTATAAACGGTCTAACGTGGACGATTTTCTGGCTGGAACCCACGATGTAGAAACCGCTTTGGTTGCTCGAGACCAATTGATAGCGGCACTCTCTTCTGCTTCATTTGAACTTAGGATGTGGACAGCCAACGATAGGGCAATATTAGATCGCTTTCCGCTCGAATATTTAGTGGATGCGGAAATTTTGACATTTGTGGAGGCTAGCGGCTCTAAACCTTTAGGGATACGCTCCTATTGTGGATAAAGCTACATATAGTAAACGGGAAGTTCTTTCGGCTATTGCTAAACTTTTCGATCCCGTCGGTTGGCTAGGTCCAAAGCTCGTTATGGCCAAGATTGTTATGCAAAAAGTCTGGCTAGATAACATCTTCCACCGAAGTCGAATGGCGAAAATTCGTGGAAGCCTATCCAGATGTGAACTCTATTCGCATTCCTAGATGGGTCCGGTATGGTCCGGACTGTGCTGCACAGCTTCATGTATTTTCTGATGCCTCAGAGAAGGCATACGCGAGGTGGTTTATCTTCGTGTTGAGGCTCCAAATGGGGAAATATTTGTGAATTTACTATTGTGTAAAACGAGAGTGGCCCCCATAAAATCGATTTCATAGCCTAGGGTTTAACTATGCGGATCAGTGTTAGCTTCGGAACTTTTAGAAACTATCTTGCGTGAGAGTGAAGTTTAATTTCGTCAAGTTTATTGTTGGACAGATTCGACCATCGTGCTTTCATGGTTAAAAAAGACCCCTTCGACATGGACTACCTTTGTGGCAAATAGGGTATGTCGTATTCAGGAAAATGTCGGAAACCACAATTGGTATCATGTAAGATCGGAGGACAATCCCGCTGATTTAGGCAGCCGCGGACTTCCTCCTGCAGACTTAGCTTGTTCTCAGATTTGGTGGCGTGGGCCTCATTGGCTGAGTCTCAATAGAACTGAATGGCCTATTCGAGACCTTACTCCACTTGATACAGATTTGGAAATGCGTTCCGTACGAACTCATGCATCGTTTTTCTCTTCGTATGAAGATATTCTTGATCGTTTTTCTTCGCTAGATCGTCATAGGACTCAGTATAATTTGACTAGCCCTATAGTTTCGGGGAATGAAATAAAGAATGTTCGTATTCGATTAGTTGTTTTGGCACAAAAAGCCAATTACCCGGATGAGTATAAGGCCTTGTTAGATAGATCACCATTAAACTCTAAAAGCTCTCTGGTTCCTTAAAACCCATTTATTGATGATAGTGGTGTAATGCGAATGAACGGTCGATTGGCCCGGTCTCCTACGCTTGCCTACTCCGAAAGACATCCAATAATTCTTCCCTATAATTGTCGATTTTCCAGACTGTTGCTGGCATTTATTCACCTGATTTCTATTCATGGAGGAAATCAATTGATGTTACGCATCATTCGAATAGAATATTGGATGCCTCGCGTAAAAACCCTGATTCGGTCAGTTGTGCATAATTGTATGCGTTGTGTATTAGATAGAAAACGTTCCTGCGGGCAGGTTATGGCTGCACTTCCGCCAGAGAGAACTATAATTGATAGAGCTTTCACTACCGCTGGTGTAGACTTCGCAGGCCCGTTTGACATTAAGTCCTTTACAAGACTGTGTTGCAAAATAACAAAAGGTTATGTTTGTGTATTCGTGTGATTTTCGACGAAAGCCATACACTTAGAGGCCGTGTCCGATTTATCAACGGCAAATTTCTTGGCAGCGTTTCATAGATTTATTGCTCGCCGTGGATGTCCTCGTACAATCTTTTCGGATAACGGGACAAACTTTGTAGGTGCGTCTAGAGAAATTAAGAAGAATTTCAAAGCTTTTGTCCATGAATGCGGTGCGTCAGTTTCGTCACACTTTGCGCATCAGAGTCTATCCTGGCGTTTTATTCCAGCTGGGGCTCCACATATGGGTGGCCTTTGGGAAGCTGGAGTTAAGAGCTTTAAGCTTCATTTTCGGAAGCAGGCTCAAAATATTAAGTATACGTTTGAGGAATTGTCTACAGTTCTGGCTAGAATCGAGGCTTGTTTAAATTCTCGACCTTTGTGTCCAATGTCCGATAGTCCGCATGAAATCGTTGCGTTGACGCCAGGACATTTTCTGATAGGTGCTCCGTTGCTTGCTTCTCCCGAACCAGTCGTTACTGAACCACCAATGTCTATTGTGAATCGGTTTAGAAAAGTTCAGGCACTGGCCCCGCAGAACTTTGCATATCTGAAAACTTTGCATATCCGGTACAAATGGAAATTTCCAGAACGCGACATTAGGAATGAAGATCTCGTGGTCGTAAAAAATGAAACATTAGCTCCTACCTCATGGAAGTTAGGTCGTGTCGTAAGCGTTCATCCCCGTATCGACGGTCATGTTCGCGTTGCTGACGTACGCACTGAAAACGGCGTTGTAAGACGACCCATAACAAAATTGGTCATTCTGACCGATCAAACCTCGCCATCTTTGTGACCTTATTTTTCCTTGTAGTGAAATGGAAAAAATCTCGTTCTTCGCGGATGATTTGGAAGATTTTGACGAGTTGATGGAGTTGTCCGAAGAGGATAGTCGTCCTGGTACTACTGCACCTGTGGTCATGGCGCCAGTTGTAGACACCGTGCAGGACGTTCTCCCTCCGCAGATTGCTCCGGCAGATGTCGCGGAGAACAATACCCCACCACAGCCCCCTTCAGTATCGGTACCTGTGTCAGAAAAGTCCGAGCCCGTTCCAACGTCAGCAGGACCTAACCCTGCGTCAGTTCCGTCCGTCCCGTCCGCTTATAGTTGTCGTGTTTGTGGTCGAAAGCATCCGCTCCGTTTTTGTTTTCAGTTTCGAAAAATGACTTTCGAAACACGGCTTCGGACAGTGGTGATGTATCGCCACTGTTACCGCTGTTTGGCTCATTCCCACCAAACCAAGAACTGTCGAAGTGAAAAGAAGTGCGTAAAATGTAACGGCGACCACAGCACTTTGTTGCATTAGGAATCCGGCAAACTTCCCCCTAGAATCGCGCCAAATCAAAACACTGGCAACACTAAATGTCCGAGTCAATTTGCTCTCACTCGTCCGTCCGGTTTGTGTAGGTTGACAGTCGCGTCCGCATACGATGCCCAACAGACTTTGACATTTACGGCCAGAGTATGCGACCTCGGCCACGTCTCCACTCCCTCCGAATCTGTTCCTGAGAGGATCAAGGAATCGTTTTTAGGATTCCCCCTTGCCGATCCTAATTTTTTTAGAGTTGGACGTGTGGCATTGGTTTTTGGTCCGGAGATGTACTCGAGAGTTGTCACCAGCCAGGTTCGAGCGTCACCAGGGCTTCCGGTTGCCCATTACACAATTTTTGGATGGGTGTTATCGGGCGTATGCAACTGCTAGGGTCCCTACTGGCATAATTGAGTTGCTGGGGACCCTACTGGTCCAACGCGTTTCGTCCACTCAAGAGTCCCTACTGGCCCATCGCGTTCTCGCTGGGGTCCCTACTGGCCCATTCGTGTTCGTTTTGTTTGTAATGCAGAAGACCCTACTGCCTTCATCTGGGTCCCTACTGCCCTGTTAGTGTTAAGTGTTATTTGAAAACAGAATAAATGAATTTGAAAATCGAAAAGCTCACATAGGTGCTGCACTATACTTTAGGATTATTAGAGTTAATTTAAATTTAGTTGCAACAGACCTTGATGTTGCAAGGTGGCCGGCATGTTTAAACCTGAAACAATTTAATTTATATTCAATCATTTTGCTCGGTGTATTTGCCGTAGTTAAACCCTCGTTAAAATCTGTCTACTCCTTTTGAATGCAACATTGTAAGAGAAGCTTTACAGATTTTAACGAGTAACTACACCATTTTCAAATGTAATTCGAAAAAAGTCAATTGAAATTCGAAGATTCCATTTGAAATTCAAAAAATATCAATTGAAATTCGAATATTCCATTTGAAATTCGAATATTCCATTTGAAATTCGAAAAAGGTCAATTGAAATTCGAAAAACATCACTTGATATTCGAAGAACATCAATTGAAATTCGAAAAACATCAATTGAAATTCGAAACACATCAATTGAAATTCGAAACACATAATTTGAAATTCGTAAAATTGCAATTGAAATTCGAATTTTTGTATTTGAAATTCGTAATACACCAATTGAAATTCGGAAAACATAAATTGAAATTCGAAATTCATTATTTGAAATTCGAAAAATGTAAACAAAATCAATGCTGTATATTAGATGGGGTAGCATTTACGTGATACAATTTGTCTGAGTTAAACCTTGATATTAAAATATTTAAATATGTTTTGTGTCAACTAATTTTGAATAAATATTCATAAAAGATAAGATCATCACATTATATGTTAAGATTTAGTCAGCAAATGTGTTTAAATAAATTCTACCCAATCTAATGTGCGGATTTGTTTACATTTTCGAATTTCAATTGATGTATTTCGAATATCAATTGATGTTTTTCGAATTTCAATTGGTGTATTACGAATTTCAAATGGAAAAATTCGAATTTCAATTGATGTATTTCGAATATCAATTGATGTGTTTCGAATCTCTATTGATGTATTTCGAATTTCAATTGATGTGTTTCGAAATTCAATTGATGTGTTTCGAATTTCAATTGATTTTTTTCAATTGATTTTTTTCGAATTTCAAATGGAATCTTCGAATTTCAATTGACCTTTTTCGAATTTCAAATGGAATCTTCGAATTTCAATTGATCTTATTCGAAATTGAATTGATTTTTTCGAATTATAGTTGAAAATGGTGTAGTTGTAGCATTGTTTACTTTTTGCCGCCGCCTTTCTCCATCGAAACACTTGTTCGAGATCCCGCCTATCGAAAGCATCTTGTTGCTCTCTCTCTCTCATCCCGCATATCGTTGCATACGTACATATTGTTGTACAAAGGTAAACGTGTTACCACTAAATCTTTATTAAAGAAATAAATTAGAGCTTTCGGCTCTCTTGTTTTTATATTTTACATTAAACTATCGTGTTTTTATTTATTTTCTTTTTCGGCTTTAACACAGATGTTAACAAAATTATTTATATGATACAAAATTGTTGATTTCTTGGCATTTCCATAGATGCCAGGTAACAGGTAGAAATCGGAATGTCAAAAAATCAGGTAATATTATTATTTATAATTTATAATAAAACCACAAGGTACTTCGAGATACCACATCATTAAGAATTGAGCAGTCAAACATGGCGCTATCATTAAAGCACTCAACACTGTACAGTATTTTGATTAAAATCCAGTAAATTAGTGACATTTATCGAAACAGCATACAATAGCAAAATAAAGAAAACAGAAATGTGCAAACTTCAAAAGTTTGTTAAAATGTTTGATGTGAAATGGTCATCTTCAAAATCAGACCTGAAATTTCTTTCTAAATATTCTGATTGGCTCGACAATGATATAGAATTTTCAGTGGGTACATCTTCAGTCGGTGCTCCTCACAAATCTTACGAAGACTTACAGTCTGTTTCTGTAACTTAAAAATTTGCTTTCGTTCGCCTGCCAGACGACAAACAGCTGATTTGGGTTTCACTAACTACCATCACAACGGCAAGTCGCACGATAATGAACTCGTACGAAAACGTAATCATTTCAGTGTAAATTGGTTTCTCTATCTCTCTTTGCTGTCATCTGGGCGAACACAAATGTCAGATCAAGTCACTTTATTTTATTTGTCGACTGATAGGAACAATGACAATAAAAACGTTATTAAAAGCAAAAACTAAGTAGATAGAAGAAGATAAAAACAATTAAATAATAATAAAATTGTATACATATGTTTACATTTTAAGCATAAAGAAGTCAACATTGGGTGTTTGCTAAGATGGAAAAATTCATCCGTGCACAATGAGAGAGATGTGAGAGAGAGAGAGAAAGAAATGAGAGTGTTGGATCAGCTCAGCTGAACCACCCAGGGTTGATTTTTGGCCACCACTAGTGTAAAGGATACAGAGTTGTATTTTCTAGGGTCGACCATACAAAAATGTGTGCTGTTTTAGACCGGAAGTTGTGAAATTATTGACCTGGCAATTACATTATTTGCCATTTGGTAAATTATTAACGTCATTGACGTAAAGCCAGGCGAACGAACGAACGAACCTTAGAGAAACCAAATTCCAGACGAAAGTGAGTGATTGGTTTTCGTTCGCATAGACTTTCGTTAGAAATACAGAAACAGGCCGTTATCCATAAAGACGAAGCGAAAATGTATGTCAAACAATCTTTCTGTCTACTGATAAAGTTTCGGATACTTTTAAGGCATTGTTAAAACGGCCAACGGATGCCATTAGGTTTGCCGATGTGCTTCCAAAAGCGTCACCAAGTCGTCTAAAGAGAATTGTTGAGAGCATTCCAACGCCATCATCTGAATCGGAGTTTACTGATGAGGAAGCAATTCCTCTTATCCTGCAACTGGGTCTCAGCAGGGACAACTACATCATATTAAGAAAGGCGTTGAAAGAAAAAGGCGTCAACGTTTTACCCTTATACGACATCATAAAGGAGAAGGAGAAATCGCATATACCATAACCTCTACAAGTTTCTAACTGCGCAGTTAGTATTGAACTATCCAACCTTCTGGAAAATACTGCGGCACGAAAAGTTTTTCTACTCTTTCTAAAGAACAGCTGAAACAAATTGATAAGTGTGACTTACAACTCATGTGTAAGTGGGGATGCGATGGCTTATCAACACTATCGGAATATAAGCAAGCCTCAGCAGCCCAAAATGTTCCAGACTATAGAAGTATTTTCATGGCATCCTTAGTCCCGCTGAGAATTATGAAGAAAGAAGACACGGATTCTCCTTCAACCAGTTTTCATGACGTTTGGATAAACTCAACACCTGGATCGAAAAGCTTTTGTAGACCAATATCCTTCGAGTATACAAACGAGTTGGCTTTCAACACACAGAAACTTGTAGATCGTATTGAGAAGGAAATTAAATGCATGGAACACATAACAATTGCAATACTGGACTTTTCTTTTACAATTGGATTTATTGTAAATCTTACCGGTAAAGTTTGCAATGCGATAACTGGAACATCATCTACTTGGAGATGTCCATTATGTGGGGAAACTAAAGCACAGTTTTCAAATATATCCAAGGAAGTAACAATTAACAAAGACGCATTAAAATTCGGAATATCCCCATTACATGGTCGCATACGTTTTTTGGAACATTTTCTGCACATAGCATATGATTTAGATTATCACAATAAATCAGAAAATGCATACAAGCCTGTGCATACCAAGGAATTGAAAAGAACGAGAGTTTAAATATCGACAAACCTCTTTCCGGATATGGAAATACAAATGATGGCAATACTGCAAGACGTTTCTTCAAGAATTATGAAATAACATCAAAAATAACTGGCATTGATATGGAATTATTGAGAAGGATCAACATAATTTTAATGGCAATAAATAGTAAACATAAATTTAATCCAGAAAAGTTGGGAAAATACTGCCTTGATATCATAAAACAGCTTATAACATTGTGTCCTTGGAAGGATATGACTCCTACTGTGCATAACGTATTGCGTCATGGAGAAGTAATTATCGCGTCAGCCTCAGTTTCCTTTTTAAGTTCTTCTGCAGTTACCGGTAGATTTTCAATCATTTGTTGCTGAATAACAAAAACTTCCTCCACATGTGAATATTTTTCTCGGTCTGGTAATCGAGACAATGCATCAGCGTTCGCATTCTCTTCAGATTTTCTGCATTTTATTTCGTAATTGAATTGCTGGAGAAAAATAACGCAGTGCTGCATCCTCGTCGCAGAGTATATGGTTAAACACCATAGATTAATGCATAAGCTTCCTTGTCCACATTTTTGCTGAGTATCAGTTAATGTTTGTGAAGCGAAATGAATGGGCCTCTCCACACCATTCTTGTCAATTTGACTTAATACAGTCCAACACCCGTCGGACTGGCATCCACCGCTAAGACCAATTGCAATTTTGGGTCACAGTGCGACAAAACAGTGTCTGATTGCATCTGTCACACAGTGGGAGGAATCCAAAAAAAGTTAATTCTGCCGTTTCTTAACCAGACAACCGATTGCGACCAAACATGTTTGTAGAAGAGGTATTAGAGAAGTTAAGTTTTGAGTTTGGGCCCCCTGTAATGTACAGCGGAGGAGCTACAGGGCCTCAAAGTTGGCTACCTCGGTTGAACAAAATGTTTAAGCGCGTGTAACTTTCGTCTTTTCCGTCCGATTCATTAAATCTTTTTTTGTGTATGCACCTAACAGTTATCTTGTATAGTTACCAAGATATCTGTATTTGAAAATTGAATTTTTAATTTTATCCCCGACCTTGTGGTTGTATTTTGTAAATATCGAAGCAGAATATGAACCCAATAGGACAAAAGTTATGGCCATTTGAAATTATATTTTCAAAAAAATTCGATTTTTTGTAATTTTTTTAGGAAAAAAGTATATGTCGTATTTTTGAGTTTTAGAAGATGTTAGTTAAAAATGTATAATATATTAACTATCATCTTAAAGGAAACTTTCCTAGGTATGCTCTCAAAAAAAGGACGGTTAAAAATATTTACTGGTATTGTTATCAAGCTTCTCCAATTTACACCATTTTTTACACAAATTTCAAAAGTAAGCCACATTTTCTCCAATCGCAAAGCTAAAATGTCAAAACTTTTGGCATATTTATATGTGTTAAGGTGTTGTTAGTTGAACTGCAAGGGAATCTGAAACCCGGCTTTTAGTATAGTAGATATAGGGGAAAAACAAAAAAACCCATTTTTTGGGATTTTTAAAATTATTTTGGGAATTGTGGGATTGATTTTTGGAAATATAATGATTTGCAAATTACTCTCGATTTGTGAAGTCGAGAAATACAAAATACAAAATATTTAATTGAAATATGTTGATTTTTAAATATTTTATGGCGCTATTACATTTCTGTCTGCATTTGAAAATTGATTTTTTGACAATTTTCCCGATCCTCTCCTAGCATTTTGTTAATATTAGATCCAAATATACGCCAAACTGACATTTGCGAATTAACAAGAATATTTTGTAAATAATGCAAAAAATTTCGCTAAGATACACCAACTCGGACAAAAGTTATGGCCATATGAAGTTCGGTCGGAAAAGAGTTGTTGCTGATCATTCGCAGTGAACGGACGTGTTTATCACATAGCGGATAGTTACCAGTACCTATTACGCAATAGCAAAAATCTGTACAAAGTCTGTAAGGCCTACATCGTAGTACCTATTACGGTCTAATACAGACAAAATAAAAATAAATTCTCTTGACGGGGATGCCTTCGTGTTCCGATGGAGCGCGGTTCCCCAATCGTCCGACTGTCCGTCCGTTGGTCTTGGCCAAAGCCGACCACACCAAAAATGGTGAAAATCTCCCCCAAGTACTCACAACAGGTGGTGCGGTGAGAGGGAAACGTCATGTCCGACCGTCAAAACGGAAGCACAATGAGCATCGTGTAGCGCTCAGAGTTTTGACGAAGTTGGAGGCTGTTGAGGTTTCGGCTCTTACCGAAAAACAAAAAGAGTCACTTACCTGGGATAAAGGCGTCATAGATGCTTCTAAGGCCAATGAGTCGGCTGAAAGAGCCACAAATTCAGCTGTGTTAACGGCTAATAAAGTAAAACGAATCAGATCACCTGATGAACCCCTGCCTTCGAAAAAGGCAAGAGGCCCTAATGTCACCATCAACAGGACACTCACCAAGCCCTTCAATGAAGTGGCGAAGGAGAGTCTAGTGATGGCTGTTATAGACAGAAGTAGTGAGGATGGATCCATCCTCAAGGACAAATGGAGTCATGTACAATCAGCCATTATGGCTCATTACCTCGATGTCCGTAGAGAAATGCCGGGCAAACCACCAATCTGCAACGATGCAGGATGGCATCAGGGGAGAGTAAAGCTCTTATATTTCGGTGATGCCAGATCAGTAGACCTGTATAAGGCTGCTCTGAGTCGAGCGGGTGAGGTGTGGCCGGGTGCCCAGTTGGATGTTGTCGAAAAAAACAACATCCCTAGTCACCCTAGAGCCATCACCTGGGTTACAGAAGAGCCCTCCAACCCGGCAGACATCTTAGAAATAATAAAAGATTCCAATCCTGGTCTGCCGGCCCATAATTGGAGAATCAGCAAGGTGGGTGAGGCGGATGGTAAAAAGCGGCAGGTCAATCTTATCATAAACGCTGAATCCACCTCCCATATACAAAGTGCGAGTGCAACCCTACAATATGGCTTCGAGACTATAGTCTTGAAGATATACAAGCAGGATATAGCTCCCACTGCAGAAGGTGAGTCGTCCGCCGTGGCACTTTCTGTAAGTGCGGAGGTACCCACGCCTATTATTTCTGGTGACTCCAACTCTAACAGAAGATCTGTAACGTCCTTCTCTGAGGACAAAAGCTCTACTTCGGACACAGAGAGGCTGAGGGGAGTCTCCGGACTCTTTGACGCATCTGGCGGGGAAATGCTTCTCGACGATACGGATGAAGAGTTCGATAACACCCTTGTCGGGGTGGATGTTAATCTGTCAATTACCAATGATGGTAAGAATTCTACAGATTAACCTCCATCACGCTAAAGCAGCCTCAGCGGCTCTATTGCTGCGCCTGTCCACAGGCGCAGTAGACATCGTCCTGATACAGGAGCCCTACGTAGTGGGAGGAAGGGTGTGCGGTATTAGGACACCCAACTTTAAACTGCTTGTGGCCAACTGTGAAGGCACTCCAAGAACCTGCATTTTGGCCAGGAAACCTGCATTTGGCCTGTCCACAGGCGCAGTAGACATCGTCCTGATACAGGAGCCCTACGTAGTGGGAGGAAGGGTGTGCGGTATTAGGACACCCAACTTTAAACTGCTTGTGGCCAACTGTGAAGGCACTCCAAGAACCTGCATTTTGGCCAGGAAAGATCTAAGTATATTTCTCCTGACTAATTTAAGTGGTAAAGACCAAACAGCTGCTAGCCTGGAGATCGGTAATCGCATATATTGGGTGGTCTCCAGCTACTTGCCTTATGAATCTGTAGTACCGACTGCTCTATTCAGGGAAGTAGTAGAAGAAGCAACGTCTGACGAGCTCGAGCTGATTATTGGCGCAGACACTGGGGTAGTACGGATATAAACAATAGGGGTGATTTGCTTCTTGACTTTATTCTAACTACCAACCTTAGTATTTGTAACATAGGTAATAAACCGACCTTCACAATTAAAGACAGACAAGAAGTACTCGACGTAACGTGTGCTACTGACCGGCTGTCAGACAAAATTATTGGGTGGAACTGGACGACCACTCATTCTCAGATCACCATTATATTGAGTTCAAACTCGCGGAAAAAGCGCCTAAACCCGCCGTGCACAGAAATGTAAGGAAGACAAAGTGGCATCTGTATGAGAAGAATTTCAAGAAAGTCCCCAACTCTAAACTTCTGTACGAACCGAATGACAAAGCCGGTCTGGATAATCTGGTCGATCATATCACCATATCATTCAATAGATCCCTTGAAGAAGCCTGTCCAAAAACAAGGTACAAGGGTAAAACTAAACCCCAATGGTGGACTTCTGAGCTAACGGCTATGAAAAAGACCTGCAACAAGCTATTCAATAAGGCTAAATCTACTGGGGTCGCTAATGATTGGGATGCCTATAAAGAGCAACTCAAGATCTATAAGAAGGAGCTTAGAAAGGCGCAAAGGCGCTCTCGGTATACCTTCTGTGGTGAAGTGGAAAAGGTCTCCGACGCCGCTAGGCTGAGAAAGATATTATCTGCTTCACCCTGTACAGTGGGATATTTACAGGATGAGGCAAATAACTGGACCAAAAACAGCGAGCAGTCGCTCAATGTACTGCTCGACACACATTTCCCGGGGAACTCTGTAACAGAACCCGAGGATCAGCAGGACCAACAAGAGTGCGAGTGGACCAACGGCCAACGTCGCCTTATATTCCTGCAAAAAGTCTGTAGGGTCGCGGTGGGGACTCTCTCCTAAAATCGTCCACTGGATATATATAGCAGTAGTTCGTCCAATACTGTTGTACGGTATTGTGGTATGGTGGACGGCAACTGACAAACTAACCATTACCAACCTACTAACAAAGGTTCAGAGAACTGCCTGCCTGAGCATAAGCCCAAGCCCTACTCCATATACTGCCGATTAATATTGTGGCGAGAGAAGTTGCAACCAAAGCGGCAATAAGATTAAACTGCCTATCAATGTGGAGGTACAAGAACTATGGTCACATGAGGATATCAAAGTGTAGTGCTATGGTAACCGACCGAGTGGACTATATACCAACTGTGTACAACTTCGAGAGAAATTGCATTACTATGATTCCCGCCAGAGATGAATGGGTCGGCAGAATACCAGGTAATAGAAACCATCTCCACTTTTACACGGATGGTTCGAAGCTTGATGAAAAGGTTGGCTTCGGAGTACACTGTGAAGAACTTAGTCTGGATATAGCTCACAGACTACCAGATACCTGCAGTGTCTATCAAGCCGAAATAATGGCAATATGGGAAGTCGCCAAGTGGCTGAGTCGCAACATAGTAACCAACACTGGCGTTGTAATTTACTCGGACAGCCAGGCTGCCATCAATTCTCTGGAGGCAACATCCCTAAATTCACAAACAGCCCTCGACTGCCGCAGATCTCTTAACGAGATGGCTGAGCAGTTTAATATACACCTAATATGGGTGCCTGGGCATAGGGATATCCCGGGGAACTGCAAAGCCGATGAACTTGCTAGGAAAGGGACGACATTACAAATTCTCGAAGAATTTGCATATATTGGTGCGCCACTATCCACGTGCAAGCTGTGGCTTAGGCAAGAGGCAATCAGGCAGTCCAACGAAAGATGGACAGAAATCGGCACCTGCAGGGTAGCTAGACAAATCTGGCCAAGGTATGACCTGAGAAGGTCAAAATATCTCCTCGCACTAGAGAGGAAACGATTGTCTACGTTAGTACAGGTTCTGACGGGACACTGCTTGATCGGCGAACACGCCAAAAGATTGGGTATTGACTCCAATGACTTCTGCCGAAGCTGTGGAGATGAGGAAGAAGTGCACTTGCTTTGCGACTGTCCCGCTTTGAGTAAACGACGACTGGACATACTGGGGTCGGCCTTTTTAGGCAGCCTAACAGATCTTTCCAGTACTGATATTAGTACTATCGATAAATTTATATATCTCACAGGTTGGTTTCGATGAGGGGCATTTCAGCCCGTGGTAACACTAGGGACCTAAACTGGTCTATGTGAGAAATACGGCTGCCACCCTAACCTAAACCTAAACCTCGGTCGGAAAATGTACTTTGAAATTCTAGAACAAATTATTTGAAAAGTATACCAAATATTCATCATGAAGGAAACTACTTGTAGAACATTTTCGAACATACATATTTTTTAGTTGTTATATTAATACCTTGAAACTAAAAAATACTTAGTCATTATTGCGTTATTGTTCCTCATTCTAAGGAAATACTTAATTTTTTACCTCATAACAGGTGTTCACAAAATTATTTATATGATACAAAATTGTTGATTTTTTGGCATTTCCATAGACTCCAGGTAACAGGTAGAAATCGGAATGTCAAAAAATCAGGTAATATTATTATTTATAATTTATAATAAAACCACAAGGTACTTCGAGATACCACATCATTAAGAATTGAGCAGTCAAACATGGCGCTATCATTAAAGCACTCAACACTGTACAGTATTTTGTTTAAAATCCAGTAAATTAGTGACACTTATCGAAACAGCATACAATAGCAAAATAAAGAAAACAGAAATGTGCAAACTTCAAAAGTTTGTTAAAATGTTTGATGTGAAATTGTCATCTTCAAAATCAGACCTGAAATTTCTTTCTAAATATTCTGATTGGCTCGACAATGATATCGAATTTTAGGTGTGTACATCTTCAGTCGGTGCTCCTCACAAATCTTACGAAGACTTATCCATAAAGACGAAGCGAAAACGTATGTCAAACAATCTTTCTATCTACTGATTAAGTTTCGGATACTTTTAAGGCATTGTTAAAACGGCCAACGGATGCTATTAGGTTTGCCGATGTGCTTTCAAAAGCGTCACCGAAACGTCTAAAGAGAATTGTTAAGAGCATTCCAACGCCATCATCTGAATCGGAGTTTACTGATGAGGAAGCTATTCCTCTTATCCTGCAACTGGGTCTCAGCAGGAACAACTACATCATATTAAGAAAGGCGTTGAAAGAAAAAGGCGTCAACGTTTTACCCTTATACAACATCATAAAGGAGATGTTGTATCACCTCTACAAGTTTCTAACTGCGCAGTTAGTATTGAACTATCCAACCTTCTGGAAAATACTGCGGCACCAAAAGTTTTTCTACTCTCTCTAAAGAACAGCTGAAACAAATTGATAAGTGTGACTTACAACTCATGTGTAAGTGGGGATGCGATGGCTTATCAACACTATCGGAATATAAGCAAGCCTCAGCAGCCCAAAATGTTCCAGACTATAGAAGTATTTTCATGGCATCCTTAGTCCCGCTGAGAATTAGGAAGAAAGAAGACACGGATTCTCCTTCGACCAGTTTTCATGACGTTTGGATAAACTCAACACCTGGATCGAAAAGCTTTTGTAGGCCAATATCCTTCGAGTATACAAAAGACTTGGCTTTCAACACATAGAAACTTGTAGATCGTATTGAGAAGGAAATTAATTGCATGGAACACATAACAATTGCAATACTGGACTTTTATTTTACAATTGGATTTATTGTAAATTTTACCGTGACCGACGGTAAGGTTTGAAATGCGATAACTGGAACATCATCTACCTGGAGATGTCCATTATGTGGGGAAACGAAAGCGCAGTTTTCAAATATATCCAAGGAAGTAACAATTAATAAAGTCGCATTAAAATTCGGAATAACCCCATTACATGCTCGCATACGTTTTTTGGAACATTTTCTGCACATAGCATATGATTTAGATTATCACAATAAATCAGAAAATGCATAAAAGCCTGTGGATACCAAGGAATGGAAAATAACGAGAGATATCGCGAAGAAGAGAATTCAAGAAGAATTTAAGACACAGACTGGTTTAAATATCGACAAACCTCTTTCCGGATATGGAAATACAAATGATGGCAATACCGCAAGACGTTTCTTCAAGAATTATGAAATAACATCAAAAATAACTGGCATTGATATGGAATTATTGAGAAGGATCAACATAATTTTAATGGCAATAAATAGTAAACATAAAATTAATCCAGAAAAGTTTGGAAAATACTGCCTTGATATCATAAAACAGCTTATAACATTGTATCCTTGGAAGGATATGACTCCTACTGTGCATAAAGTATTGCGTCATGAAGAAGTAATTATCGCGTTTAATATTCTTGCCTTAGGAGAGCTTACGGAAGAATCTCAGGAGGCAAGAAATCGTGATTTTGGACATAATCAGCAATTTCACTCTTGAATGTGTTCAAGAAAATCGCAAAATGAAAATATTTTCAAAAATCTAATCCTTTCTTCCGATCTCGTCGTCAATGAGGAAAAGATGGATTTGTTACAGTGATCTGACACTTGACAATACTGAAGAATTCAAGGATTTGCTTTATCTTTCAGACATGGATGTTTCGTTTTCCGAGTACTTTACTGAATTAAGTTAGTTCCAATTAAGATTGCTAATAAAAATTTTATTCTCAAACATTGTTGACTTTTATTTCAAAACATTTACATTATAGTTCGCTTCTTACGTTACCCATATGGAAACAGGTATCGCAAACGTAAATTAATTCCTAAAACATAAAATATGCTTCTAAAATGAATCATCAACTCAATATAATAATAGCCTATAACACACAATGCTTAGTGTATTATAGGCTATTATATTGAAGGGGCGATAAGTTCCTGTTTTCTTGTGATCAAAAAGATTCCGATTTCTACCTGTTACCTGGCATCTATGGAAATGCCAAGAAATCAACAATTTTGTATCATATAAATAATTGTGTTAACACCTGTTATGAGGTAAAAAATTAGGGATTTAGGGATCCTTAGAATGAGGAACAATAACGCAATAATGAGTGAGTATTTTTTAGTTTCTAGGTATTAATATAACAACTAAAAAGTATGTATATTCGAAAATGTTCTACAAGCAGATTCCTTCATGATGAATATTTGGTATACTTTTCAAATAATTTGTTCTACACCATTTTCAACTGTAATTCGAAAAAAATCAATTCAATTTCGAATAAGATCAATTGAAATTCGAAGATTCCATTTGAAATTCGAAAAAGGTCAATTGAAATTCGAAGATTCCCTTTGAAATTCGAAATACATCAATTGAAATTCGAATTTTTCCATTTGAAATTCGTAATACACCAATAGAAATTCGAAAAACATCAATTGATATTCGAAATACATCAATTGAAATTCGAAAATGTAAACAAATCTGTACATTAGATTGGGTAGAATTTATTTAAACACATTTGCTGATTAAATCTCAACATATAATGTGACGAACAGAAAACATATAGATGATTTTATCTTTTATGAATATTTATTAAAAATTAGTTGAAACAAAACGTATTTTAATATTAAAGGTTTAACACAGACAAATTGTGTCACTTAAATGCTACCCCATCTAATATACATCATTGATTTTGTTCACATTTTTCGAATTTCAATTGATGTTTTCCGAATTTCAATTGGTGTATTACGAATTTCAAATGGAAAAATTCGAATTTCAATTGACGTATTCCAAATTTCAATTGCAATTTCACGAATTTCAAATGATGTGTTTCGAATTTCAATTGATGTTCTTCGAATATTAAGTGATGTGTTTTGAATTTCAATTGATGTTTTTCGAATTTCAATTGGTGTTTTTCGAATTTCAATTGACCTTTTTTGAATTTCAAATGGAATATCCGAATTTCAATTGATATTTTTCGAATTTCAAATGGAATCTTCGAATTTCAATTGACTGTGCAAAAAGCTTTTTGTAGACCTAGGTTATTTGAATAAACACAACAAAATATTTTATGAATCGGACGGAAAAGACGAAAGTTACACGCGCTTAAACATTTTGTTCAACTGAGGTAGCCAACTTTGAGGCCCTGCAGCTCCGCCCCTGTATACCACATGGGCCCAAACTCAATGTCTTCACTGATAGTATGTCTTCACTAAAAGAAGGAAGAAGGTATATATTAAGGCCGCTCTTGGCAAGTATACAGGCTCTACGTCTTCCATTACCTGAGCCCATGCTGATGCTTCCTTTCAGTGGTGGAGGTTTATCTGTAGGAACCGGTCCATTGTCAGGTTTCGCCATTTGCCTCGTCGTATTATTCCACAGGATTCTTCCGATCCCGTGATGAAGAGCTTCTCGACACATACATACACATCGGTAAAGGGTAAAACGCAAGTTATGGACGAGTATTTTTCGAATTTCCTCCCTCATCACTCTTGTTCACCTTAAGTCGGATGTTGCTGGATCCATATGATACCATGCCTTCGGACTTGACGAGGTGGGGTAGAGACTCGGCATTGAGCCTCATCCAATCAACCAACCTCCCAGTTGCCAGTTGGAAGCTCGGGATTGCAAACCTTCGGCATCTTAGTCACGGTTTCTCTATCTCTCTTTGCTGTCATCTGGGCGAACACAAATGTCAGATCAAGTCACTTTATTTTATTTGTCGACTGATAGGAACAATGACAATAAAAACGTTATTAAAAGCAAAAGCTAAGTAGATAGAAGAAGATAAAAACAATTAAATAATAATAAAATTGTATACATATGTTTACATTTTAAGCATAAAGAAGTCAACATTGGGTGTTTGCTAAGATGGAAAAATTCATCCGTGCACAATGAGAGAGATGTGAGAGAGAGAGAAAGAAATAAGAGTGTTGGATCAGCTCAGCTGAACCACCCAGGGTTGATTTTTGGCCACCACTAGTGTAAAGGATACAGAGTTGTATTTTCTAGGGTCGACCATACAAAAATGTGTGCTGTTTTAGACCGGAAGTTGTGAAATTATTGACCTGGCAATTACATTATTTGCCATTTGGTAAATTATTAACGTCATTGACGTAAAGCCAGGCGAACGAACGAACGAACCTTAGAGAAACCAAATTCCAGACGAAAGTGAGTGATTGGTTTTCGTTCGCATAGACTTTCGTTAGAAATACAGAAACAGGCCGTTATCCATAAAGACGAAGCGAAAATGTATGTCAAACAATCTTTCTGTCTACTGATAAAGTTTCGGATACTTTTAAGGCATTGTTAAAACGGCCAACGGATGCCATTAGGTTTGCCGATGTGCTTCCAAAAGCGTCACCAAGTCGTCTAAAGAGAATTGTTGAGAGCATTCCAACGCCATCATCTGAATCGGAGTTTACTGATGAGGAAGCAATTCCTCTTATCCTGCAACTGGGTCTCAGCAGAGACAACTACATCATATTAAGAAAGGCGTTGAAAGAAAAAGGCGTCAACGTTTTACCCTTATACGACATCATAAAGGAGAAGGAGAAATCGCATATACCATAACCTCTACAAGTTTCTAACTGCGCAGTTAGTATTGAACTATCCAACCTTCTGGAAAATACTGCGGCACGAAAAGTTTTTCTACTCTTTCTAAAGAACAGCTGAAACAAATTGATAAGTGTGACTTACAACTCATGTGTAAGTGGGGATGCGATGGCTTATCAACACTATCGGAATATAAGCAAGCCTCAGCAGCCCAAAATGTTCCAGACTATAGAAGTATTTTCATGGCATCCTTAGTCCCGCTGAGAATTATGAAGAAAGAAGACACGGATTCTCCTTCAACCAGTTTTCATGACGTTTGGATAAACTCAACACCTGGATCGAAAAGCTTTTGTAGACCAATATCCTTCGAGTATACAAACGAGTTGGCTTTCAACACACAGAAACTTGTAGATCGTATTGAGAAGGAAATTAAATGCATGGAACACATAACAATTGCAATACTGGACTTTTCTTTTACAATTGGATTTATTGTAAATCTTACCGGTAAAGTTTGCAATGCGATAACTGGAACATCATCTACTTGGAGATGTCCATTATGTGGGGAAACTAAAGCGCAGTTTTCAAATATATCCAAGGAAGTAACAATTAACAAAGACGCATTAAAATTCGGAATATCCCCATTACATGGTCGCATACGTTTTTTGGAACATTTTCTGCACATAGCATATGATTTAGATTATCACAATAAATCAGAAAATGCATACAAGCCTGTGCATACCAAGGAATTGAAAAGAACGAGAGTTTAAATATCGACAAACCTCTTTCCGGATATGGAAATACAAATGATGGCAATACTGCAAGACGTTTCTTCAAGAATTATGAAATAACATCAAAAATAACTGGCATTGATATGGAATTATTGAGAAGGATCAACATAATTTTAATGGCAATAAATAGTAAACATAAATTTAATCCAGAAAAGTTGGGAAAATACTGCCTTGATATCATAAAACAGCTTATAACATTGTGTCCTTGGAAGGATATGACTCCTACTGTGCATAAAGTATTGCGTCATGGAGAAGTAATTATCGCGTCAGCCTCAGTTTCCTTTTTAAGTTCTTCTGCAGTTACCGGTAGATTTTCAATCATTTGTTGCTGAATAACAAAAACTTCCTCCACATGTGAATATTTTTCTCGGTCTGGTAATCGAGACAATGCATCAGCGTTCGCATTCTCTTCAGATTTTCTGCATTTTATTTCGTAATTGAATTGCTGGAGAAAAATAACGCAGTGCTGCATCCTCGTCGCAGAGTATATGGTTAAACACCATAGATTAATGCATAAGCTTCCTTGTCCACATTTTTGCTGAGTATCAGTTAATGTTTGTGAAGCGAAATGAATGGGCCTCTCCACACCATTCTTGTCAATTTGACTTAATACAGTCCAACACCCGTCGGACTGGCATCCACCGCTAAGACCAATTGCAATTTTGGGTCACAGTGCGACAAAACAGTGTCTGATTGCATCTGTCACACAGTGGGAGGAATCCAAAAAAAGTTAATTCTGCCGTTTCTTAACCAGACAACCGATTGCGACCAAACATGTTTGTAGAAGAGGTATTAGAGAAGTTAAGTTTTGAGTTTGGGCCCCCTGTAATGTACAGCGGCGGAGCTACAGGGCCTCAAAGTTGGCTACCTCGGTTGAACAAAATGTTTAAGCGCGTGTAACTTTCGTCTTTTCCGTCCGATTCATAAAATCTTTTTTTGTGTATGCACCTAACAGTTATCTTGTATAGTTACCAAGATATCTGTATTTGAAAATTGAATTTTTAATTTTATCCCCGACCTTGTGGTTGTATTTTGTAAATATCGAAGCAGAATATGAACCCAATAGGACAAAAGTTATGGCCATTTGAAATTATATTTTCAAAAAAATTCGATTTTTTGTAATTTTTTTAGGAAAAAAGTATATGTCGTATTTTTGAGTTTTAGAAGATGTTAGTTAAAAATGTATAATATATTAACTATAATCTTAAAGGAAACTTTCCTAGGTATGCTCTCAAAAAAAGGACGGTTAAAAATATTTACTGGTATTGTTATCAAGCTTCTCCAATTTACACCATTTTTTACACAAATTTCAAAAGTAAGCCACATTTTCTCCAATCGCAAAGCTAAAATGTCAAAACTTTTGGCATATTTATATGTGTTAAGGTGTTGTTAGTTGAACTGCAAGGGAATCTGAAACCCGGCTTTTAGTATAGTAGATATAGGGGAAAAACAAAAAAACCCATTTTTTGGGATTTTTAAAATTATTTTGGGAATTGTGGGATTGATTTTTGGAAATATAATGATTTGCAAATTACTCTCGATTTGTGAAGTCGAGAAATACAAAATACAAAATATTTAATTGAAATATGTTGATTTTTAAATATTTTATGGCGCTATTACATTTCTGTCTGCATTTGAAAATTGATTTTTTGACAATTTTCCCGATCCTCTCCTAGCATTTTGTTAATATTAGATCCAAATATACGCCAAACTGACATTTGCGAATTAACAAGAATATTTTCTAAATAATGCAAAAAATTTCGCTAAGATACACCAACTCGGACAAAAGTTATGGCCATATGAAGTTCGGTCGGAAAAGAGTTGTTGCTGATCATTCGCAGTGAACGGACGTGTTTATCACATAGCGGATAGTTACCAGTACCTATTACGCAATAGCAAAAATCTGTACAAAGTCTGTAAGGCCTACATCGTAGTACCTATTACGGTCTAATACAGACAAAATAAAAATAAATTCTCTTGACGGGGATGCCTTCGTGTTCCGATGGAGCGCGGTTCCCCAATCGTCCGACTGTCCGTCCGTTGGTCTTGGCCAAAGCCGACCACACCAAAAATGGTGAAAATCTCCCCCAAGTACTCACAACAGGTGGTGCGGTGAGAGGGAAACGTCATGTCCGACCGTCAAAACGGAAGCACAATGAGCATCGTGTAGCGCTCAGAGTTTTGACGAAGTTGGAGGCTGTTGAGGTTTCGGCTCTTACCGAAAAACAAAAAGAGTCACTTACCTGGGATAAAGGCGTCATAGATGCTTCTAAGGCCAATGAGTCGGCTGAAAGAGCCACAAATTCAGCTGTGTTAACGGCTAATAAAGTAAAACGAATCAGATCACTTGATGAACCCCTGCCTTCGAAAAAGGCAAGAGGCCCTAATGTCACCATCAACAGGACACTCACCAAGCCCTTCAATGAAGTGGCGAAGGAGAGTCTAGTGATGGCTGTTATAGACAGAAGTAGTGAGGATGGATCCATCCTCAAGGACAAATGGAGTCATGTACAATCAGCCATTATGGCTCATTACCTCGATGTCCGTAGAGAAATGCCGGGCAAACCACCAATCTGCAACGATGCAGGATGGCATCAGGGGAGAGTAAAGCTCTTATATTTCGGTGATGCCAGATCAGTAGACCTGTATAAGGCTGCTCTGAGTCGAGCGGGTGAGGTGTGGCTGGGTGCCCAGTTGGATGTTGTCGAAAAAAACAACATCCCTAGTCACCCTAGAGCCATCACCTGGGTTACAGAAGAGCCCTCCAACCCGGCAGACATCTTAGAAATAATAAAAGATTCCAATCCTGGTCTGCCGGCCCATAATTGGAGAATCAGCAAGGTGGGTGAGGCGGATGGTAAAAAGCGGCAGGTCAATCTTATCATAAACGCTGAATCCACCTCCCATATACAAAGTGCGAGTGCAACCCTACAATATGGCTTCGAGACTATAGTCTTGAAGATATACAAGCAGGATATAGCTCCCACTGCAGAAGGTGAGTCGTCCGCCGTGGCACTTTCTGTAAGTGCGGAGGTACCCACGCCTATTATTTCTGGTGACTCCAACTCAGAAGATCTGTAACGTCCTTCTCTGAGGACAAAAGCTCTACTTCGGACACAGAGAGGCTGAGGGGAGTCTCCGGACTCTTTGACGCATCTGGCGGGGAAATGCTTCTCGACGATACGGATGAAGAGTTCGATAACACCCTTGTCGGGGTGGATGTTAATCTGTCAGTTACCAATGATGGTAAGAATTCTACAGATTAACCTCCATCACGCTAAAGCAGCCTCAGCGGCTCTATTGCTGCGCCTGTCCACAGGCGCAGTAGACATCGTCCTGATACAGGAGCCCTACGTAGTGGGAGGAAGGGTGTGCGGTATTAGGACACCCAACTTTAAACTGCTTGTGGCCAACTGTGAAGGCACTCCAAGAACCTGCATTTTGGCCAGGAAACCTGCATTTGGCCTGTCCACAGGCGCAGTAGACATCGTCCTGATACAGGAGCCCTACGTAGTGGGAGGAAGGGTGTGCGGTATTAGGACACCCAACTTTAAACTGCTTGTGGCCAACTGTGAAGGCACTCCAAGAACCTGCATTTTGGCCAGGAAAGATCTAAGTATATTTCTCCTGACTAATTTAAGTGGTAAAGACCAAACAGCTGCTAGCCTGGAGATCGGTAATCGCATATATTGGGTGGTCTCCAGCTACTTGCCTTATGAATCTGTAGTACCGACTGCTCTATTCAGGGAAGTAGTAGAAGAAGCAACGTCTGACGAGCTCGAGCTGATTATTGGCGCAGACACTGGGGTAGTACGGATATAAACAATAGGGGTGATTTGCTTCTTGACTTTATTCTAACTACCAACCTTAGTATTTGTAACATAGGTAATAAACCGACCTTCACAATTAAAGACAGACAAGAAGTACTCGACGTAACGTGTGCTACTGACCGGCTGTCAGACAAAATTATTGGGTGGAACTGGACGACCACTCATTCTCAGATCACCATTATATTGAGTTCAAACTCGCGGAAAAAGCGCCTAAACCCGCCGTGCACAGAAATGTAAGGAAGACAAAGTGGCATCTGTATGAGAAGAATTTCAAGAAAGTCCCCAACTCTAAACTTCTGTACGAACCGAATGACAAAGCCGGTCTGGATAATCTGGTCGATCATATCACCATATCATTCAATAGATCCCTTGAAGAAGCCTGTCCAAAAACAAGGTACAAGGGTAAAACTAAACCCCAATGGTGGACTTCTGAGCTAACGGCTATGAAAAAGACCTGCAACAAGCTATTCAATAAGGCTAAATCTACTGGGGTCGCTAATGATTGGGATGCCTATAAAGAGCAACTCAAGATCTATAAGAAGGAGCTTAGAAAGGCGCAAAGGCGCTCTCGGTATACCTTCTGTGGTGAAGTGGAAAAGGTCTCCGACGCCGCTAGGCTGAGAAAGATATTATCTGCTTCACCCTGTACAGTGGGATATTTACAGGATGAGGCAAATAACTGGACCAAAAACAGCGAGCAGTCGCTCAATGTACTGCTCGACACACATTTCCCGGGGAACTCTGTAACAGAACCCGAGGATCAGCAGGACCAACAAGAGTGCGAGTGGACCAACGGCCAACGTCGCCTTATATTCCTGCAAAAAGTCTGTAGGGTCGCGGTGGGGACTCTCTCCTAAAATCGTCCACTGGATATATATAGCAGTAGTTCGTCCAATACTGTTGTACGGTATTGTGGTATGGTGGACGGCAACTGACAAACTAACCATTACCAACCTACTAACAAAGGTTCAGAGAACTGCCTGCCTGAGCATAAGCCCAAGCCCTACTCCATATACTGCCGATTAATATTGTGGCGAGAGAAGTTGCAACCAAAGCGGCAATAAGATTAAACTGCCTATCAATGTGGAGGTACAAGAACTATGGTCACATGAGGATATCAAAGTGTAGTGCTATGGTAACCGACCGAGTGGACTATATACCAACTGTGTACAACTTCGAGAGAAATTGCATTACTATGATTCCCGCCAGAGATGAATGGGTCGGCAGAATACCAGGTAATAGAAACCATCTCCACTTTTACACGGATGGTTCGAAGCTTGATGAAAAGGTTGGCTTCGGAGTACACTGTGAAGAACTTAGTCTGGATATAGCTCACAGACTACCAGATACCTGCAGTGTCTATCAAGCCAAAATAATGGCAATATGGGAAGTCGCCAAGTGGCTGAGTCGCAACATAGTAACCAACACTGGCGTTGTAATTTACTCGGACAGCCAGGCTGCCATCAATTCTCTGGAGGCAACATCCCTAAATTCACAAACAGCCCTCGACTGCCGCAGATCTCTTAACGAGATGGCTGAGCAGTTTAATATACACCTAATATGGGTGCCTGGGCATAGGGATATCCCGGGGAACTGCAAAGCCGATGAACTTGCTAGGAAAGGGACGACATTACAAATTCTCGAAGAATTTGCATATATTGGTGCGCCACTATCCACGTGCAAGCTTTGGCTTAGGCAAGAGGCAATCAGGCAGTCCAACGAAAGATGGACAGAAATCGGCACCTGCAGGGTAGCTAGACAAATCTGGCCAAGGTATGACCTGAGAAGGTCAAAATATCTCCTCGCACTAGAGAGGAAACGATTGTCTACGTTAGTACAGGTTCTGACGGGACACTGCTTGATCGGCGAACACGCCAAAAGATTGGGTATTGACTCCAATGACTTCTGCCGAAGCTGTGGAGATGAGGAAGAAGTGCACTTGCTTTGCGACTGTCCCGCTTTGAGTAAACGACGACTGGACATACTGGGGTCGGCCTTTTTAGGCAGCCTAACAGATCTTTCCAGTACTGATATTCGTACTATCGATAAATTTATATATCTCACAGGTTGGTTTCGATGAGGGGCATTTCAGCCCGTGGTAACACTAGGGACCTAAACTGGTCTATGTGAGAAATACGGCTGCCACCCTAACCTAAACCTAAACCTCGGTCGGAAAATGTACTTTGAAATTCTAGAACAAATTATTTGAAAAGTATACCAAATATTCATCATGAAGGAAACTACTTGTAGAACATTTTCGAACATACATATTTTTTAGTTGTTATATTAATACCTTGAAACTAAAAAATACTTAGTCATTATTGCGTTATTGTTCCTCATTCTAAGGAAATCCTTAATTTTTTACCTCATAACAGGTGTTCACAAAATTATTTATATGATACAAAATTGTTGATTTTTTGGCATTTCCATAGACTCCAGGTAACAGGTAGAAATCGGAATGTCAAAAAATCAGGTAATATTATTATTTATAATTTATAATAAAACCACAAGGTACTTCGAGATACCACATCATTAAGAATTGAGCAGTCAAACATGGCGCTATCATTAAAGCACTCAACACTGTACAGTATTTTGTTTAAAATCCAGTAAATTAGTGACACTTATCGAAACAGCATACAATAGCAAAATAAAGAAAACAGAAATGTGCAAACTTCAAAAGTTTGTTAAAATGTTTGATGTGAAATTGTCATCTTCAAAATCAGACCTGAAATTTCTTTCTAAATATTCTGATTGGCTCGACAATGATATCGAATTTTAGGTGTGTACATCTTCAGTCGGTGCTCCTCACAAATCTTACGAAGACTTATCCATAAAGACGAAGCGAAAACGTATGTCAAACAATCTTTCTATCTACTGATTAAGTTTCGGATACTTTTAAGGCATTGTTAAAACGGCCAACGGATGCTATTAGGTTTGCCGATGTGCTTTCAAAAGCGTCACCGAAACGTCTAAAGAGAATTGTTAAGAGCATTCCAACGCCATCATCTGAATCGGAGTTTACTGATGAGGAAGCTATTCCTCTTATCCTGCAACTGGGTCTCAGCAGGAACAACTACATCATATTAAGAAAGGCGTTGAAAGAAAAAGGCGTCAACGTTTTACCCTTATACAACATCATAAAGGAGATGTTGTATCACCTCTACAAGTTTCTAACTGCGCAGTTAGTATTGAACTATCCAACCTTCTGGAAAATACTGCGGCACCAAAAGTTTTTCTACTCTCTCTAAAGAACAGCTGAAACAAATTGATAAGTGTGACTTACAACTCATGTGTAAGTGGGGATGCGATGGCTTATCAACACTATCGGAATATAAGCAAGCCTCAGCAGCCCAAAATGTTCCAGACTATAGAAGTATTTTCATGGCATCCTTAGTCCCGCTGAGAATTAGGAAGAAAGAAGACACGGATTCTCCTTCAACCAGTTTTCATGACGTTTGGATAAACTCAACACCTGGATCGAAAAGCTTTTGTAGGCCAATATCCTTCGAGTATACAAAAGACTTGGCTTTCAACACATAGAAACTTGTAGATCGTATTGAGAAGGAAATTAATTGCATGGAACACATAACAATTGCAATACTGGACTTTTATTTTACAATTGGATTTATTGTAAATTTTACCGTGACCGACGGTAAGGTTTGCAATGCGATAACTGGAACATCATCTACCTGGAGATGTCCATTATGTGGGGAAACGAAAGCGCAGTTTTCAAATATATCCAAGGAAGTAACAATTAATAAAGTCGCATTAAAATTCGGAATAACCCCATTACATGCTCGCATACGTTTTTTGGAACATTTTCTGCACATAGCATATGATTTAGATTATCACAATAAATCAGAAAATGCATAAAAGCCTGTGGATACCAAGGAATGGAAAATAACGAGAGATATCGCGAAGAAGAGAATTCAAGAAGAATTTAAGACACAGACTGGTTTAAATATCGACAAACCTCTTTCCGGATATGGAAATACAAATGATGGCAATACCGCAAGACGTTTCTTCAAGAATTATGAAATAACATCAAAAATAACTGGCATTGATATGGAATTATTGAGAAGGATCAACATAATTTTAATGGCAATAAATAGTAAACATAAAATTAATCCAGAAAAGTTTGGAAAATACTGCCTTGATATCATAAAACAGCTTATAACATTGTATCCTTGGAAGGATATGACTCCTACTGTGCATAAAGTATTGCGTCATGAAGAAGTAATTATCGCGTTTAATATTCTTGCCTTAGGAGAGCTTACGGAAGAATCTCAGGAGGCAAGAAATCGTGATTTTGGACATAATCAGCAATTTCACTCTTGAATGTGTTCAAGAAAATCGCAAAATGAAAATATTTTCAAAAATCTAATCCTTTCTTCCGATCTCGTCGTCAATGAGGAAAAGATGGATTTGTTACAGTGATCTGACACTTGACAATACTGAAGAATTCAAGGATTTGCTTTATCTTTCAGACATGGATGTTTCGTTTTCCGAGTACTTTACTGAATTAAGTTAGTTCCAATTAAGATTGCTAATAAAAATTTTATTCTCAAACATTGTTGACTTTTATTTCAAAACATTTACATTATAGTTCGCTTCTTACGTTACCCATATGGAAACAGGTATCGCAAACGTAAATTAATTCCTAAAACATAAAATATGCTTCTAAAATGAATCATCAACTCAATATAATAATAGCCTATAACACACAATGCTTAGTGTATTATAGGCTATTATATTGAAGGGGCGATAAGTTCCTGTTTTCTTGTGATCAAAAAGATTCCGATTTCTACCTGTTACCTGGCATCTATGGAAATGCCAAGAAATCAACAATTTTGTATCATATAAATAATTGTGTTAACACCTGTTATGAGGTAAAAAATTAGGGATTTAGGGATCCTTAGAATGAGGAACAATAACGCAATAATGAGTGAGTATTTTTTAGTTTCTAGGTATTAATATAACAACTAAAAAGTATGTATATTCGAAAATGTTCTACAAGCAGATTCCTTCATGATGAATATTTGGTATACTTTTCAAATAATTTGTTCTACACCATTTTCAACTGTAATTCGAAAAAAATCAATTCAATTTCGAATAAGATCAATTGAAATTCGAAGATTCCATTTGAAATTCGAAAAAGGTCAATTGAAATTCGAAGATTCCCTTTGAAATTCGAAATACATCAATTGAAATTCGAATTTTTCCATTTGAAATTCGTAATACACCAATAGAAATTCGAAAAACATCAATTGATATTCGAAATACATCAATTGAAATTCGAAAATGTAAACAAATCTGTACATTAGATTGGGTAGAATTTATTTAAACACATTTGCTGATTAAATCTCAACATATAATGTGACGAACAGAAAACATATAGATGATTTTATCTTTTATGAATATTTATTAAAAATTAGTTGAAACAAAACGTATTTTAATATTAAAGGTTTAACACAGAAAAAATTGTGTCACTTAAATGCTACCCCATCTAATATACATCATTGATTTTGTTCACATTTTTCGAATTTCAATTGATGTTTTCCGAATTTCAATTGGTGTATTACGAATTTCAAATGGAAAAATTCGAATTTCAATTGACGTATTCCAAATTTCAATTGCAATTTCACGAATTTCAAATGATGTGTTTCGAATTTCAATTGATGTTCTTCGAATATTAAGTGATGTGTTTTGAATTTCAATTGATGTTTTTCGAATTTCAATTGATGTTTTTCGAATTTCAATTGACCTTTTTTGAATTTCAAATGGAATATCCGAATTTCAATTGATATTTTTCGAATTTCAAATGGAATCTTCGAATTTCAATTGACTGTGCAAAAAGCTTTTTGTAGACCTAGGTTATTTGAATAAACACAACAAAATATTTTATGAATCGGACGGAAAAGACGAAAGTTACACGCGCTTAAACATTTTGTTCAACTGAGGTAGCCAACTTTGAGGCCCTGCAGCTCCGCCCCTGTATACCACATGGGCCCAAACTCAATGTCTTCACTGATAGTATGTCTTCACTAAAAGAAGGAAGAAGGTATATATTAAGGCCGCTCTTGGCAAGTATACAGGCTCTACGTCTTCCATTACCTGAGCCCATGCTGATGCTTCCTTTCAGTGGTGGAGGTTTATCTGTAGGAACCGGTCCATTGTCAGGTTTCGCCATATGCCTCGTCGTATTATTCCACAGGATTCTTCCGATCCCGTGATGAAGAGCTTCTCGACACATACATACACATCGGTAAAGGGTAAAACGCAAGTTATGGACGAGTATTTTTCGAATTTCCTCCCTCATCACTCTTGTTCACCTTAAGTCGGATGTTGCTGGATCCATATGATACCATGCCTTCGGACTTGACGAGGTGGGGTAGAGACTCGGCATTGAGCCTCATCCAATCAACCAACCTCCCAGTTGCCAGTTGGAAGCTCGGGATTGCAAACCTTCGGCATCTTAGTCACGGATTCTACATCGGCAGATTTAACCAATTTTCTTCGTATTAGTTTTATGCGGCCCTGATAACGTAGACAATATTTTCCTCTCTACTGAGAGGTGATATTTTGACTTCCACAGTCCATATCTTGGCCAGATTTGTCTAGGTACCTTCAGGTGCCGATTTCTGTCCATCTTATTTTGGACTGCCTGATAGCCTCTTGGCTAAGCCAATGCTTGCACGTGGATAGTGGCGCACCAATATATGCAAATTCTTCGAGAATCTGGTAGTCTGTGAGCTATATCCAAACTAAGATCTTCACAGTGTATTCTGAAGCCAACCCTTTTATCAAGCTTCGAATAATCCCTGTAGAAGTGGAGATGGATTCTATTACCTGCTTTTCTGCCAACCCATTCATCTCTGGCGGGAATCATAGTGTTGTAATTTCTCTCGAAGGTGTACACAGTTGGTATATATTCCACTCGTTCGGTTACCATAGCACTACACTTTGATATCATCATGTGACCGCAGTTCTTGTACCTCCACATTGATAGGCAGTTTAATCTTAGTGCTTGTTGCAACTTCTCTCGCCACAATATTAATCGGCAGTATATGAAGTAGGGCTTGTAGAGACTTAGTCGCTGTAGTCCTTAAGGCTCCGCTAATACATAGGCACGCAGTTCTCTGAACTTTTGATAGAAGGTTGGTGATGGATAGTTTGTCAGTTGCCGGCCACCACACCACAATGCCGTGCAACAATATCGGAAGAACTATTGCTATATATCCAACGGACGATTTTAGGAAAGAGGCCCAACCGCGACCCTACAGCGTTCCTGTAAAGTCGCATTAAAATTCGGAATAACCCCATTACATGCTCGCATACGTTTTTTGGAACATTTTCTGCACATAGCATATGATTTAGATTATCACAATAAATCAGAAAATGCATAAAAGCCTGTGGATACCAAGGAATGGAAAATAACGAGAGATATCGCGAAGAAGAGAATTCAAGAAGAATTTAAGACACAGACTGGTTTAAATATCGACAAACCTCTTTCCGGATATGGAAATACAAATGATGGCAATACCGCAAGACGTTTCTTCAAGAATTATGAAATAACATCAAAAATAACTGGCATTGATATGGAATTATTGAGAAGGATCAACATAATTTTAATGGCAATAAATAGTAAACATAAAATTAATCCAGAAAAGTTTGGAAAATACTGCCTTGATATCATAAAACAGCTTATAACATTGTATCCTTGGAAGGATATGACTCCTACTGTGCATAAAGTATTGCGTCATGAAGAAGTAATTATCGCGTTTAATATTCTTGCCTTAGGAGAGCTTACGGAAGAATCTCAGGAGGCAAGAAATCGTGATTTTGGACATAATCAGCAATTTCACTCTTGAATGTGTTCAAGAAAATCGCAAAATGAAAATATTTTCAAAAATCTAATCCTTTCTTCCGATCTCGTCGTCAATGAGGAAAAGATGGATTTGTTACAGTGATCTGACACTTGACAATACTGAAGAATTCAAGGATTTGCTTTATCTTTCAGACATGGATGTTTCGTTTTCCGAGTACTTTACTGAATTAAGTTAGTTCCAATTAAGATTGCTAATAAAAATTTTATTCTCAAACATTGTTGACTTTTATTTCAAAACATTTACATTATAGTTCGCTTCTTACGTTACCCATATGGAAACAGGTATCGCAAACGTAAATTAATTCCTAAAACATAAAATATGCTTCTAAAATGAATCATCAACTCAATATAATAATAGCCTATAACACACAATGCTTAGTGTATTATAGGCTATTATATTGAAGGGGCGATAAGTTCCTGTTTTCTTGTGATCAAAAAGATTCCGATTTCTACCTGTTACCTGGCATCTATGGAAATGCCAAGAAATCAACAATTTTGTATCATATAAATAATTGTGTTAACACCTGTTATGAGGTAAAAAATTAGGGATTTAGGGATCCTTAGAATGAGGAACAATAACGCAATAATGAGTGAGTATTTTTTAGTTTCTAGGTATTAATATAACAACTAAAAAGTATGTATATTCGAAAATGTTCTACAAGCAGATTCCTTCATGATGAATATTTGGTATACTTTTCAAATAATTTGTTCTACACCATTTTCAACTGTAATTCGAAAAAAATCAATTCAATTTCGAATAAGATCAATTGAAATTCGAAGATTCCATTTGAAATTCGAAAAAGGTCAATTGAAATTCGAAGATTCCCTTTGAAATTCGAAATACATCAATTGAAATTCGAATTTTTCCATTTGAAATTCGTAATACACCAATAGAAATTCGAAAAACATCAATTGATATTCGAAATACATCAATTGAAATTCGAAAATGTAAACAAATCTGTACATTAGATTGGGTAGAATTTATTTAAACACATTTGCTGATTAAATCTCAACATATAATGTGACGAACAGAAAACATATAGATGATTTTATCTTTTATGAATATTTATTAAAAATTAGTTGAAACAAAACGTATTTTAATATTAAAGGTTTAACACAGACAAATTGTGTCACTTAAATGCTACCCCATCTAATATACATCATTGATTTTGTTCACATTTTTCGAATTTCAATTGATGTTTTCCGAATTTCAATTGGTGTATTACGAATTTCAAATGGAAAAATTCGAATTTCAATTGACGTATTCCAAATTTCAATTGCAATTTCACGAATTTCAAATGATGTGTTTCGAATTTCAATTGATGTTCTTCGAATATTAAGTGATGTGTTTTGAATTTCAATTGATGTTTTTCGAATTTCAATTGACCTTTTTTGAATTTCAAATGGAATATCCGAATTTCAATTGATATTTTTCGAATTTCAAATGGAATCTTCGAATTTCAATTGACTGTGCAAAAAGCTTTTTGTAGACCTAGGTTATTTGAATAAACACAACAAAATATTTTATGAATCGGACGGAAAAGACGAAAGTTACACGCGCTTAAACATTTTGTTCAACTGAGGTAGCCAACTTTGAGGCCCTGCAGCTCCGCCCCTGTATACCACATGGGCCCAAACTCAATGTCTTCACTGATAGTATGTCTTCACTAAAAGAAGGAAGAAGGTATATATTAAGGCCGCTCTTGGCAAGTATACAGGCTCTACGTCTTCCATTACCTGAGCCCATGCTGATGCTTCCTTTCAGTGGTGGAGGTTTATCTGTAGGAACCGGTCCATTGTCAGGTTTCGCCATATGCCTCGTCGTATTATTCCACAGGATTCTTCCGATCCCGTGATGAAGAGCTTCTCGACACATACATACACATCGGTAAAGGGTAAAACGCAAGTTATGGACGAGTATTTTTCGAATTTCCTCCCTCATCACTCTTGTTCACCTTAAGTCGGATGTTGCTGGATCCATATGATACCATGCCTTCGGACTTGACGAGGTGGGGTAGAGACTCGGCATTGAGCCTCATCCAATCAACCAACCTCCCAGTTGCCAGTTGGAAGCTCGGGATTGCAAACCTTCGGCATCTTAGTCACGGATTCTACATCGGCAGATTTAACCAATTTTCTTCGTATTAGTTTTATGCGGCCCTGATACCTGCCAGCGTAGACACCGTCGGGAGCCGGACAGCTGCTCAAGAACATCGAGGAAAACAGAGCACAGTGAGTGGGGAGATCTGTAAGACTGCCTAGAAAGGCAGTCTAACAGAAAGACCCCAGTATGTCCAGTCGTCGTTTACTCATAGCGGGACTGTCGCATATCAAGTGCTCAATGCTCTCCACTTTTTCCTCATCTCCACAGCATTTGCAGAAGTCATTGGAGTCAATACCCAAACTTGTGGTGATAGTAACGTAGACAATATTTTCCTCTCTACTGAGAGGTGATATTTTGACTTCCACAGTCCATATCTTGGCCAGATTTGTCTAGGTACCTTCAGGTGCCGATTTCTGTCCATCTTATTTTGGACTGCCTGATAGCCTCTTGGCTAAGCCAATGCTTGCACGTGGATAGTGGCGCACCAATATATGCAAATTCTTCGAGAATCTGGTAGTCTATATCCAAACTAAGATCTTCACAGTGTATTCTGAAGCCAACCCTTTTATCAAGCTTCGAATAATCCCTGTAGAAGTGGAGATGGATTCTATTACCTGCTTTTCTGCCAACCCATTCATCTCTGGCGGGAATCATAGTGTTGTAATTTCTCTCGAAGGTGTACACAGTTGGTATATATTCCACTCGTTCGGTTACCATAGCACTACACTTTGATATCATCATGTGACCGCAGTTCTTGTACCTCCACATTGATAGGCAGTTTAATCTTAGTGCTTGTTGCAACTTCTCTCGCCACAATATTAATCGGCAGTATATGAAGTAGGGCTTGTAGAGACTTAGTCGCTGTAGTCCTTAAGGCTCCGCTAATACATAGGCACGCAGTTCTCTGAACTTTTGATAGAAGGTTGGTGATGGATAGTTTGTCAGTTGCCGGCCACCACACCACAATGCCGTGCAACAATATCGGAAGAACTATTGCTATATATCCAACGGACGATTTTAGGAAAGAGGCCCAACCGCGACCCTACAGCGTTCCTGCAGGAATATACGGCGACGCACGGTGGTCTAGAATTGAATTTAACTGGCCAAAACCCCAATTTTTTTCATCACCGATTTCTAAAACGTTGATGCCATTCAATCGTAAACGTATTAGAGCTGAGACAGCCAATAAATTAGATCAAAATATTTATAATTGCGGGCGTGGCGTGCTGCTGAAAACACATATTTGATGTATTTCAACAAAAAAGATTTAAATTGTTGTAGAAGGAGATTTCCATTTCTCGCAAACTATTATCAATAACGGGTTAATTTTTTTGCTAGGGTATATGGGCTGTCATGGTGTCGTATAACGGAACTTCGTGAGTTGGATGAGTCACGATCGGTGTTGGGCTAAGCAGCTGAGAAACCATATCTAGGATAGAAGAGATGTGAGTACCAAGTTCTTCTACGTAAAAATAAATTGTTAGTCAATCTGAAAATAGTTTGACGACTTTCGTGATCGGTCGACTAATCACACCGTTAGCTGTCCGAATGTTTTATTATACGGCCCAGTTTCCATTCAACAGGAGCTAATCTTTCATCTTTTATGACAACGCAATCATTTTCTTTTACATCTTCCGTCTGATATTTCCACTTATATCGCCGATGTAGCTCATTTAAATACTCCGATTTCCATCTTTGACAAAAATATTGGGAAATAATGGTCAATCGTTTCCATCGATTGGCAAGGTTGATGTTTCCATCTGAAACATCCAGTTCTGTTGGTGTCCAAATCGAAGTTCCTATCAGAAAATGAGCTGATGTAAGTGGATTTAAGTCGGACGGGTCGTCGCTAGCTGGATTTAGGGGTTGAGAATTAAGACAGGCTTCAATTCGCGCTAAAATGGTCAAAGATAAAATTCATTTGAGATATGAACTTTCGTGTTTTGAATGATTTAACTCCAGCCTCCCATATGAGGGGCACCTGGAGGAATGAAACTCCACTCTAACTTTTGATAAATATTGTTGTGGGTAGCATCTTTTTGAAAATTCTTCATAAACTCTAGCATATCCTTCTTTGTTAATTCTGCTGCTCCTACAAAGTTAGTCCCATTATCTGTGTAGATCTTGGCTGGACTTTCTCGTCGCCCAATAAAGCGGCTAAAAAAGACTGAGTTGATAGATCACTAGTGGGTTCTAGGCGTATTGCTTTTGCAGAAAAGCAAACGAAGACGCAAACATAACCCGTTGTTATTAAAGAAGCAAAATCTACTCCAGTGTTGGGTAGAAGGTCGAGTCAGCAAAGTTCGCTGGGTGAGGACATAATCTGGGTTTGAGTCTGGTGTTTATGCAAAACACAAGTTCCATAATTATGAATCACCTTAGGTAGAAGGTCGAGTCAGCAAAGTTCGCTGGGTGAGGACATAATCTGGGTTTGAGTCTGGTGTTTATGCAAAACACAAGTTCCATAATTATGAATCACCTTCTTGACTAAGGGCTTCAATCTAAATATCCAGAATTCAGACCTGAATATGCGAGTCATGAGTTGATTTCCGCCATAATTGTGTGAATAAATTCTACTAACAAAAGGGCTCATCTCGATTCGTATGGGATAAGAATTGGATGACGCTATATGTAAGTGCTGGGGACTGAACAAGGCCGCCATTTGCTCTGATGATTCCTTTTGAATCAATAAATGGATTGAGAGATAAAAGACTGCTACTAGGTGAAAGTCTTTTCTTTTGGGTTAAAGCTAAATAATCCTCTGCGAAATAATAATTCTGTGTTAAACCAATAAGACGATCTTTGACATCCTGGATTTCACCATGGGTGATTTCTGCTGAAGAAATTCTAAGTCGGGTCCGATTGACGCCGGTATTTCTGCAGAAACGAATCGCAAATGCTAAGACTTTATATGCTCTAGAGAGAGAAGAGAATCTATTTAAGGCATCCTAAAATATTTCTGTCGAGCAAAATTGGCGGCGGCGGCTGCCATTGAAAATTATAAATCGACGGCGGCGGCTTGATGGCTTAGCCGACATAAAATTGACATACGGCGGATCTGTGATAGTAATTTTTACACGCTGAAAAAAATCACTTCTGTAGTATATTGTCCCAAACATATTCCGCTTGAAATACACATAGGTTTAGGTTTAGGTTAGGGTGGCAGCCGTATTTTTTTATACAAGCTCACATAGACCAGTTTAGGTCCCTAGTGTTACCACGGGCTGAAACGCCCCTCATCGAAACCAACCTGTTTGATATACAAATTTGTCGATATTACGAATATCGGTACTGGAAAGATCTGTTAGGCTGCCTAGAAAAGCCGACCCCAGTATGTCCAGTCGTCGTTTACTCAGAGCGGGACAGTCGCATAGCAAGTGCTCAATGCTCTCCACTTCTTCCTCATCTCCACAGCTTCTGCTGAAGTCATTAGAGTCAATACCCAATCTTTTGGCGTGTTCGCCGATCAAGCAGTGTCCCGTCAGAACTGATACTAACGTAGACAATCTTTGCCTCTCTAGTGCGAGGAGATATTTTGATCTTCTCAGGTCATACCTTGGCCAGATTTGTCTAGCTACTCTGCAGGTGCCGATTTCTGTCCATCTTTCGTTGGACTGCCTGATTGCCTCTTGCCTAAGCCAAAGCTTGCACGTGGATAGTGGCGCACCAATATATGCAAATTCTTCGAGAAATTGTAATGTCGTCCCTTTCCTAGCAAGTTCATCGGCTTTGCAGTTCAGCCTGGCTGTCCGAGTAAATGACAACGCCAGTGTTGGTTACTATGTTGCGACTCAGCCACTTGACTACTTCCCATATTGCCATTATTTCGGCTTGATAGACACTGCAGGTATCTGGTAGTCTGTGAGCTATATCCAATCTAAGCTCTGCACAGTGTACTCCGACGCCAACCTTTTCATCAAGCTTCGAACCATCCGTGTAAAAGTGGAGATGGTTTCTATTACCTGGTTTTCTTCCAACCCATTCATCTCTCGCGGGAATCATAGTGATGTAATTTCTCTCGAAGGTGTACACCGTTGGTATATAGTCCACTCTGTCGGTTACCATAGCACTACACTTTGATATTCTCATGTGACCGTAGTTTTTGTACCTCCACATTGATAGGCAGTTTAATCTTATTGCCGCTTTGGTTGCAACTTCTCTCGCCACAATATTAATCGGCAGTATATGGAGTAGGGCTTGTAGAGACTCGGTCGCTGTAGTCCTTAAGGCTCCGTGGTCCACCATACCATATACACGGCATTGTGGTATGGTGGACCAGCAGTATAGGACGAACTACTGCTATATATATCCAGTGGACGATTTTAGGAGAGAGGCCCCACCGCGACCCTACAGCCTTTTTGCAGGAATATAAGGCGACGTTAGCCTTCCTTATACGTTCCAATACATTAAGTCTAAATAACAGTTTTCTATCTAGAATTATTCCTAAAAATTTTAGAAAAGACTAGATCTGTTCCATTTATCCGAGGTGGAGGGTGCACATGTGGGACTTTATTCATCCTAGTAAAGAGAACCAATTCTGTCTTGTTTGGGTTTATGCCCAAACCGCTGCTTCTGGCCCATCTAGCCAATTTGTTCAGCGCCACCTGTAGAATGTCTCGGAGGACGTTTTCGAATTTGCCACTCACTGCGATTGCAACGTCGTCCGCATATGCCACGACCTTGCAGCCACAACGTTCACCGCTAGGTGAATGAAGTGGAGACAGTACTCCTCCTTGTGGGGTCCCTCTGTTTACAAACCTTGTTAGAGTTGTGGACCCAAGACATGCTGTTATGCGTCTTCTGTTGAGCAGACTTTGAATTAGTCTAATCAAACAGTGCCGCAATTACTGCATCTGAGTGAATGTTGTTAAAAGCCCCTTCTATATCAAGAAATGCCACCATGGTGAATTCCTTGAAATGCAGGGACGATTCGATAGTGCTCACAAGTTCGTGCAGGGCTGATTCTGTAGACTTCCCCTTATTGTAAGCATGTTGGTTCACTGACAGGAGTTTTGTATCCAGGTTTTCCCTAATGAAATAATCTAAAAGTCTTTCCAGACCTTTCAATAGGAAGGAGGATAAGCTAATTGGTCTGAAGTCTTTTGGCCTAGTGTGTGATATCTTCCCCGCTTTTGGTATGAATACCACTTTGGTATCCCTCCATCGATTCGGGATGTATGAAAGCCTGATACAGCCTACATAAATTTTCTCCAGCCAGGGGATAATGTATTTCAACATTTTCTGCTGGAGTGATGCCGTCTGGTCCAGGTGACTTGAAGGGCTCAAAGCTATTAATAGCCCAGCTTATTCTGGATCTCTCAGTCAACAAGCTAGCGACGCTCGCAGTCCACTCGCACTCTTGTTGGTCCTGCTGATCCTCTGGTTCTCTCAGAGAGTTCCCCGGGATATGTGTGTCGAGCAGTACATTGAGCGACTGCTCGCTGTGTTTGGTCCAATTATTTTCCTCATCCTGCAAGTAACCCACTGTACAGGGTGAAGCTGATAATATTTTCCTCAGCCTTGCGGCGTCGGAGACCTTTTCCACTTCGCCACAGAAGGTATACCAAGAGCGTCTTTGCGCCTTTCTAAGCTCCTTCTTATAGATCTTGAGTTGCTCTTTATAGGCATCCCAAACATTAGCGACCCCTGTAGATTTAGCCTTGTTGAATAGCTTGTTGCAGGTCTTTTTCATAGCCGTTAGCTCAGAAGTCCACCATTGGGGTTTAGTTTTACCCTTGTACCTTGTTTTTGGACAGGCTTCTTCAAGGGAACTATTGAATGATGTGGTGATATGCTCGACCAGATGATCCAGACCGGCTTTGTCATTCGGTTCGTACAGAAGTTTGGAGTTGAGGACTTTCTTGAAATTCTTTTCATACAGGTGCCACTTTGTCTTTCTCACATTTCTGTGGACGGCAGGTTCAGGCGCTTTTTCCGCGAGTTTGAGCTCAATATAATGGTGATCTGAGAATGAGTGGTCGTCCAGTACATTCCACCCAATAATTTTGTCTGACAGCCGGTCAGACGCAAACGTTACGCCGAGTACTTCTTGTCTGTCTTTAATTGTAAAGGTCGGTTTATTACCTATGTTACAAATACTTAGGTTGGTAGTTAGAATAAAGTCAAGAAGCGAATCACCCCTATTGTTTATATCCGTGCTTCCCCAGATAGTATGATGAGCGTTCGTGTCTGCGCCAATAATCACCTCGAGCTCGTCAGACGTTGCTTCTTCTACTACTTCCCTGAATAGAGCAGTCGGTACTACAGATTCATAAGGCAAGTAGCTGGAGACCACCCAATATATGCGATTACCGATCTCCAGGCAGCAGCTGTTTGGTCTTTACCACTTAAATTAGTCAGGAGAAAGATACTTAGATCTTTCCTGGCCAAAATGCAGGTTCTTGGAGTGCCTTCACAGTTGGCCACAAGCAGTTTAAAGTTGGGTGTCCTAATACCGCACACCCTTCCTCCCACTACGTAGGGCTCCTGTATCAGGACGATGTCTACTGCGCCTGTGGACAGGCGCAGCAATAGAGCCGCTGAGGCTGCTTTAGCGTGATGGAGGTTAATCTGTAAAATTCTTACCATCATTGGTAATTGACAGATTAACTTCCACCCCGACAAGGGTGTTATCGAACTCTTCATCCGTATCATCGAGAAGCGTGTCCCCGCCAGATGCGTCAAAGAGTCCGGAGACTCCCCTCAGCCCCTCTGTGTCAGAAGTAGAGCTTTCGTCTTCAGAGTATGACGTTACAGATCTTCTGTTAGAGTTGGAGTCACCCGAAATGATGGGCGTGGATACCTCCGCACTTCCAGAAAGCTGTGTATCAACCTCGGTGGACGACTCACCTTCCGCAGTGGGAACTATATCCTGCTTGTATACCTTTAAGACTATAGTCTCGAAGCCATATTGTAGGGTTGCACTTGCACGTTGTATATGGGAGGTGGATTCAGCGTTAAGGATCAAATTGACCTGCCGCTTTTTACCATCCGCCTCACCCACCTTGCTGATTCTCCAATTATGGGCGGGCAGACCAGGATTGGAATCTTTTATTATTTCTAATATGTCAGCCGGGTTGGAGGGCTCTTCTGTAACCCAGGTGATGGCTCTAGGGTGACTAGGGATGTTGGTTTTTCGACAATATCCAACTGGGCACCCGGCCACACCTCACCCGCTCGACTCAGAGCAGCCTTATACAGGTCTACTGATCTGGCATCACCGAAGTATAAGAGCTTTACTCTCCCCTGATGCCATCCTGCATCGTTGCAGATTGGTGGTGTGCCCGGCATCTCTCTACGGACATCGAGGTAATGAGCCATAATGGCTGATTGCACATGGCTCCATTTGTCCTTGAGGATGGATCCATCCTCACTACTTCTGTCTATAACGGCCATCACTAGACTCTCCTTCGCCACTTCATTGAAGGGCTTGGTAAGTGTCCTGTTGATAGTGACATTTGGGCCTCTTGCCTTTTTCGAAGGCAGGGGTTCATCAGGTGATCTGATTCTTTTGACTTTATTAGCCGTTAACACAGCTGAATTTGTGGCTCTTTCAGCCGGCTGATTGGCCTTAGAAGCATCTAAGACGCCTTTAGCCCAGGTAAGTGACTCTTTTTGTTTTTCGGTAAGAGCCGAAACCTCAACAGCCTCCAACTTCGTCAAAACCCTGAGCGCTACACGATGCTCATTGTGTTTCCGTTTTGACGGTCGGACATGACGTTTTCCCCACCGTACCACCTGTTGTGTGTACTGGGGGGAAATTTTCACCATGTTTGGTGTGGTCGGCTTTGGCCAAGACCAACGGACGGACAGTAGGACGATTGGGGAACCTCGCTCCATCGGAACGCGAAGGCATACCCGCCAATGAATTTTTTTTCTGTATTAGCCCGTAATAGGTACTACGATGTAGGCCTTCCAGACTTTGTACAGATTTTGTTTTGTTTGTGCGATTGCGTAATAGGTACTGCGTAATAGATTTTAACTATCCGCTCTGTGCTAAACACGTCCGTTCACTACGACTGAAATATACATAAGTTTAGGGTACACTCCAAATATAATATATTTGACACACACATATATTTATTAGATGTTTGGGAGGATATTGTTTTAAACAAAAATATGTTCCCATTGTAATATTTTTTTATTTGAAACTAGTATTTCCGCAACAAAGATTAATTTGTATTTATGTATTTTGGTAATGTATCAATGTCCTAATTTAAAGACAAGTATTCTGTTTTTCAGATGTTCAAAGAGCATTTTTTTTTATAAATTTTATATGTTTATGAAATTTAATTAATATTTAAAACTAAAATTGTATTTACGGATTGAAAAAAATGATGAATTGGAATATTTATAAATTAAAATACATTTTTAGCTATAAAGTTTAACACGAAAATTAGGAAAAATAACTTAAATTCGAATAAGTCAGAAAAGTTTTAAAAATCCTTTTTAAATAAAATATATTTGGAAAACTTCTTAAACAATAGTTTTGTTTGTGTGTAAACACACATTTTATTTGTAAAAGTCAGTTTGCAAATAAATTATGTTCTAATATTTTAATATATATGCGTTCCAAACAAAATTTCTTGATTTTCAAATAAAATTTATTTGTTAACAAATATATAATATTTAAAAAAAATCGTTTCCAAGTACATTTTCTTTCAATTCAAACATATCAAAAATGACGATTTTCCTGCGTGTACATTTAAAATAATAGCTGAAAAGTTAAGCTCTGGTATATATTCATAAATAATGGATGTTTTTTAGTTAATCGTAAGATATTGTGAAGTGAAACATGTAACAGCGTTATGTTCGGCCATGCCGAATCTTATATACCCTCCCGCTGGAATTGCAATCAACTCTGTTACTGAAAGATTTTTGGATATGGAGCAAGTCATGGAATGATCTTTTTGTTTAAGCGATTTATTGAAAAAATGAACGCTACAGTTGTTAGCCAAATTTTATGCCTTTTTAGCCAAACTCTTGATCTAAAAAAATGGTATTTATGGCTTAAATTAGCATATTTGAGGGCTACCTCTACACGGGGACTACAACAAAATATAAACCGATTTTTATAAATTTCATTGACATGAATTCTTGCCAAAATATAAGTAGAATACAAACTGAAACGTTTCAGCAAAATTGCTTTAAATATGTGGTGTTTATGGCTTAAGCAAGCCTTTTTAGGAGCGGCAGCTATAGGTGGACTATAACAAAATATGAACCGACTAAAAAAAAATTTACGGTGAGAATTCTTGCCTAAGCTAAATAAAAACTGCAAGGATTCAGTTAAAATGCTCAGAAAATATGGTATTTATGACTTAAATACGTATATTTTGGAGCGGCCTCTATGGGGTGACTATAGGTTTAGGTTAGGGTGGCAGCCGTATTTTTTTACAAGCTCACATAGACCAGTTTAGGTCCCTAGTGTTACTACGGGCTGAAATGCCCCTCATCGATACCAACCTGTTTGATATATAAATTTATCGATAGTACGAATATCAGTACTAGAAAGATCTGTTAGGCTGCCTAAAAAGGCCGACCCCAGTATGTCCAGTCGTCGTTTACTCAAAGCGGGACAGTCGCAAAGCAAGTGCTCAATGCTCTCCACTTCTTCCTCATCTCCACAGCTTCGGCAGAAGTCATTGGAGTCAATACCCAATCTTTTGGCGTGTTCGCCGATCAAGCAGTGTCCCGTCAGAACCTTTACTAACGTAGACAATCGTTTCCTCTCTAGTGCGAGAAGATATTTTGACCTTTTCAGGTCATACCTTGGCCAGATTTGTCTAGCTACCCTGCAGGTGCCGATTTCTGTCCATCTTTCGTTGGACTGCCTGATTGCCTCTTGCCTAAGCCAAAGCTTGCACGTGGATAGTGGCGCACCAATATATGCAAATTCTTCGAGAATTTGTAATGTCGTCCCTTTCCTAGCAAGTTCATCGGCTTTGTAGTTCCCCGGGATATCCCTATGCCCAGGCACCCATATGAGGTGTATATTAAACTGCTCAGCCATCTCGTTAAGAGATCTGCGGCAGTCGAGGGCTGTCTGTGAATTTAGGGATGTTGCCTCCAGAGAATTGATGGCAGCCTGGCTGTCCGAGTAAATGACAACGCCAGTGTTGGTTACTATGTTGCGACTCAGCCACTTGGCGACTTCCCATATTGCCATTATTTCGGCTTGATAGACACTGCAGGTATCTGGTAGTCTGTGAGCTATATCCAGACTAAGTTCTTCACAGTGTACTCCGAAGCCAACCTTTTCATCAAGCTTCGAACCATCCGTGTAAAAGTGGAGATGGTTTCTATTACCTGGTATTCTGCCGACCCATTCGTCTCTGGCGGGAATCATAGTGATGTAATTTCTCTCGAAGGTGTACACAGTTGGTATATAGTCCACTCGGTCGGTTACCATAGCACTACACTTTGATATCCTCATGTGACCATAGTTCTTGTACCTCCACAGTGATAGGCAGTTTAATCTTATTGCCGCTTTGGTTGCAACTTCTCTCGCCACAATATTAATCGGCAGTATATGGAGTAGGGCTTGTAGAGACTCGGTCGCTGTAGTCCTTAAGGCTCCGCTTATGCTCAGGCAGGCAGTTCTCTGAACCTTTGTTAGTAGGTTGGTAATGGTTAGTTTGTCAGTTGCCGTCCACCATACCACAATACCGTATAACAGTATTGGACGAACTACTGCTATATATATCCACCGCGACCCTACAGCCTTTTTGCAGGAATATAAGGCGACGTTGGCCTTCCTTACATGTTCCAATACGTTAAGTCTAAATAACATTTTCCTATCTAGAATTATTCCTAAAAATTTTGCACTTTCAGAAAAGACTAGATCTGTTCCATTTATCCGAGGTGGAGGGTCCACATGTGGGACATTATTCATCCTAGTAAAGAGAACCAATTCTGTCTTGTTGGGGTTAACGCCCAAACCGCTGCTTCTGGCCCATCTAACCAACTTGTTCAGAGCCACCTGTAGGATGTCTCTGAGGACGTTTACGAATTTGCCACTCACTGCGATTGCCACGTCGTCCGCATATGCCACGACCTTGCAGCCACAACGTTCTAGCTCTAGCAGGATTTCATTCACCGCTAGGTTCCAAATTAGTGGAGACAGTACTCCTCCTTGCGGGGTCCCTCTGTTTACATACCTTGTTAGAGTTGTGGACCCTAGACATGCTGTTATGCGTCTTCTGGTGAGCAGACTTTGAATTAGTCTAATCAAACTATTGTTAACTTTTAGATGTGACAGTGCCGCAATTACCGCATCTGAGTGAATGTTGTTAAAAGCCCCTTCTATGTCAAGAAATGCCACCATGGTGAATTCCTTGAAATGCAGGGACGATTCGATAGTGCTCACAAGTTCGTGCAGGGCTGATTCTGTAGACTTGCCCTTATTGTAGGCATGTTGGTTCCCCGACAGGAGTTTTGTATCCAGGTTTTCCCTAATGAAATGATCTAAAAGTCTTTCCAGACCTTTCAATAGGAAGGATGATAGGCTAATTGGTCTGAAGTCTTTTGGCCTAGTGTGTGATATCTTTCCCGCTTTAGGTATGAATACCACTTTGGTATCCCTCCACCGATTAGGGACGTATGAAAGCCTGATACAGCCTACATAAATTTTCTCCAGCCAGGGGATAATGTACTTTAACATTTTCTGCATTTCTGCTGGAGTGATGCCATCTGGTCCAGGTGACTTGAAGGGCTCAAAGCTGTTAATAGCCCAGCTTATTCTGGATCTCTCAGTCAAGAAGCTAGCGACGCTCGCAGTCCACTCGCACTCTTGTTGGTCCTGCTGATCCTCGGGTTCTGTTACAGAGTTGCCCGGGAAATGTGTGTCGAGCAGTACATTGAGCGACTGCTCGCTGTTTTTGGTCCAGTTATTTGCCTCATCCTGTAAATATCCCACTGTACAGGGTGAAGCAGATAATATCTTCCTCAGCCTAGCGGCGTCGGAGACCTTTTCCTCTTCACCACAGAAGGTGTACCAAGAGCGCCTTTGCGCCTTTCTAAGCTCCTTCTTATAGATCTTGAGCTGCTCTTTATAGGCATCCCAATCATTAGCGACCCCAGTAGATTTAGCCTTATTGAATAGCTTGTTGCAGGTCTTTTTCATAGCCGTTAGCTCAGAAGTCCACCATTGGGGTTTAGTTTTACCCTTGTACCTTGTTTTCGGACAGGCTTCTTCAAGGGAACTATTGAATGATGTGGTGATATGATCGACCAGATTATCCAGACCGGCTTTGTCATTCGGTTCGTACAGAAGTTTAGAGTTGAGGACTTTCTTGAAATTCTTCTCATACAGGTGCCACTTTGTCTTCCTTACATTTCTGTGGACGGCAGGTTTAGGCGCTTTTTCCGCGAGTTTTAACTCAATATAATGGTGATCTGAGAATGAGTGGTCGTCCAGTACATTCCACCCAATAATTTTGTCTGACAGCCGGTCAGTAGCAAACGTTACGTCGAGTACTTCTTGTCTGTCTTTAATTGTGAAGGTCGGTTTATTACCTATGTTACAAATACTAAGGTTGGTAGTTAGAATAAAGTCAAGAAGCGAATCACCCCTATTGTTTATATCCGTACTACCCCAGATAGTATGATGAGCGTTCGTGTCTGCGCCAATAATCAGCTCGATCTCGTCAGACGTTGCTTCTTCCACTACTTCCCTGAATAGAGCAGTCGGTACTACAGATTCATAAGGCAAGTAGCTGGAGACCACCCAATATATGCGATTACCGATCTCCAGGCTAGCAGCTGTTTGGTCTTTACCACTTAAATTAGTCAGGAGAAAGATACTTAGATCTTTCCTGGCCAAAATGCAGGTTCTTGGAGTGCCTTCACAGTTGGCCACAAGCAGTTTAAAGTTGGGTGTCCTAATACCACACACCCTTCCTCCCACTACGTAGGGCTCCTGTATCAGGACGATGTCTACTGCGCCTGTGGACAGGCGCAGCAATAGAGCCGCTGAGGCTGCTTTAGCGTGATGGAGGTTAATCTGTAGAATTCTTACCATCATTGGTAATTGACAGATTAACATCCACCCCGACAAGGGTGTTATCGAACTCTTCGTCCGTATCGTCGAGAAGCATGTCCCCGCCAGATGCGTCAAAGAGTCCGGAGACTCCCCTCAGCCTCTCTGTGTCCGAAGTAGAGCTTTTGTCCTCAGAGAAGGACGTTACAGATCTTCTGTTAGAGTTGGAGTCACCAGAAATAATAGGCGTGGGTACCTCCGCACTTCCAGGAAGTGCCACGGTGGACGACTCACCTTCTGCAGTGGGAGCTATATCCTGCTTGTATATCTTCAAGACTATAGTCTCGAAGCCATATTGTAGGGTTGCACTCGCACCTTGTATATGGGAGGTGGATTCAGCGTTTAGGATAAGATTGACCTGCCGCTTTTTACCATCCGCCTCACCCACCTTGCTGATTCTCCAATTATGGGCCGGCAGACCAGGATTGGAATCTTTTATTATTTCTAAGATGTCAGCCGGGTTGGAGGGCTCTTCTGTAACCCAGGTGATGGCTCTAGGGTGACTAGGGATGTTGTTTTTTTCGACAACATCCAACTGGGCACCCGGCCACACCTCACCCGCTCGACTCAGAGCAGCCTTATACAGGTCTACTGATCTGGCATCACCGAAATATAAGAGCTTTACTCTCCCCTGATGCCATCCTGCATCGTTACAGATTGGTGGTTTGCCCGGCATTTCTCTACGGACATCGAGGTAGTGAGCCATAATGGCTGATTGTACATGACTCCATTTGTCCTTGAGGATGGATCCATCCTCACTACTTCTGTCTATAACAGCCATCACTAGACTCTCCTTCGCCACTTCATTGAAGGGCTTGGTGAGTGTCCTGTTGATGGTGACATTAGGGCCTCTTGCCTTTTTCGAAGGCAAGGGTTCATCAGGTGATCTGATTCGTTTTACTTTATTAGCCGTTAACACAGCTGAATTTGTGGCTCTTTCAGCCGACTCATTGGCCTTAGAAGCATCTATGACGCCTTTAGCCCAGGTAAGTGACTCTTTTTGTTTTTCGGTAAGAGCCGAAACCTCAACAGCCTCCAACTTCGTCAAAACTCTGAGCGCTACACGATGCTCATTGTGCTTCCGTTTTGACGGTCGGACATGACGTTTACCCCTCACCGCACCACCTGTTGTGAGTACTTGGGGGAGATTTTCACCATTTTTGGTGTGGTCGGCTTTGGCCAAGACCAACGGACGGACAGTCGGACGATTGGGGAACCGCGCTCCATCGGAACACGAAGGCATCCCCGTCAAGAGAATTTATTTTTATTTTGTCGGTATTAGACCGTAATAGGTACTACGATGTAGACCTTACAGACTTTGTACAGATTTTTGCTATTGCGTAATAGGTACTGGTAACTATCCGCTATGTGATAAACACGTCCGTTCACTGCGAATGATCAGCAACGAATGGGGTGACTATAACAAAATATGAAATATGAATGTAAAATTTTTGTTGTGATGAATTTTTGTCAAAATAGAATACAAACTGCAAAGTTTCAGCTAAATTGTTTTAAAAATGTGGAATCTGTGGCTCAAAAACCATAATTTGAAGCGACCTCTATAGGGGAGCTATATCAAAACATTGGCCAATATGGTCCATTTGCAATCCCAAACGACCTGTAACTATAAGAAGAATTTATACCAAATTTGATTAACTTAGCTCTATTATTACGGACTGTAGCGTAATTTCAACAGATAGACTGACAGACGGACATGGCTAAATCGTCTTAGAATTTCACGACGATCAAGAATATATATACTTTATAGAGTTGCAGATCATATTTCAAGGTGTTGCAAACAGAATGGCAAAGTTAGTATACCCGCTTTCCATACAGTGATAAGTCATAAAATTTACGCTAGGCGGCTCTATGATATACTCGATTTTCGAAGTATGCTAAGTCGAAACTGGTTGTTTTCAAGAGATGCGAATCGTCGTCTTAGTGAAATTTTAAATTAGTGTAGAATTACCTTGTAATTTGTTTTGAGCTTACCTTCATTGAATTAATGGATTTGACTGAAGACAATTTAGAATATTTAGAATTTAAAAATGCAATTATACTGGATAACGTATCAAGTCGACTTAGCATTCTTTACAATGCAGGTATTAATTTATATGCAGTATTACAATTCTGTTATACTCCATTGTTTTTTCCCGAAAATATTTGTTTTTCAATGTGTTATGTAATCTAATAATAAATAAAAAATCTTATTATTTCCTTTAAAAAATAATTTTTATAGTTATTTTTCTATTACTATCAATATTCTCATTTTTATAACATCTTAAGCTCCCTCTTGTGACAATAAACGAATCAAAACGAAAATCACTTTCCATATCGTCCCCCCAATAAATGAATAGGGTAAAAATCATTTGTCGTTTCGAGAAAATCATATTTGAAGTTTTTGTGATATTGAAACTCGATATCGGCACGTAGGCTTTTATTAATGAACAATCAATTTCAAACACCAATAACCCAATTTGTGGAAGTAGAATTTTTCCAAATTTTGTTTGATTAAACCGACTAAGGTATACCCTCACTTTGTGAGTAATGTAATATTGAATATTACACAAATTATTCTGTCAAAGGGGCGTGGTGATAACGCTCATTTTTCACTGGACTATAGGCATTATAAAAGCATTACACTCTACAAAATTTCAAGTAATTGTATACACTGATATTAATGTTATAAACTGTTAACTTTTGGTGCAAACTGGTACCTTTGTGGGAGAGGTACCAAAAGGGGCGTGACAAATAACGCCCATTTTTCAATGGACTGTAGGCACTATAAAAACATTACGCTGTACAAAATGTCAAGTATTTTTATACACTGGTAGGCACTATAAAAGCATTACACTGTGCAAAATTTCAAGTATTTCTAAACACTGGTATTAATGTTATAAGCTTTTAACTTTTAGTGCATAATGGTGCATTTGTGTGGGAGGTACCAAAAGGGGCGTGGCAATTTCGCCCATTTTCCTCGAGTTGATAGCGTTTAACAAACTAATACTATGTGTGGAATTTCAGAAGATTCGAATACGTATAATAGCAGTTATTAAAGATTCAATATTTCACAACATTTTAACCCCTTGTGGGGGAGGTACCAGAAGGAGTGGACCAATATGGCCCATCTTCAAACTTAGCCGGAGATAGAAAAAAAATATTACCACATACGAAATTTGAAGTCAATCGGTTACTCCTTTCGAGAGTTATCGTGCGCACCAGCCAGCAGACAGATACCCAGACAGACGGACGGACATTGCTCATTCGACTTAAAATGACCCAAAACGGATTTCCGCCGAACATACTTGGGGTCTTAGGTCACTCCTTCGATGTGTTACACTTTTTTTCGTAGCAAATGATATATACCCTCGTCACACTAAAGTGAGGGTATAAAAACACATAAAAAACCAACATAGACCGAGCTCATTTTTGGATAAATATCAAACAAAATTAAAAACACAGGTCGAATATACAAAATTACACACTCAAATCTATTTTCCCAAATTTTTACTAATCGCAATTGGTTGTATACTTGCGAAGATTATTAAAATGCAATAAAAATAATATTGTTTATGTGTATACACTATTCTTTTATTTAGGGGACGATATATCTGTTATATGGTTATTTGCATATAACAGATATTGATATTTGTATCTATTCATATTTTAAAGTGTTTTTATGGAACGGCGGCTGTGTTTCAGCCGTTTTTAGCCGCAAAGATCGGCGGCGGCTTCAGCTGGTGAAAAAAGGTCGGCGGCGGCTAAAATCGGCGGCTCGGCTCGGCGGCTTCATACTCTGGACTAGGCCATCGGTCTTTTGGAAACTTCAGCCTTTGGGGTCCAGTCCACTACAAATCATTTGGCGAACATCCTCGATTGGCCACATCAGCAGGGTTGCTTTCTGAATCTATATGCTTCCAATTTTCATTTCCCACATTGTCTAAAATGTCTAAAATGTCTGAAATTCTATTTCCTACAAAGGCACTCCATGAACAAGGTTGGTTTTTGAGCCATGCTAGCACGATCGTTGAGTCGGCCCAAAAGTGGGTTGAAATGTTAGCAATTTGTAAGTTAGGAACCACCGCTGTGGTTAATTTTGCTAAGAGAACGGCATAATTCTAATCTAGGCAGAGATATTTTGTTAATCGTGCTACTCGAGTTTTCGCTGCCAAAAGAAACGAGTCGACTGTTTTATCTAAATGTTCTACTCTAACATACAGAGTCGCGGCGTAAGCTCTTTCTGAAGCGTCACACAAACCATGTACTTCACTTTTATTTGAGGGTTTGAATCTGATCCACCCAGGTACTGAAACTGAATCTATTGAGGGACAATTTTTAATGGAACGCGTCGTCCCAATCTACTTTATCTAGCCAAACTTGTTGCATGATAAGTTTCGCTACGCTGATTACTGAAGCCAGCCATATACATGGTTCGAAAAATTTGGCAATTGCTGAAATGACTTCTCTTTTGGTGGGTGGTGGTGTGAACGTAAAGTTATCAGCAGAAATGTTCCACCAGATACCTAGAGTCTTTGTTGAAGTTCCTTCCGAAATGTCCAACCAGTTGACTGGCAAGAGTGAGTAAGGTGGCAGATTGCTAAGTAGATTGGGGTCGTTTGAAGTCCATTTCCTCAATTCAAAACCTGCTGAGTCCATGGCTGCTACTAATTCTTTGATAGACTTAATGGATTCTTCTACAGTGTGACCTCCAGCTAAAACGTCGTCGATATACAAATTTTGTTTGATAATTTCTAAGCCTAATGGGTACGTTTCTTTAACATCTTCTGCCAATTGAATTAGGGTCCTAAGTGTGAAAGTGACTGTTGAAAGTTCATAGTCTTCATTTGGGCCATTTGCTGATTTTCTAAAAAGAATTATTTGAAATGGGGCCTGACTTGGGTCGATTTGTATTTGACGATACATTGTACTTATTCCTGTTGAAGAATAGGCCCTGGGTGTAAATGTCATTAAGACTTTTCTTGTTTGACGTGGGACTTGACGCATTGAAAACTACCCTATGTTTAGTGGTAACCCTATCTGGTTTGATAACTGCATGATGTGGCAAATAGTAGTGAGGGGTCTTCTCGATTTCCTGGGGTCCCAGTTTCCGCATGTGTCCAAGTTCCAAATATTCCATTATCGCTGCGTCGTATTGAGATTTGATTTCGGGCGTTTTTTGCAACTTTCTATCCATTCGATAGAATTGCGCCATTTCGATATGCTCCAAATTCAGCGCAATATTTGAACGGCATCGTGACAATATATCTTCCATCTTCATTTCTTCGCGTTGTATTTTTGAAATTTGTTTCGCAATAGGTGTCTTCTGCTGACCTCAAAACCTTTTTTGGGTTCTCCTCCACCTCCCAAAAACTTGTGAGAATTTTCTCGATCGAAACTGTATTGTAAAGTGAAATTTTCCTATCATTTGTGTTTGATTTGTCAAGGGGTCCGCCCACTATCCAGCAAAAAACTGTGCTTTGCGCTAGTAAAGATCCTATAGATTTCATGGGAGCTCATACAGTGTAAATTAAGGGTCCTATGTCTAAACCTATCAGAAGGTGTATGGGTCGGCTTTCGTAAGAACGAGGATCTGCTAACTCGAGTTGAGTTGTTTCTCTATGTTGATTTTTATCTAGGGTGCGCGACGGCAAATTAGAAGGAAGGGTCTTCAAAACGGGTGCCCAAACTTATAATTCAAAACTAGAGTCTGTACGAGTAGATATAAATAAGGCAGTTTTGTTTGTAAACTTGTGTCGTTTGTACGAAAATTAAGAAATTTAAACGAAATAATTTTTATGGACTTGGGTCTTTTGGAGAAAAAAATTATAAAAAAAACTTCACGAAAGTAATTTTCTGTAGACTAGTGTATTTTAAAAAAAATATCAATCAACTTTTTAGAAAAAAAAACAAATTTTGTAGGAAAGTTCTTTTCCACCAAAAAATATCAATCGACTTTTTTTGACAAAAAACAAATTATGTAGGAGAGTTTTTCCAAATATATAACAAACAATAAAAAAACGAGTTTTGTAGGATCGTGATTTTTCCACAAATATAACAAAAAATCACTTAATATATTCCTCGACCAAATTTATTTTTATTTTATAATTCCAAAAATTACCACTTAATAAATTTTCTGAGCAAATTTATTTCTCGTAGTAAAGTGTAATTTGCAAAAATAAATGTTAATTTCAATAAATGTTGTGTTATTTCTGTTTAGCCTTTTCCGAAATGTCTGTCCGAGACCATCAACAATCAAACTATATGTTTTTTTAATGTTTTCTTTACAACTGAAATTATGTTTTCCTATTTATCCTTTGTTCTTGCGTTTTTTCTTCCTACTTCACAAAAAAACTCCAATGGTACGATAACCTTTGGGTTCTCGAATCAAGGCAAGAAAGTGAAAACGAAAGAAAAAACAACGAGAAACCAATGAGAAAAAAAATCCGCTACTAATTTTCTCATATGCATTGGTGTACATAGACTGCTGCCGTTGTTGTTTTAATGGGTACGAGGGTCAAAAGTGTCGACACAGGAACTTTTTTTAAATAAATCAAAGTGGTTGGAAATTACAATTGTGATGGTTTATAGCACAAACCACACATATTGATGCCAAAAGAAATTTAAAAATTGTAAATTTGTTGGCGTTTTTCAAAAGGGTTTTTCTATTGAATCTAAGGCAATACGAGGGTCGTTCAGCAAGTGTGAACACATATTTTCGAAAGTAAAAAATATATTTTTTTTCAATTTATTAATTTGGGCTGATTTACGCTCTCCAACGCACAAATTAATATTTCGTAATAGAAAATTTTTCCCCAAAAAAATAATATAAAAAAAATTGAAAATTTTTTTGCAAGTTTCACATTCTTTTTTAAAGAAATGTTTACCAAAAATCACGAAATTATTTAAAAAATATTTTCCTAAAGCGTCTAGGTAAAGTCAGGTTGTCGTTTCCGAAAATCGCCAATAAATATTTTCTTATGTTAGAACGCGTTAGGTTATGCAATGTTAGTATGTATATGACCGGGTATGTATAGCGAGGTGCTATGTATTTAGGTGCAAGTTAACTGCACTTATGTATATCTAGTTTCTATTTATTTAAGTGCAGATAACTGCACATATAAATTTAGGTAAAAGGACAAAAGCAAGCGTCGTATATAGGGTCAGACGCGCCAAAATCTTCTTCATATAGCAATATGGCGGAGTTGCAAAAATGGTTTTTGGCACCCTATATACACGCTTCTTTTAACAATTCTTGGGTACTCACTTTGATCCTTTTATGTATTTGGGGTACCTGGTGTTGTTGGAGTTGATCGCTAGTTCTTCCTTCCTTCCAGAGGTCCAAGCGCGTTGTTGTTGGGTCACTTTATTCTTTGGGTCACTGGTTTTGTGGCTCACTTTGGTTTTTTGGGTCACTTTGTTTTTGTAGTTCTTTTTCAATTTTAAGCTTTCGCGTACCGTACCGAAATTTTTTTTACGATTTATTTCAATTTCACCAGCCAAATTAAATTTTCATTACAAAATATTTTCCACAGAACACTTGATTTCGTTTTTTAATTATGTAAAAACACACTTTTAATCCGGTTCGCATAGGGCCAAATGTTTAGCCGTGAAGCTTAAAGTTTTTATTGCCTTCCAGAACAAAAAATCAAATTTGTTAATTTTTCAAATTTCAAGTGTTAGGATTTATTTAAAATTTAGTATAACTTTGTGTAATTCAAGGTTTAAGTTTAATTTGTACATGTATGAATGTGACAATGTGAATGTGGATCGTGTATAAGCTTTTGGTAGTAATAAATTATGTTCTATTTAATTTAAAGACTTTTGTATAAAATGTATTTAACAATTTAGTTCAGTGTGTTCACTTTTTTGTTTGTTATATGTTGCGTACTTCCCTTATTTTTTCTAAGCAAAATATACACTTAACAATTAGGAAAGTTCAGTTGAGTAAACCGACTTATGAATCCCCTCACCTTGAGTCCCAAAAAACGTTTAGTAAATTTATTTATTTTTTTTGTTTTAATTAAATTATTATCAATTTAAATTGCATTTAAAAACTTTAAACTGGTACTAAAGTTGTAAGCTGTTAACATTTGGTGTAAAATGGTTCATATGTGAGGGGGTACCAAAAGGGGTGTGCCAATAAGGGCCACTTTTCTCTAGACTCTAGGTAGTATAAAAGCATTGCACTGTACGAAATTTCAAGTATTTGTATGCACTGATATTAAAGTTAGGTTAGGTTAGGTTAGGTTGAAGAGAGGAGACGTTTAAACGTCTCATGTCCATGGACATACACTTAAGCCAGTGGTTCGGCCTGTTGTGCGCTCCTTATTTATGATCTTTTTATACCTCCGGAGTTACAGAAAATCGGTACTAGACACGAATTTTCTCAGTATCTTCCAATCATATTCTCTGAGATGAGTCAAGTCTGGTAATATGTCGGAACCGAAATGTTGGGATCTTGCATGTGTGAAAGCCGGGCAGTGGCACAGAAAATGTTCCATCGTTTCGATGTTTTCTCTGCATGCCCTGCATTCGTCGTTTCCTGCTAGTCCTATGCGATGAATATGTGCTTGTAAGCTTGAGTGTCCCGTTAGAACACTCATCATCTTAATAATATCGATCTTGTTTAGTTTCAGAAGACTTCTTGTTTTCTTTTCATTTGGGTCACCCCACAGTATCTTTGCAGTTGCTCCTACTGTTGCGTTATTCAACACAGTTTTATGACCCATCACTGCCCAGTGCTTCAACTCATTTTTCGTGGCTTCGAAAGGTTTCCAATTTTCCAAGTTTATTACTCGAATTTCTCTGCCCTTTGAAGCAAAGTTGTTTGCCCGTTCATTTCCAACCACTCCGTTGTGTCCTGGTACCCAGCAAATACGCAATTGACCTGAGTAATCATTTATCGTTCTTTTACAGTCCAACACAGTTCTGGATTTTACCCTTTCCGATGTTATTGCTTTAATCGCCATTTGGCTATCTGTGAAGATGTTGGCATATTTAGGCTTTGTCGTGTTACTGAGCCAGTTCACACACTCCGTGATTGCTCGAACTTCTGCTTGAAATACCGTGTTATGGTCAGGAAGGCGGAAGTGAAGTTCGACTTCTGGTTCATCAATAAAAAGTCCCAGACCCGTCCTTCCTCCTCGCTTGGACCCATCCGTGTAGCAGCTGGTTCCCACTGGCACATGGGCCAAAGTTCCATTTTCCCAGGAGCGTCTGTCTGGCACAAACGTATCACAGGAAGCAGTAAGCCGCACTTCAGGAATGCGGTCCGAGATTTCTGGCGTTTGAATGTGACCAACTAGATATTCTAAAATCTTCTGATGGTACGACTTGTGGTCTCGATTTATCCATTCACCCATCACTTGTAGACGTCTTGCTGTGAGGGCTGGCTCATACTTTATACGGATGTCTATTGTTTGGATGTACAGTATAGTCTCCAACGCTTTTGTTGGTGCAGTTCTAAATGCCCCGCTTATGCCTAGACAGCACATACGTTGAATTTTTTGCAAAGGTATTACGTTGCACTTCTTGTCCATTGATGTCCACCACACTACAGAGGCGTAGTTGATTATTGGTCTAATCACGCTCATGTAAAACCTGTGAGTCATATTTGGACGTAGTCCCCATTTTAAACCTATAGCTCTTCTGCACAACGACCAACATCTGTGTGCCTTTGTAACTCTTTCTTCAAGATGATCTTTCCAGTACAGTTTCTGATCCAAGATTACACCCAAGTATTTTACCTTTTTAGTTATAGCAATTGTCTTATTCAGGAATCGAGGCGGGGTAAAACGTACGATCTTCGTTTTCCTTGTAAATAGACATATTTCTGTTTTGTCTGGGTTAACATTTAATCCCCTTGGTTGTGCCCAGTTATATGCTATGTTAAGTGCCTCTTCAGCTCTTCTGCATAATAGATTTGGATGAAAGCCCCTTAGAAGTATTACAACGTCGTCTGCATAACAGACTGGTTTAAGTCCTTCATTGGTGAGGGCTTTTAGGAGACTGTGTATCGTCGTAACCCATAGAAGAGGCGATAAAATGCCCCCCCTGAGGTATACCACGATTTACCTTGTCTCTAATTTTTACGTCATATGACCCACAAATAATCCACCTATTCCTTAGCATATTGTTGATCCAGTTTTTCAGCGCCCGGTCAACCTGAAACTCGTCTAAGGACTGGATAAGTGTATCGGTCTGTACATTGTTAAATGCGCCCTCAATGTCTATGCAAACAGCAAGTGTATACATTTCTTTACTGAAGGACTCTTCTATGTGGTGCACTACCTCATGCAGAGCTGTTTCCACTGATCTTCCTTTGACATAGGCGTGTTGTTTGAATTTTAGCCTGTCATCCGCTATTTTACCTTTGACCATGTCATCAATTATTCGCTCCATTGTTTTTAACAGGAAAGAAGTAAGGCTAATGGGTCGATAAGCCTTTGGGGTCGTGTAACTCGCCTTGCCAGGCTTTGGGATGAAGACCACCCTTGATTCCTGCCAGTTTTTTGGGGTATACGAATGGGTTAGGCATGCAGTGCACACTCCAGCTAGATGATACCAGATCCACCTCATTCTGCAGAAGTGCTGGAAATATTCCATCTGGTCCCGCAGCCTTAAAGGGAGAGAAACTTTTTATCGCTTCTTTAACCATACCATCTGTTATATCCGTAATAGGTACTTGATGCAATACATTTTCATTCTGTAACTGTTGCTCTGTTGGTCCAGCATTACCAGTCGGAAAATGAGTTTTCATCAAGAGCCTTACGGTATCCTCTATAGTTTCCATCCTTTTACCCGTTTCATCCAGCAGTGTCTCGGTTTGGACATGAGTTTTTGAGAGGAACTTTTTCATTTTAGACATGCTGTTAACGCTGTCTACCTGTTCACAGAAAAGCCTCCAGGCGTTACGTTTCGCCGATCTAACGATTTTATTGTATTCTTTGAGTCTTCTGTGGTAGTCGTCCCAATATACTGATTGTTTTTTACGTCGAGCTCTGTTGTAAAATCTGTGCCAATCGAGCGAATTTGTCCTGTCATCCAGGGTTTCTCGAAGGCAGATTTACTTTCTCGAAGTGGGCAACTATCTTCGAATGATTTTACAAGAGCCTCGGTAATCTTCTTCACATTGATATCAATGTCTTCTGCACATAGATAATCGCGTGTGGGCTGCCCCAATCGATTTCTAAGTAGATTTCCGAATTTAGTCCAGTCGGTCTTAGCCTTATTACGGAAACTTATGGGGTTTGGCGGTGGCCGTGCAATTTTAAACCTTATATAACGGTGGTCTGAATATGAGAGTTCATCCGAAACCCTCCACTCATGAATCTCATCAATAAGATTTTCTGAACATATCGTTATATCTAATACTTCTTCCCTAATTTTGTTAACAAAGGTTGCAGTGTTTCCTATGTTAAGAGTTATGAGGTCATTTGTATTCAAAAATTCGATAAGGGCGTCTCCCCTTTTATTGGTGTTAGTACTACCCCAAGCGATATGATGGGAGTTGGCGTCACATCCAGCTAATAACTCTTTACTTGTGTGTTTGGATTCCCTCACCAGACGTTGCAATTCCGACGTAGGTGGCAATGTCGGCGCATCGAATGGCAGATATATTGACGCCAGGTACATATTTCCATTACCTTGCCTCAGTACCGTTGCGTCCGATGTTGACAACTCTGGAGAGAAAATAAAACATAAGTTTTTATGGCACAGAATACAAGTCTTTGGACGAGTACCTGTGTTAGCGTAGAAAAGGTTGTAGTTCACATGGTTTAATCCAATAACCTTGTTGCTAGTTTTCCATGGTTTCTGGATCAAAGCAATATGAACCCTGCCTGTTTAACGTTGCACCAATCTTTTGCAAACTATGCTATTTTTTCAGACAGTAATGTATATGCATGTGTGTGTATGTGAGTGCAAATGCATTTACATTCCACAAGTATGCATGTGCTTTCCAATGCTGCCTACATAGTTATTGTCCTTTTCCAACGAACGGACGGTAGGCAGTTGTTAATCGACAGTAATTAGCTTCAAATCGTGCGTCTCCCCCGTGATTGTGGTTAAAGTTTTAAAAGTGCTAAAAAAGTGTAACTTTGAATTTTCTTTATATTTTCACAGAAAAAAGACACCAATAGTGAAGTGACCCAAAATTAATGTAAACGTTTAGTAAATAACAAACAATTATTTAAACTATAAACATTGAACAAATTGTAAAATAGAACATACACCAATTACCAACATAAGAAAACATTGAATTTATTAACAATAAGAAACACTATTCACATTTTCACATAAAACAACAAGTATTTATTGAAACAATAAAATTGAAATTGAAAATTTTGAAATTTAAATTATCGTGCGTTTTTTTGTTCGAAAGGCAAAAAAGTAAGATCGGCCAATAAACATTTTGGTCCTATGCGAACCGGATTCAAAAGTTTTTTTTTAAATAATTAAAAAATAACGTTGTGAAAAGGTGAATAGTGTGATATTAAAAGTGACAATAAATGTGAAGAAAAAAGTGGAAACAATCCAACATCAGTGAAAAGTGCAAAAGAAAAGTTTCAAAAATTATATTTAAATTTCTTATAAATTTAAAGTTAATTTTTGAAATTAATTTTCGCAAATCGATATCGGTTCGGTTCGGTATAAATTTAAAAACTTAAACAACAACAAGAACTTTGAATTTTAGAACAAAACTGTACAACAAAAATTAACCTTAACGGTTTATAAAAATAAACAGACTCAACACGACACCGAAAAAGGACCCCGCCAAAGTCAAAAGACCCTAGAAGGAAGAGCCAGCGACCCACGCCAGCAACAACGAGACCAATATACGAGTAAGACACTTATTACAGGATCAAAGTGAGTACCCAAAAAAGTTGTACAAGTAGCGTTTGTTACATAGGGTGCCAAAACCATTTTTTTCGAACTCCGCCATATTGATATATGAAGGAGATTTTGGCGGGTCTGGCCCTATGTACGATGCTGGCTTGGTTTTTGCCTTTTACATATATACAAAATAACTGAATACTTAACTGCAGTTAGCTTGCACTTATATACATATATACTTATATACTTTGATATACATACTTACATAAGTGCAGTTAGCTTGCAGTTACATACCTACACACTGCTGCACATACATACCCTTCTACATATATACTAACCTCTTGCATAACCTACATGCATTCTAACCTCTGAAAGTTTTTTGACGATTTTTTCGGTAACAACGCGCGACTTTACTGTTTTCTTGTTTTCGAAACTTTAGGAAAATAGCGACCCAACCTTTTTGAAAACCCTTCGATAATTTGTTCAAATAATTTATTACGTATTCTGATGAATTTTTCTGAAAGCCAGCGGCTAGTCGAGTCGATTTATGCCATCAAGTTATTTTTAAGATAAGATTATTAAGATAAGATTATTAAGATACGATTATTAAGATAAGTTTATTAAGATTTGTTTCGGATGCGCGGACGGACACCCATTGACTTAATCCGAAAACCTCAGCAAGAATTCCAGATAATTTTGTGCTGAATAACGCGTGGACGGACAACTTTCTTGCGAAACAAAAGAGCGAAAATTTCTTGAATCTTTTCGGCTGCTTAAATCGCGGTTATATTTATTAAGTTTACTTTTATTCTTATTACTATTATTATTAGCTGCTTAAAAGAAAAAAAAGGAAAGATTTTTATTGGCTCGACTCATCCGCTGACTGGATTGAGAACCCTACAAATTACTTCGTGATTTTTGGGTACTTTAAACATCAAGTTTGCAACATAGAAAAAAAAAGAAAATATTTTTTTGCCTTCTTTATATGCGATTTTCTGAGGGAGAAATCGACCGTATGATATTAGCTGATGCTTTGGAGACGCTAAAATCAATCCCAATCAATAAATTAAAAAGAAAAAATAAATTTATTTTTTTTGCTTTAGAAAATACGTGTTCCAACTTTTTGAACGACCCTCGTATTGCCTTAGATTCAATAGAAAAACCCTTTTGAAAAATGTCAAAAAATTTACGATTTTTTAATCTCTTTTACCATTAATATGTGTGGTTTGTGCTATAAATCAGCATTATTGTAGTTTCCAACCGATTTGAAGCGAAAATCTGGATATATTTGATAAAAAAGTTCCTGTGCCGACACTTTCAACTCGACCCCTCGTACCCATTAAAACAACAACAACAGCAGTCTATGTACACCGATGCATATGAGACAATAGGTAGCGGATTTTTTTTTTCGTTGGTTTCTCGTTGTCTTTTCATTCGTTTTCACTTCTTGCCTTGATTAGGGAACCCAAAGGTTAATGTACCACTGGTTTTTTTTTTTGTGAAGTAGAAAAAAAGGGAGAAGTATGAAAACATAATTTCAGCCGTAAAGAAAGGAATGAAAGAACATATGGTTTGATGGTTGATGGGTTCGGACGGACATTTCGGCAAAAGCTAAACAGAACTAACACAATAATTTACATTTATTGAAATTTATTTTTATTTTTGGAAATTACACTTTGCCACGAAAAATAAATTTGCTCAGAAATTTATTAAGTGCTAATTTTTGGAAATTACACTTTGCTACGAAAAATAAATTTGCTCCAAAATTTATTAAATGCTAATTTTTGGAAATTACACTTTGCTACGAAAAATAAATTTGCACAGAAATTTATTAAGTGCTAATTTTTGGAAATTACACTTTGCTACGAAAAATAAATTTGCTCGGAAATTTATTAAATGCTAATTTTTGGAAATTACACTTTGCTACGAAAAATAAATTTGCTCAGAAATTTATTAAGTGCTAATATTTGGAAATTACACTTTGCTACGAAAAATAAATTTGCGCAGAAATTTATTAAATGCTAATTTTTGGAAATTACACTTTGCTACGAAAAATAAATTTGCTCGGAAATTTATTAAATGCTAATTTTTGGAAATTACACTTTGCTACGAAAAATAAATTTGCTCAGAAATTTATTAAGTGTTATTTTTTGGAAATTACACTTTACTGCGAAAAATAAATTTGCTCGAAAAATTTATTAAGTGATAGTTTCTTGGAAGAAACACCTTTCTACAAAATTTGGGTGTTTTTTTTTTTTTTTTGAAAAAACAATTTCTTACAAAGTTTTTTTTTGTTTGTTATAATTTTGCAAAAAACACTTTCCTACAAAATTTGTTTTTTGATTCGATCGCATTTTTTCTGATAGAAGAATCACTTTCCTACGGGTTTTTTGTTTTGTTAAAGAAGAGTTGATTGGTAATTTTTTTGAGAGTACGCTAGTCAACAAAGAATTACTTTCGTCCACATTTTTATTTATATAATTTTTTTTTCTCCAAAAGACCCAAGTCTATAAAAATTATTATCGCTAAAATTTCTTACTTTTCGCACAAACGACACAAGTTCAAAATAAACTGCCATTATTTATATCTATTCGTGAAAAAAAAGTCGGACTGTAAAAGATTGGCCCCATTCAACAAATATTTAGCGTTTTTCTGAAATTATTTTGCAAATATTGGCAAAGTAAATTTTTACAGAAATTGTTAAAAGAAAATCTCAATTTTAAAAGTTTCTTGAAATTTTAGCCAGTTTAAAATTTGACAAAGAAAATATTTAAGAAGGAGGAAATATGGATAAAGTTTTACGTGATAAATTTGTAAATTGCGTAAATGACCTGATAGACTTTGAGAGTGGTTACTCTGCTACTAGCACCGATGATAATATTCACTCATTAGAAGTGACACGTGTAGAATTGAACTCTGTTTGGGATCAAGTGAAAAGGGCCTATTTAGATTGTAGAGACCGTGTTCCCGAAAAAGATGAGGCCCCAATCGATAAATCAAAGTTGAGGACCCATTATAAAGAGGCATTAGAGACATACAAACGATGTTTAAGCGCAGTAAATGGAGAAATTTTAGCACTAACCGACGAAAGGCAGCAGGAAAAGTTCGAACGAGAATCGGAGACCCGAAAAAAGGAAACAGTTGAGCCAAACAACCATCTATCGTTACGTTTACCACCATGCGACACCGACACATTTCATGGAGGATACAGCGCTTGGCCTACTTTTCGGGATTTGTTTTCGGCCTTGTACAGAAATAATTCTAGACTTAGTAAAGTAGAAAAACTTTTCCATATAAAACAAAAAACCGCGGGGGAGGCACGGGAAATTATTAGTAACGTACCACTAACAAATGAAGGTTTTGATCTAGCATGGAAAAACTTAGAAAACAGATACGAGAATAAACGAATGCAAGTTAATGAACAGCTAAAGACTCTACTTAGTTTACCACAAGTTTCGGCAGATTCAGGATCTTCGATCCAAAAACTTCAAAAACTCCATTTCTCCAAAAATAATCATCCTAAATCCGATTATAGTAGGAAGGAAAATAGGGTTAAGTCATTTCAAATTAATGTTGCGCAACAGACTCAAAGTTCGCAAAGAAGATTCAACAATAGCAACAGAATTAGCACATCTACGCAACCTAGTAGTCGTACAAATGGACCGAGTTGCCAAATTTGCAAGGCAAACCATTTGTTACGAAATTGTCCACAATTCCTTGAGAAAAACGTGAATGATCGCATTCACTTAGTAAAACTTCACAATCGTTGTTACAACTGCATCACTTCGGATCATGGTGTAAGAGATTGTAAGAGTCGTTTCACTTGTAGGGAATGTAATCAAAGACATCAGACTTTATTACATAAGGGTAACGAGGCCCGACCTACAAATTCACAACCGGTTAGAGATGACGTACGACCTAGTACCAGTGCGGCAGCCCTAACCACCCTAGTACAATCCACTCCTAGTTTACAGTCCACACCTAGTTTTCAAACTCCTAGTATAACGACTCTAACTCTCAAGGAAAATTCACAACATAGCCAGCAGCAATCGAAGGAAACACTACTCTTCACAGCGATTGTTCAAATTGAATCTAGAGGGCAGCGATATGACGCACGAGCGATTATCGACCCTGGATCTCAATCAACATTTATTTCAGAGAAGATTACAAACCAATTGAAGCTTCCAACTAGGAAGAATCTTGTTCATGTTACCGGTTTAAGTGAAACCGTTTCAGAAACTTCAACAAAAGCTTTGTTCTCGTACAAACCCTAGTTTTGAATTAGAAGTTTGGGCACCCGTTTTGAAGTCCCTTCCTTCTAATTTGCCGTCGCGCACCCTAGATAAAAATCAACACAGAGAAACAACCCAACTCGAGTTAGCAGATCCTCGTTTTTACGAAAGCCGACCCATAGATCTTTTGATAGGTTTAGACATAGGACCCTTAATTTACACAGTAGGAGCTCCAATGAAATCTATAGGATCTTTACTAGCGCAAAGCACTGTTTTTGGCTGGATAGTGGGCGGACCCCTTGAAAAATCAAACACAAATGATAGGAAAATTTTACAATACAGTTTCGATAGAGAAAATTCTCACACGTTTTTGGGAGGTGGAGGAGACCCCAAAAAAAGTTTTGAGGTCAGTAGAGGACACCTTTTGCGAAACAAATTTCAAAAATACAACGCGAAGAAATGAAGATGGACGATATATTGTCACGATGCCGTTCAAATCTTGTGCTGAACTTGGAGCATCTCGAAATATCGCAATGGCGCAATTCTATCGAATGGAAAGAAAGTTGCAAAAAACGCCCGAAATCAAATCTCAATACGACGCAGCGATAATGGAATATTTGGAACTTGGACACATGCGGAAACTGAGACCCCAGGAAATCGAGAAGACCCCACACTACTATTTGCCACATCATGCAGTTATTAAACCAGATAGGGTTACTACTAAACTTAGGGTAGTTTTCAATGCGTCAAGTCCCACATCAAATAGGAAAAGTCTTAATGACATTTTACATCCAGGGCCTATTCTTCAACAAGATTTAGTATTGCAGATTTTAAAATGGAGGTTTTTTAAATACGTATTTAACGCGGACGTTACCAAAATGTATCGTCAAATACAAATCGACCCAAGTCAGGCCCCATTTCAAAGAATTCTTTTTAGAAGATCAGCAAATGACCCAGTTGAAGACTTTGAACTTTCGACAGTCACTTTCGGAATTAATTGCGCCCCATTTCTAGCTCTTAGGACCCTAATTCAATTGGCAGAAGATGTTAAAGAAACATACCCATTAGGTTCGGAAATTATAAAACAAAATTTATATGTCGACGACGTTTTAGCTGGAGGTCACACTGTAGAAGAATCCCTTAAGTCTATGAAAGAATTAGTAGCAGCCATGGAGTCAGCAGGTTTTGAATTGAGAAAATGGAGATCAAACGACCCCAATCTACTTCGCGATCTGCCACCTTACTCACTCTTGCCAGTCAACTGGCGGAAGGAACTTCAACGAAGACTCTAGGTATCCGATGGAACATTTCGGCTGATAACTTTACGTTCACATCACTTTTGGACCGACTCAACGATTGTGCTAGCATGGCTCAAAAAAACACCTTGTTCATGGAGTGCCTTTGTAGGAAATAGAATTTCGGATATTTTAGATAATGTAGGCAACGAAAATTGGAAGCATATAGATTCAGAAAGCAACCCTGCTGATGTAGCCAGTCGAGGATGTTCGCCAGGTGATTTGCAGTCACATCATTTGTGGTGGACCGGACCCCAATGGCTGAAGTTTCCAAAAGACCGATGGCCTAGACACGACATTATGAGCGACACAGAGTTAAAAGCAAAGGCAGTTAAAGTTTTCTCGACCACGATATTTGAAGATCCTTTAAATAGATTCTCATCTCTCTCTAGAGCATATAAAGTCTTAGCATATGCGATTCGTTTTTGGAGAAATACCGGCGTCAATCGGACCCGACTTAGAATTTCTTCAGCAGAAATCACCCACGGTGAAATCCAAGATATCAAAGATCGTCTTATTGTTTTAACACAGAAGCGTTATTTCGCAGAGGAGTATTTAGCGTTAACCCAAAAGAAAAGACTCTCATCTAGTAGCAGTCTTTTATCTCTCAATCCATTCATTGATTCAAAAGGAATCATTAGGGCAAATGGCCGCCTTGTTCAGTCCCCAGCACTTACATATAACGAGCGCCATCCCATTCTTATCCCATACGAATCGAGATTAGCTCTTTTGTTAGTAGAATTTATTCACAAAATTACCATGCATGGCGGAAATCAACTCATGACTCGAGTAATCAGGTCTCGATTACTCGAGACTCAAACGCAAATTATGGCCTCACTTCCGCCCCAGCGAACTATGCTGACTCGACCTTTTACCAACACAGGAGTAGATTTTGCAGGACCCTTCAACATAAAGAACTTTACAGGAAGAGCTTGTTAAATAACAAAGGGTTATGTTTGCGTCTTCGTTTGCTTTTCCACAAAAGCAATTCACATAGAACCCACTAGTGATCTATCAACTCAGTCTTTTTTAGCCGCTTTATCTCGCTTTATTGGGCGACGAGGAAGCCCAGCCAAGATCTACTCAGATAATGGGACTAATTTTGTAGGAGCAGCAGAATTAATAAGAAAAGATAGGCTAGAGTTTATGAAGAATCTGAAAAAAGACGCAACCCAAAACAACATTTATCAAAATTTAGAATGGAGTTTTATTCCTCCAGGTGCCCCTCATATGGGAGGATTATGGGAGGCGGGAGTTAAATCATTCAAAACACATCTACGAAAATTTATACCGCAAATGAATTTTACCTTTGAGGAATTCTCGACCATTTTAGCGCGAATTGAAGCCTGTCTTAACTCTCGACCCCTAAGTCCAGCCAGCGACGACCCTTCCGATTTAAATCCTCTTACCCCAGCACATTTTCTGATAGGTACCTCAATTTTGACCCCAGCAGAACCAGATGTTTCAGACGGAAACCTCACCCTAGCCAATAGATGGAAACGATTAAAGATTATCTCTCAATATTTTTGCCAAAGATGGAAAACTGAGTATTTGAATGAGCTACATCGTCGATATAAGTGGAAGTATCAAACAGAAAATGTAAAGGAAGACGATTTAATTGTAATTAAAGATGAGAGATTGGCCCCGACTGAATGGAAATTAGGCCGTATAGAAAGAACTTACCTAGGATCAGATCAGAACATTAGGGTCGTGGATATTCGGACAGCCAACGGATTAATTAGTCGACCGATTACGAAAATCGTCAGGTTATTTTCCAACTGACTAACAACTTACTCACTAACCACCTATTTACTAACAACTTATTTCTATGTAAAAGGTCTTGGTACTCACGACTCTTCCATTCTAGATATGGCTGAATATATACCCAGCCCAGCTCTATCCCCGATACGCCAACCCTCGGACAGACGACCCAACCAGCATAATCGGGACCCATCAAGCCAGCAGAGAAGAGCCTCCAATCGGAGTCGGAGTACGGATCCTCGCCATCGCCCCTCGACCTGGCAATACTCCTGCGGTCTGTGCCAGGCCGACCACGCAATAAGGACGTGCCCTTCTTTCCGCCGACTGACCGCTTATCAGCGGTACGAGACCGTAGAGAGACGGGGCTATTGCCGCAATTGTTTGGCCCGAAGTCACCTGGCGCCTGACTGCCCGGCCCTTACGGCTTGTCGTGAGTGTGACAACCGGCATCACACCATGTTGCATGGAGCCCCGCAACTCGAGGACCAGCTGGGCAGGGTCGCGCCAACGGAGTCCGTCCTTCGAAGGGCCAGCGTCTTTATACCCAGGGCCACCATCAGGATTGTTGTTCAGGAGGAGTTCAAAGTGGTACGAGCCCTCCTGTGCCAAGCCATCACCATATCAAGGATAGCGGCCACCACAGTCGGCAGATTGGGTTTGGCCACAAGGCAACGGCAAGGGCATACCCTTACAAAAATTACTATCAAGCCGTATCATGACCGTTCCTCCACGATAATCAGGACGACTGCGCTTGTCACCAGTGAGCTGCCACGGTTACCCTATTCGAACTCTATTCTTGAAGATCCGACCACCGATTTCAGACGGGCCACCCTGGCCGATGTGGACCCTAGGGGAAACGATCCAGTGGAAGTAGAGATTGGGGGCGACGCCTATGCATATCTACGAAGAAGAGAGGTGCGTGCCACATGCCTGGGAGCGGTCAGCGCGTTCCAAACGTCCTTGGGCTACGTCTTTGCGGGACCCGTCAGCAATGCCCTTTCTAACAACGAATAGACCCAGGTATTAATTGTAAACACAAATCACGGAGGGGGGAGAATGTTTAACGTTGCACCAATCTTTTGGAAACTATGCTATTTTTTCAGACAGTAATGTATATGCATGTGTGTGTATGTGAGTGCAAATGCATTTACATTCCACAAGTATGCATGTGCTTTCCAATGCTGCCTACATAGTTATTGTCCTTTTCCCTTTGTGTCGTCATTTGTTTTTCGCTGCTGGCTGTCTGTCGGTGTAAGAGAGCTTACAACGAACGGACGGTAGGCAGTTGAAACCAGTTGTTAATCGACAGTAATTAGCTTCAAATCGTGCGTCTCCCCCGTGATTGTGGTTAAAGTTTTAAAAGTGCTAAAAAAGTGTAACTTTGAATTTTCTTTATATTTTCACAGAAAAAAGACACCAATAGTGAAGTGACCCAAAATTAATGTAAACGTTTAGTAAATAACAAACAATTATTTAAACTATAAACATTGAACAAATTGTAAAATAGAACATACACCAATTACCAACATAAGAAAACATTGAATTTATTAACAATAAGAAACACTATTCACATTTTCACATAAAACAACAAGAATTTATTGAAACAATAAAATTGAAATTGAAAATTTTGAAATTTAAATTATCGTGCGTTTTTTTGTTCGAAAGGCAAAAAAGTAAGATCGGCCAATAAACACTGCCTTTATTTATGATGTCCATCAGAGCGTTGGATGCTGTCTCGCTCCGGTGGAGGTTTATCTGGATGACCTCAATCATTGTCCTTCCAGTAAAAGTTTCTTTTGGAGTCTATCCTATCTGGTGGCACCCCCTCATTATTTGGTAGTGGGTCATTCTCCTCCTTTCGTTCACTACCTATTACACCATCTTCCAGTCGACAATTTTGGGAGGCGGTGTTATTTTTTGTCGCTCCCTCATTGGTTTGAATCGTTTTGTGGCTCTTTTTATTTTGATCACTACCTTTGCTGGGAACTTCCTGCAAAAGTGGCGGTACTATTGGTGAACTGGTGGTGTTATTGACTACTTCCATATCAGTTTTTGGCAGTGTCTCACTTGTCTCCATCCGTTCAATACCAGTGTTTGCCTCTTCAGACAGTATATTTGGACTCGATTCATTTGTCCTGCCAATCGGGACCTTTCCAATTTTGAAAAAGACTGTCCAGATCAAGCAGTACGCCATGCCCTTCGCCATGACAAGATTGTTCTTTGATTCTGGGTCTATGCCTAACACGAGGAGAGTACCCTCGGTATCATCCTTCCTATAGAAGACTTCCCACTTTCTCACGGAAAGTTTTGAATTCTGTTTGCCAATGATGTCGAGTATGTACTCTGATGAGAACTTACTGGGACATCCCTTAACATATAGGGTCGTTTTTATGAGTTCAGGAATGTCGCTTTTCCTTACCAATTTTAGCTTTGCGCCGTCCCAAGGTGAGGGGAAGCTATCCACAAGTTTTACGAGGACACCAGCGCAGAGTTGTGATGCCAGCCTTATCATCAAAACACCCCTCTCAAACTTGCAACTCATTACTTCGATTGGTGGTTCATCCTTAGATTCGAGGACGTATTCCGCTACCCTCGTATAGACCAAATCTTCGAAGTTACTCTTTTGGTCTTCGGGGATTCTGCCAGATGCACTACTGCTATCAATTATGGCGTAGCATAGATCGTCTCGAAAATGTTGTTTAGCTATATTAGACGGTGGCTTCTTACCCTAAGACGGTGGCTTCTTACCCTTCTTTATGGCCAATTGATTTTTCCGTGTCTGTAGAGTCTTTTTGGTTAAAGCCTCATCCTTAACGGATGATTTGGTTGACTTGAACTGCGTTATTGGGTCAACTTTACCGCCCACAATCGAAGGACCCAGACTAGAGACCTCCTTTTGTGTGATTACTTTAGGCTTATCCGAATTACTGGAAGACGGCGAGCCCTTTTTCTTCTTAGTCACTTCCACAGCGCTATGTTCTTCGGGAGACCTGACTCTTTTAGCGGCCTCCATGTTTGTATTGGAGGTAGAATTGTCAGGTTCATCCCGTAATAGGTCCTGTCGGTTCAACTTATTCAGTTTCCTTCTTTGTGCCACTGACAGTCTCTTTGAGTTAGCAACAATAGTGATATTGTTTTCATTTGATGATTCAGAGTCAGAGTCCCCACTGACTTTTAAAGGCTGGGGTTGCTTAAAGCCCCGGCTGGGTTCTGCTTCATCTGTCTTATCATTTGTTTTGCCTGCGGCTGGATGTGCTCTTGTTTCATTTTCGACTACGGGATCCAAGGCACCAAAGCTCGTAGAAGTTGCTTGCTCACGATTGTTCGATAACGACGACACATGACTCGTGAGTGAATCAACGCTTGTCGCCGGCACTGGGTTTTCCCTCCCCTGCGCCGTAATCTCCTTCGTCTTTTTTGGTTTAATCATAAATTGGTTGGGGGAGACACCCCCATAGCCAGTATTAGCCCGTAATAGGTACGTCGGTATAGGCCTTCCAGACTGAGCTCAGAAATTTCTGTCCAGAGACCGATGCATCCAATTCAACCTACGCTTTATAAACAACAAACCTCCTGGTTGCGTAGTAGGTAGGTGAATATGTATTGCGTAATAGGTTAAAAACTATCCGCTCTGCGATAACACGTCCGTTCGCTACGACAGGCGGCGACTGACTTTTAAAGTTAAAAGCTGTTAATTTTGGTACAAAAAGGTCCATTTGTGTGGGAGGTACCAAAAGGTACTATTAAACCATTACACTCTACAAAATTTCAGGTTTTTTTATGCACTGTTAATAATGTTATAAGCTGGTAACTTTTGGTTCAAAATTGTCCATTTGTGTGGGAGGTACCAAAAGGAGCGTGGCAATAATGCCCATTTTTCTCTGTATTGTAGGTAATATTAAACCATTACACTGTATAAAATTGCAGATCTTTTCATGCACTGTTAATAAAGTTATAAGCTGGTAACATTTAGTTCAAAATTGTCCATTTGTGTGGGAGGTACCAAAAGGGTCGTGTTATCTTCGCCCATTTTACTCGAGGAAATAGTGACTAATAAACTAATACTATGTGTAGAATTTCAGAGGATTCAAATAAGTAGTATATAAGTTATTAAACAAATAAGAAAGTTCAGTCGGGTAAACCGACTTATGAATCCCCTCACCTTGAGTCCCAAAAAAATTCGTAAATATTTTTTTGTTTTAATTAAATTATTATCAATTTAAATTGCATTTATAACTTTAAAGTATGTGCTGGTATTAAAGTTAAAATGTGTTTACATTGGGTACAAGATGGTCCATTTGTGTGAGAGGTACCAAATGGGGCGTGCCAATAACATTCCCTTTTTCTGGACTCTAGATACTATAAAAGAATTACACCGTACAAAATTTCAAGTATTTATATTCACTGGTGTTAAAGTTACAATCTGTTAACTTTTGGTACAAAATGGTGCATTTGTGTGGGATGTACCAAATGGGGCGTGCCAATAACGGCCACTTTTCTCTAGAATCTAGGTACTATAAAATCATTACACTTTACAAAATTTCAAGCATTTGTATGCACTGGTATTAAAGTTAAAAGCTGTAAACTTTTGGTACAAAAAGTTCCATTTGTGTGGGAGGTACCAAAAGGGACATGCGAATAACGCCCATTTTTCTCTGGACTCTATGTACTATAAAAGCATTATACTGTAAAAAATGTCAGGTATTTGTATGCACTGGTATTAAAGTTATAAGCTGGTAACTTTTGGAGCAAAATGGTCCATTTTTCTTGACATGTTAGCGACTAACAAACTAATACTATGTGTGTAATTTCAGAAGATTCCAATATTTCACTAAAAGTTAACCATTTGTGGGGAGGTACTTGAAGGAGTGGACCAATATGGCCCATCTTCGAACTTAGCCGGAGATAGAACCACATACCAAATTTGAAGTCAATCGGTTACTCCATTCGAGAGTTATCGTGCTCACCAGCCAGCTGACAGACGGGCGGAAGGACGGACATTGCTCATTCGACTAATGACCCAAAATGACCCAAAACGGATATCCGCCGAACATACTTAGAGTCGTAGGTCACTCCTTCGATGTGTTACACTTTGGCTCGTAGCAAATGATATATACCCTCCTCTCTAAGGTGAGGGGATAACTAGAACACTTGTTAAAATTATTTATCTATAATAACTTTTTACACTTATCACGGGGAAGAGGCGCACGATTGTTAGGTTTAATGATCGATAAAAGACCGCCCATTTTTTGAACCAGTCATGTAGTCGTAGCGCTCGGACGTGTTATTGTAGAGCGAATAGTTTTTCAACCTATTACGCAGTACCTTTTCACCTACCCACTACACAACCACAAGATGTGTTGTTTTTAAAGTGGGAGTTGAATTGGTTGTATCGGTCTCAGGACAGACATCGACGTACCTATTACGGGCAAATTTATTTACTCGCGAGTCACGTGTCGTCGTTATCAAACAATCGTGAGCAAGTAACTTCTACGGGGTTGGGAGCCTCGGATTCCGTATTCGAAAGAGATACAAGAGCACATCTAGCCTTTGGCAAATGAAACGATGAGGAAGATAAAGAAAACCCAAAGGAAAAACCTATTCAATCTACCAAAAAAGGAGTCTCTAGCCAGAATCCGTTAATGGTGGGAGGTGAAGTTGATCCTGTTGCGGAGAAGGTCTACCAAACCATCCAAAAAAGGAGGGAGCCTCAAACAAGAAGACCTGTCCTAAAGGAAAAAGCAAGCTGGCTATAAAAAAGGGTAAGGAAGCACAATTTTATTCTGAAATAGTTAAAAAACATATCCAGGACCAACCGTACTATGCCATAATTGATAGTAGTAGAGCGTCTGGCATAATAAAATAAAATAAATAAACATCAAATGATGGACCAACAATCCAAGTAATGAGTTGCAAACGGTGTAGCCAGAAATGAAGATTTATCGTCATTTTGACGATCTTTAAGGGTAAAAAATAGAGAATGACCATTTGACGATTTTTGACCTGAAATTACGATTTTTTAAACTTAACAAATTTCTTTCCTAAAAATGTTTTTTATAACGCTTTAGCTTTTGAATTGTTCTACATTCTTTGGGGATACAAATTATAAATTTTAGAAAATATCTCTAAATCCTTACGATCCCTACCGGGCGTGCCGTATCTTGTATATCATCCACCATTGATCCCTTTCAATGCAGTTACAGGATAAATCTTAGGAATGGTGTTAAGATGCAAAATCTGGAGAGGAAATTGTAAGTAGGGGCTATATGATGGGTATTATACTTACGAATGTATAAAGTGAATCGGAAATTTTCAGCATAATTGATAGGATTTAGTGTTTCCTATGGCGTCAGGAAATAAAATTGGGTTCGACAATTGTATGGGGCTATATGAAAATATGGACTAATGAGAGCCATTGTTTCATGAAATGATTCTATGTAAAATATCGTAAAATAAAAATTTGCCCAATATTAGGCCAATTGGGTGGGACCGTTGCATTTCATTCTACAGATATAAGAAATGTATCTACCAAATTTGTGCGGACAGTCGTGGGATTTGAACAGACCACATCGCTAAGTCGTCTTCGAATTTTACGACGAGCAGTAATATATTGAGGGCTTATATTAAAAATCTTATATTTTCCAAAAACATTTTGATGTCAATGTCTTTTATAAAACGTTACTTTGGATTAAAAAAAAAAATACTCTATGAAAGGCACGGTTCATGTTGCTTTGGTCTGGGAACCGTGGACTACTAGCAAAAAGATTACTGGATTAAACCATGTGAACTACAATCTTTTCTACGCTTACACAGGTACTCGTCCAAGGACTTGTATTCTGTTGCATAAAAACTTATGCTACCTTTTCTCTCCAGAGTTGTCAACATCAGACGCAACTGTGCTGATGCAAGGTAATGGTAGTATGTACTTGGCGTCAATATACCTGCCATTCTATGCGCCGATATTGCCTCCTACGTCGGAATTACAACTTCTGGTAAGGGAATCCAAAATTACAAGTAATCAGTTACTAACTGGTTTTGATGCCAACCATATCGCTTGGGGTAGTACTGACACAAATAAAAGGGGACTACCCCCTATAGAATTTTTAAATACTAACGATCTCCTAACCAAGGTTACCTTTGTTAACAAAATTAGGGAAGAAGTATTAGATATAACGATATGCTCAGAAAACCTCATTGCTGAGATCCATGGGTGGAGGGTTTTGGATAAACACTGCTAATCGGACCACCGTTATATAAGGTTTAAAATTTCACGGCCATAGACTGACCCAATAAGTTTCCTTAATAAGGCTAAAGCCGACTGGACTAAATTCGGCAATCTACTTAGATATCGAATGGACCAGCCTAAACGATTATCTATGTATAGAAAACATTGATATGAATGTGAGGAGGATTACGGAGGCTCTTGAAAAATCATTCGAAGATAGTTGCCCGCAACGGATATAACAGATGCTATGGTTAAAGAAGCAAGAAAAAGCTTCTCTCCTTTCAAGGCTGCGGGACCGGTCGGAATATTTCCAGGGCTTCTTCAGAATGAGGCGGTATCAACTCAACTGGCTGGAGTTTTCACTGCACGGCAGGAATAAAGGGTGGTCTTCATACCCGTGTCTGTCAAGGCGAGTTATACGATCCTACAGGCTTATCGACCTATTAGCCTAACTAATTTTCTGTTAAAAACATTGGAGCGAATAATTGACGACATCGTCAAAAGTAAGATATCAGATGACAAGCTAAAATTCAAACACACGCATATGTTATAGGAAGATCATATAGAACAGTCCTTCAGTGAAGAAATGTACACACTTGCTGTTTCCATAGATATTGAGGGCGCATTTAACAATGTACTGACCGATCTTATCCAGTCCTTACCAGAGAATGAAGCCGAGGCAAAATTGGCGGCGTCGGCTGCCATTGAAAATTATAAATCGGCGGCGGCGGCTTGATGGCTTAGCGGACATAAAATTGACATATGGCGGCTCTGTGATAGTAATTTTTACACGCTGAAAAAAATCACTTCTGTAGTATATTGTCCCAAATATATTCCGCTTGAAATATACATAGGTTTAGGTTAGGGTGGCAGCCGTATTTTTTTATACAAGCTCACATAGACCAGTTTAGGTCCCTAGTGTTACCACGGGCTGAAATGCCCCTCATCGAAACCAACCTGTTTGATATACAAATTTGTCGATATTACGAATATCGGTACTGGAAAGATCTGTTAGGCTGCCTAGAAAAGCCGACCCCAGTATGTCCAGTCGTCGTTTACTCAGAGCGGGACAGTCGCATAGCAAGTGCTCAATGCTCTCCACTTCTTCCACTTCTTCCTCATCTCCACAGCTTCTGCAGAAGTCATTAGAGTCAATACCCAATCTTTTGGCGTGTTCGCCGATCAAGCAGTGTCCCGTCAGAACTGATACTAACGTAGACAATCTTTACCTCTCTAGTGCGAGGAGATATTTTGATCTTCTCAGGTCATACCTTGGCCAGATTTGTCTAGCTACTCTGCAGGTGCCGATTTCTGTCCATCTTTCGTTGGACTGCCTGATTGCCTCTTGCCTAAGCCAAAGCTTGCACGTGGATAGTGGCGCACCAATATATGCAAATTCTTCGAGAATTTGTAATGTCGTCCCTTTCCTAGCAAGTTCATCGGCTTTGCAGTTCCCCGGGATATCCCTATGCCCAGGCACCCATATGAGATGTATGTTAAACTGCTTAGCCGTCTCGTTAAGAGATCTGCGGCAGTCGAGGGCTGTTTGTGAATTTAGGGATGTTGCATCCAGAGAATTGATGGCAGCCTGGCTGTCCGAGTAAATGACAACGCCAGGGCTGGTTACTATGTTGCGACTCAGCCACTTGACTACTTCCCATATTGCCATTATTTCGGCTTGATAGACACTGCTGGTATCTGGTAGTCTGTGAGCTATATCCAATCTAAGCTCTGCACAGTGTACTCCGAAGCCAACCTTTTCATCAAGCTTCGAACCATCCGTGTAAAAGTGGAGATGGTTTCTATTACCTGGTTTTCTTCCAACCCATTCATCTCTCGCGGGAATCATAGTGATGTAATTTCTCTCGAAGGTGTACACCGTTGGTATATAGTCCACTCTGTCGGTTACCATAGCACTACACTTTGATATTCTCATGTGACCGTAGTTTTTGTACCTCCACATTGATAGGCAGTTTAATCTTATTGCCGCTTTGGTTGCAACTTCTCTCGCCATAATATTAATCGGCAGTATATGGAGTAGGGCTTGTAGAGACTCGGTCGCTGTAGTCCTTAAGGCTCAGCTTATGCTCAGCCAGGCAGTTCTCTGAACCTTTAGTGGGAGGAAGGGTGTGCGGTATTAGGACACCCAACTTTAAACTGCTTGTGGCCAACTGTGAAGGCACTCCAAGAACCTGCATTTTGGCCAGGAAAGATCTAAGTATCTTTCTCCTGACTAATTTAAGTGGTAAAGACCAAACAGCTGCTAGCCTGGAGATCGGTAATCGCATATATTGGGTGGTCTCCAGCTACTTGCCTTATGAATCTGTAGTACCGACTGCTCTATTCAGGGAAGTAGTAGAAGAAGCAACGTCTGACGAGCTCGAGCTGATTATTGGCGCAGACACGAACGCTCATCATACTATCTGGGGTAGCACGGATATAAACAATAGGGGTGATTCGCTTCCTGACTTTATTCTAACTACCAACCTAAGTATTTGTAACATAGGTAATAAACCGACCTTTACAATTAAAGACAGACAAGAAGTACTCGACGTAACGTTTGCTACTGACCGGCTGTCAGACAAAATTATTGGGTGGAATGTACTGGACGACCACTAATTCTCAGATCACCATTATATTGAGTTCAAACTCGCTGAAAAAGCGCCTGAACCTGCCGTCCACAGAAATGTGAGAAAGACAAAGTGGCACCTGTATGAAAAGAATTTCAAGAAAGTCCTCAACTCCAAACTTCTGTACGAACCGAATGACAAAGCCGGTCTGGATCATCTGGTCGAGCATATCACCACATCATTCAATAGTTCCCTTGAAGAAGCCTGTCCAAAAACAAGGTACAAGGGTAAAACTAAACCCCAATGGTGGACTTCTGAGCTAACGGCTATGAAAAAGACCTGCAACAAGCTATTCAACAAGGCTAAAGACACAGGGGTCGCTAATGTTTGGGATGCCTATAAAGAGCAACTCAAGATCTATAAGAAGGAGCTTAGAAAGGCGCAAAGACGCTCTTGGTATACCTTCTGTGGCGAAGTGGAAAAGGTCTCCGACGCCGCAAGGCTGAGGAAAATATTATCAGCTTCACCCTGTACAGTGGGTTACTTGCAGGATGCGGCAAATAATTGGACCAAAAACAGCGAGCAGTCGCTCAATGTACTGCTCGACACACATTTCCCGGGGAACTCTCTAACAGAACCAGAGGATCAGCAGGACCAACAAGAGTGCGAGCGTCGCTAGCTTGTTGACTGAGAGATCCAGAATAAGCTGGGCTATTAATAGCTTTGAGCCCTTCAAGTCACCTGGACCAGACGGCATCACTCCAGCAGAAAAGCAGAAAATGTTGAAATACATTATCCAATGGCTGGAGAAAATTTATGCAGGCTGTATCAGGCTTTCATACATCCCGAATCGATGGAGGGATACCAAAGTGGTATTCATACCAAAAGCGGGGAAGATATCACACACTAGGCCAAAAGACTTCAGACCAATTAGCCTATCCTCCTTCCTATTGAAAGGTCTGGAAAGACTTTTAGATTATTTCATTAGGGAAAACCTGGATACAAAACTCCTGTCAGTGAACCAACATGCTTACAATAAGGGGAAGTCTACAGAAATGCACGAACTTGTGAGCACTATCGAATCGTCCCTGCATTTCAAGGAATTCACCATGGTGGCATTTCTTGACATAGAAGGGGCTTTTAACAACATTCACTCAGATGCAGTAATTGCGGCACTGTCACATCTTAATGTTAACTCTAGTTTGATTAGACTAATTCAAAGTCTGCTCAACAGAAGACGCATAATAGCATGTCTTGGGTCCACAACTCTAACAAGGTTTGTAAACAGAGGGACCCGTAGTTTTGTACCTCCACATTGATAGGCAGTTTAACCTTATTGCCGCTTTGGTTGCAACTTCTCTCGCCATAATATTAATCGGCAGTATATGGAGTAGGGCTTGTAGAGACTCGGTCGCTGTAGTCCTTAAGGCTCAGCTTATGCTCAGGCAGGCAGTTCTCTGAACCTTTAGTGGGAGGAAGGGTGTGCGGTATTAGGACACCCAACTTTAAACTGCTTGTGGCCAACTGTGAAGGCACTCCAAGAACCTGCATTTTGGCCAGGAAAGATCTAAGTATCTTTCTCCTGACTAATTTAAGTGGTAAAGACCAAACAGCTGCTACCCTGGAGATCGGTAATCGCATATATTGGGTGGTCTCCAGCTACTTGCCTTATGAATCTGTAGTACCGACTGCTCTATTCAGGGAAGTAGTAGAAGAAGCAATGTCTGACGAGCTCGAGCTGATTATTGGCGCAGACACGAACGCTCATCATTCTATCTGGGGTAGCACGGATATAAACAATAGGGGTAATTCGCTTCTTGACTTTATTCTAACTACCAACCTAAGTATTTGTAACATAGGTAATAAACCGACCTTTACAATTAAAGACAGACAAGAAGTACTCGACGTAACGTTTGCTACTGACCGGCTGTCAGACAAAATTATTGGGTGGAATGTACTGGACGACCACTCATTCTCAGATCACCATTATATTGAGTTCAAACTTGCTGAAAAAGCGCCTGAACCTGCCGTCCACCGACTGCTCTATTCAGGGAAGTAGTAGAAGAAGCAACGTCTGACGAGCTCGAGCTGATTATTGGCGCAGACACGAACGCTCATCATACTATCTGGGGTAGCACGGATATAAACAATAGGGGTGATTCGCTTCTTGACTTTATTCTAACTACCAACCTAAGTATTTGTAACATAGGTAATACACCGACCTTTACAATTAAAGACAGACAAGAAGTACTCGACGTAACGTTTGCTACTGACCGGCTCTCAGACAAAATTATTGGGTGGAATGTACTGGACGACCACTCATTCTCAGATCACCATTATATTGAGTTCAAACTCGCTGAAAAAGCGCCTGAACCTGCCGTCCACAGAAATGTGAGAAAGACAAAGTGGCACCTGTATGAAAAGAATTTCAAGAAAGTCCTCAACTCCAAACTTCTGTACGAACCGAATGACAAAGCCGGTCTGGATCATCTGGTCGAGCATATCACCACATCATTCAATAGTTCCCTTGAAGAAGCCTGTCCAAAAACAAGGTACAAGGGTAAAACTAAACCCCAATGGTGGACTTCTGAGCTAACGGCTATGAAAAAGACCTGCAACAAGCTATTCAACAAGGCTAAAGACACAGGGGTCGCTAATGTTTGGGATGCCTATAAAGAGCAACTCAAGATCTATAAGAAGGAGCTTAGAAAGGCGCAAAGACGCTCTTGGTATACCTTCTGTGGCGAAGTGGAAAAGGTCTCCGACGCCGCAAGGCTGAGGAAAATATTATCAGCTTCACCCTGTACAGTGGGTTACTTGCAGGATGCGGCAAATAATTGGACCAAAAACAGCGAGCAGTCGCTCAATGTACTGCTCGACACACATTTCCCGGGGAACTCTCTAACAGAACCAGAGGATCAGCAGGACCAACAAGAGTGCGAGCGTCGCTAGCTTGTTGACTGAGAGATCCAGAATAAGCTGGGCTATTAATAGCTTTGAGCCCTTCAAGTCACCTGGACCAGACGGCATCACTCCAGCAGAAAAGCAGAAAATGTTGAAATACATTATCCAATGGCTGGAGAAAATTTATGCAGGCTGTATCAGGCTTTCATACATCCCGAATCGATGGAGGGATACCAAAGTGGTATTCATACCAAAAGCGGGGAAGATATCACACACTAGGCCAAAAGACTTCAGACCAATTAGCCTATCCTCCTTCCTATTGAAAGGTCTGGAAAGACTTTTAGATTATTTCATTAGGGAAAACCTGGATACAAAACTCCTGTCAGTGAACCAACATGCTTACAATAAGGGGAAGTCTACAGAAATGCACGAACTTGTGAGCACTATCGAATCGTCCCTGCATTTCAAGGAATTCACCATGGTGGCATTTCTTGACATAGAAGGGGCTTTTAACAACATTCACTCAGATGCAGTAATTGCGGCACTGTCACATCTTAATGTTAACTCTAGTTTGATTAGACTAATTCAAAGTCTGCTCAACAGAAGACGCATAATAGCATGTCTTGGGTCCACAACTCTAACAAGGTTTGTAAACAGAGGGACCCGTAGTTTTGTACCTCCACATTGATAGGCAGTTTAACCTTATTGCCGCTTTGGTTGCAACTTCTCTCGCCATAATATTAATCGGCAGTATATGGAGTAGGGCTTGTAGAGACTCGGTCGCTGTAGTCCTTAAGGCTCAGCTTATGCTCAGGCAGGCAGTTCTCTGAACCTTTAGTGGGAGGAAGGGTGTGCGGTATTAGGACACCCAACTTTAAACTGCTTGTGGCCAACTGTGAAGGCACTCCAAGAACCTGCATTTTGGCCAGGAAAGATCTAAGTATCTTTCTCCTGACTAATTTAAGTGGTAAAGACCAAACAGCTGCTACCCTGGAGATCGGTAATCGCATATATTGGGTGGTCTCCAGCTACTTGCCTTATGAATCTGTAGTACCGACTGCTCTATTCAGGGAAGTAGTAGAAGAAGCAATGTCTGACGAGCTCGAGCTGATTATTGGCGCAGACACGAACGCTCATCATTCTATCTGGGGTAGCACGGATATAAACAATAGGGGTAATTCGCTTCTTGACTTTATTCTAACTACCAACCTAAGTATTTGTAACATAGGTAATAAACCGACCTTTACAATTAAAGACAGACAAGAAGTACTCGACGTAACGTTTGCTACTGACCGGCTGTCAGACAAAATTATTGGGTGGAATGTACTGGACGACCACTCATTCTCAGATCACCATTATATTGAGTTCAAACTTGCTGAAAAAGCGCCTGAACCTGCCGTCCACCGACTGCTCTATTCAGGGAAGTAGTAGAAGAAGCAACGTCTGACGAGCTCGAGCTGATTATTGGCGCAGACACGAACGCTCATCATACTATCTGGGGTAGCACGGATATAAACAATAGGGGTGATTCGCTTCTTGACTTTATTCTAACTACCAACCTAAGTATTTGTAACATAGGTAATACACCGACCTTTACAATTAAAGACAGACAAGAAGTACTCGACGTAACGTTTGCTACTGACCGGCTCTCAGACAAAATTATTGGGTGGAATGTACTGGACGACCACTCATTCTCAGATCACCATTATATTGAGTTCAAACTCGCTGAAAAAGCGCCTGAACCTGCCGTCCACAGAAATGTGAGAAAGACAAAGTGGCACCTGTATGAAAAGAATTTCAAGAAAGTCCTCAACTCCAAACTTCTGTACGAACCGAATGACAAAGCCGGTCTGGATCATCTGGTCGAGCATATCACCACATCATTCAATAGTTCCCTTGAAGAAGCCTGTCCAAAAACAAGGTACAAGGGTAAAACTAAACCCCAATGGTGGACTTCTGAGCTAACGGCTATGAAAAAGACCTGCAACAAGCTATTCAACAAGGCTAAAGACACAGGGGTCGCTAATGTTTGGGATGCCTATAAAGAGCAACTCAAGATCTATAAGAAGGAGCTTAGAAAGGCGCAAAGACGCTCTTGGTATACCTTCTGTGGCGAAGTGGAAAAGGTCTCCGACGCCGCAAGGCTGAGGAAAATATTATCAGCTTCACCCTGTACAGTGGGTTACTTGCAGGATGCGGCAAATAATTGTACCGACTGCTCTATTCAGGGAAGTAGTAGAAGAAGCAATGTCTGACGAGCTCGAGCTGATTATTGGCGCAGACACGAACGCTCATCATTCTATCTGGGGTAGCACGGATATAAACAATAGGGGTAATTCGCTTCTTGACTTTATTCTAACTACCAACCTAAGTATTTGTAACATAGGTAATAAACCGACCTTTACAATTAAAGACAGACAAGAAGTACTCGACGTAACGTTTGCTACTGACCGGCTGTCAGACAAAATTATTGGGTGGAATGTACTGGACGACCACTCATTCTCAGATCACCATTATATTGAGTTCAAACTTGCTGAAAAAGCGCCTGAACCTGCCGTCCACCGACTGCTCTATTCAGGGAAGTAGTAGAAGAAGCAACGTCTGACGAGCTCGAGCTGATTATTGGCGCAGACACGAACGCTCATCATACTATCTGGGGTAGCACGGATATAAACAATAGGGGTGATTCGCTTCTTGACTTTATTCTAACTACCAACCTAAGTATTTGTAACATAGGTAATACACCGACCTTTACAATTAAAGACAGACAAGAAGTACTCGACGTAACGTTTGCTACTGACCGGCTCTCAGACAAAATTATTGGGTGGAATGTACTGGACGACCACTCATTCTCAGATCACCATTATATTGAGTTCAAACTCGCTGAAAAAGCGCCTGAACCTGCCGTCCACAGAAATGTGAGAAAGACAAAGTGGCACCTGTATGAAAAGAATTTCAAGAAAGTCCTCAACTCCAAACTTCTGTACGAACCGAATGACAAAGCCGGTCTGGATCATCTGGTCGAGCATATCACCACATCATTCAATAGTTCCCTTGAAGAAGCCTGTCCAAAAACAAGGTACAAGGGTAAAACTAAACCCCAATGGTGGACTTCTGAGCTAACGGCTATGAAAAAGACCTGCAACAAGCTATTCAACAAGGCTAAAGACACAGGGGTCGCTAATGTTTGGGATGCCAATAAAGAGCAACTCAAGATCTATAAGAAGGAGCTTAGAAAGGCGCAAAGACGCTCTTGGTATACCTTCTGTGGCGAAGTGGAAAAGGTCGCCGACGCCGCAAGGCTGAGGAAAATATTATCAGCTTCACCCTGTACAGTGGGTTACTTGCAGGATGCGGCAAATAATTGGAGCAAAAACAGCGAGCAGTCGCTCAATGTACTGCTCGACACACATTTCCCGGGGAACTCTCTAACAGAACCAGAGGATCAGCAGGACCAACAAGAGTGCGAGCGTCGCTAGCTTGTTGACTGAGAGATCCAGAATAAGCTGGGCTATTAATAGCTTTGAGCCCTTCAAGTCACCTGGACCAGACGGCATCACTCCAGCAGAAATGCAGAAAATGTTGAAATACATTATCCAATGGCTGGAGAAAATTTATGCAGGCTGTATCAGGCTTTCATACATCCCGAATCGATGGAGGGATACCAAAGTGGTATTCATACCAAAAGCAGGGAAGATATCACACACTAGGCCAAAAGACTTCAGACCAATTTGCCTATCCTCCTTCCTATTGAAAGGTCTGGAAAGACTTTTAGATTATTTCATTAGGGAAAACCTGGATACAAAACTCCTGTCAGTGAACCAACATGCTTACAATAAGGGGAAGTCTACAGAAATGCACGAACTTGTGAGCACTATCGAATCGTCCCTGCATTTCAAGGAATTCACCATGGTGGCATTTCTTGACATAGAAGGGGCTTTTAACAACATTCATTCAGATGCAGTAATTGCGGCACTGTCACATCTTAATGTTAACTCTAGTTTGATTAGACTAATTCAAAGTCTGCTCAACAGAAGACGCATAATAGCATGTCTTGGGTCCACAACTCTAACAAGGTTTGTAAACAGAGGGACCCCACAAGGAGGAGTACTGTCTTTTGCACTTTCAGAAAAGACTAGATCTGTTCCATTTATCCGAGGTGGAGGGTGCACATGTGGGACTTTATTCATCCTAGTAAAGAGAACCAATTGTCTTGTTTGGGTTTATGCCCAAACCGCTGCTTCTGGCCCATCTAGCCAATTTGTTCAGAGAATGTAGAATGTCTCGGAGGACGTTTTCGAATTTGCCACTCACTGCGATTGCAACGTCGTCCGCATATGCCACGACCCTGCAGCCACAACGTTCTAGATCTAGCAGGATTTCATTCACCGCTAGGTGAATGAAGTGGAGACAGTACTCCTCCTTGTGGGGTCCCTCTGTTTACAAACCTTGTTAGAGTTGTGGACCCAAGACGTGCTGTTATGCATCTTCTGTTGAGCAGACTTTGAATTAGTCTAATCAAACTAGAGTTAACATTAAGATGTGACAGTGCCGCAATTACTGCATCTGAGTGAATGTTGTTAAAAGCCCCTTCTATGTCAAGAAATGCCACCATGGTGAATTCCGTGAAATGCAGGGACGATTCGATAGTGCTCACAAGTTCGTGCATTTCTGTAGACTTCCCCTTATTGTAAGCATGTTGGTTCACTGAAAGGAGTTTTGTATCCAGGTTTTCCCTAATGAAATAATCTAAAAGTCTTTCCAGACTTTTCAATAGGAAGGAGGATAGGCTAATTGGTCTGAAGTCTTTTGGCCTAGTGTGTGATATCTTCCCCGCTTTTGGTATGAATACCACTTTGGTATCCCTCCATCGATTCGGGATGTATGAAAGCCTGATACAGCCTGCATAAATTTTCTCCAGCCATTGGATAATGTATTTCAACATTTTCTGCATTTCTGCTGGAGTGATGCCGTCTGGTCCAGGTGACTTGAAGGGCTCAAAGCTATTAATAGCCCAGCTTATTCTGGATCTCTCAGTCAACAAGCTAGCGACGCTCGCACTCTTGTTGGTCCTGCTGATCCTCTGGTTCTGTTAGAGAGTTCAACGGGAAATGTGTGTCGAGCAGTACATTGAGCGACTGCTCGCTGTTTTTGGTCCAATTATTTGCCTCATCCTGCAAGTAACCCACTGTACAGGGTGAAGCTGATAATATTTTCCTCAGCCTTGCGGCGTCGGAGACCTTTTCCACTTCGCCACAGAAGGTATACCAAGAGCGTCTTTGCGCCTTTCTAAGCTCCTTCTTATAGATCTTGAGTTGCTCTTTATAGGCATCCCAAACATTAGCGACCCCTGTATCTTTAGCCTTGTTGAATAGCTTGTTGCAGGTCTTTTTCATAGCCGTTAGCTCAGAAGTCCACCATTGGGGTTTAGTTTTACCCTTGTACCTTGTTTTTGGACAGGCTTCTTCAAGGGAACTATTGAATGATGTGGTGATATGCTCGACCATATGATCCATACCGGCTTTGTCATTCGGCTCGTACAGAAGTTTGGAGTTGAGGACTTTCTTGAAATTCTTTTCATACAGGTGCCACTTTGTCTTTCTCACATTTCTGTGGACGGCAGGTTCAGGCGCTTTTTCAGCGAGTTTGAACTCAATATAATGGTGATCTGAGAATGAGTGGTCGTCCAGTACATTCCACCCAATAATTTTGTCTGACAGCCGGTCAGTAGCAAACGTTACGTCGAGTACTTCTTGTCTGTCTTTAATTGTAAAGGTCGGTTTATTACCTATGTTACAAATACTTAGGTTGGTAGTTAGAATAAAGTCAAGAAGCGAATCACCCCTATTGTTTATATCCGTGCTACCCCAGATAGTATGATGAGCGTTCGTGTCTGCGCCAATAATCAGCTCGAGCTCGTCAGACGTTGCTTCTTCTACTACTTCCCTGAATAGAGCAGTCGGTGAACGGCAGGTTCAGGCGGTTTTTCAGCGAGTTTGAACTCAATATAATGGTGATCTGAGAATGAGTGGTCGTCCAGTACATTCCACCCAATAATTTTGTCTGACAGCCGGTCAGTAGCAAACGTTACGTCGAGTACTTCTTGTCGTCTTTAATTGTAAAGGTCGGTTTATTACCTATGTTACAAATACTTAGGTTGGTAGTTAGAATAAAGTCAAGAAGCGAATTACCCCAATTGTTTATATCCGTGCTACCCCAGATAGTATGATGAGCGTTCGTGTCTGCGCCAATAATCAGCTCGAGCTCGTCAGACGTTGCTTCTTCTACTACTTCCCTGAATAGAGCAGTCGGTACTACAGATTCATAAGGCAAGTACCTGGAGACCACCCAATATATGCGATTACCGATCTCCAGGCTAGCAGCTGTTTGGTCTTTACCACTTAAATTAGTCAGGAGAAAGATACTTAGATCTTTCCTGGCCAAAATGCAGGTTCTTGGAGTGCCTTCACAGTTGGCCACAAGCAGTTTAAAGTTGGGTGTCCTAATACCGCACACCCTTCCTCCCACTACACAGGGCTCCTGTATCAGGACGATGTCTACTGCGCCTGTGGACAGGCGCAGCAATAGAGCCGCTTTGGCTGCTTTAGCGTGATGGAGGTTAATCTGTAAAATTCTTACCATCATTGGTAATTGACAGATTAACTTCCACCCCGACAAGGGTGTTATCGAACTCTTCGTCCATATCATCGAGAAGCGTGTCCCCGCCAGATGCGTCAAAGAGTCCGGAGACTCCCCTCAGCCCCTCTGTGTCAGAAGTAGAGCTTTCGTCTTCAGATTAGGACGTTACAGATCTTCTGTTAGAGTAGGAGTCACCCGAAATGATGGGCGTGGATACCTCCGCACTTCCAGAAAGCTGTGTATCAACCTCGGTGGACGACTCACCTTCCGCAGTGGGAACTATATCCTGCTTGTATACCTTTAAGACTATAGTCTCGAAGCCATATTGTAGGGTTGCACTTGCACGTTGTATATGGGAGGTGGATTCAGCGTTAAGGATCAAATTGACCTGCCGCTTTTTACCATCCGCCTCACCCACCTTGCTGATTCTCCAATTATGGGCGGGCAGACCAGGATTGGAATCTTTTATTATTTCTAATATGTCAGCCGGGTTGGAGGGCTCTTCTGTAACCCAGGTGATGGCTCTAGGGTGACTAGGGATGTTGGTTTTTCGACAATATCCAACTGGGCACCCGGCCACACCTCACCCGCTCGACTCAGAGCAGCCTTATACAGGTCTACTGATCTGGCATCACCGAAGTATAAGAGCTTTACTCTCCCCTGATTCCATCCTGCATCGTTGCAGATTGGTGGTGTGCCCGGCATCTCTCTACGGACATCGAGGTAATGAGCCATAATGGCTGATTGCACATGGCTCCATTTGTCCTTGAGGATGGATCCATCCTCACTACTTCTGTCTATAACGGCCATCACTAGACTCTCCTTCGCCACTTCATTGAAGGGCTTGGTAAGTGTCCTGTTGATAGTGACATTTGGGCCTCTTGCCTTTTTCGAAGGCAGGGGTTCATCAGGTGATCTGATTCTTTTGACTTTATTAGCCGTTAACACAGCTGAATTTGTGGCTCTTTCAGCCGGCTGATTGGCCTTAGAAGCATCTAAGACGCCTTTAGCCCAGGTAAGTGACTCTTTTTGTTTTTCGGTAAGAGCCGAAACCTCAACAGCCTCCAACTTCGTCAAAACTCTGAGCGCTACACGATGCTCATTGTGTTTCCGTTTTGACGGTCGGACATGACGTTTTCCCCACCGTACCACCTGTTGTGTGTACTGGGGGGAAATTTTCACCATGTTTGGTGTGGTCGGCTTTGGCCAAGACCAACGGACGGACAGTAGGACGATTGGGGAACCTCGCTCCAGCGGAACGCGAAGGCATACCCGCCAATGAATTTTTTTTTCTGTATTAGCCCGTAATAGGGGTCCTCTATTGTACTCCATATACTCGAACGACCTTCCAAGCCAATTACGTTTTACACAGATACAAATGTATGCTGATGACGTACAATTATATTTTACCTGTCACGCCAACCTTATTAACATCTGCACAACAAAACTAAATGAAGATTTAAAAAGAATCTCAAAATGGGCCACGGATAATGGCTTACGACTTAATCCTAATAAGTCAAAAGCGCTCATGATACGTAATCGAAACATAAACGTAACGGACGAAGTTCCAATTCGCATCGGCAGCATTCCCATTGATTTCCCAAGATTACTCCTCGTGACATCCTACATTCTACCAGTGCTCTTATATGGAGCTGAAATATTTTCGGGATGTAACGCTGACAGCAAGAAAACTGAAGGCCACATTAAATAACATGGCAAGATACATATATGGATTAAAAAAATTCGATAGGGTATCCCAATATTCAATACAAATACTAAAAATGCCACTAGAGAACTACTTAAAATTCAAATCAATAATCTTCTTGCATAAACTCATATATACAGCCGAACCAAGGTACTTGTTCGAAAAACTTATATTCTCCAGATCAAATCGAGGAAATAACATAAACCAAATTGTCCACAGGCGACACATATCAGAACAACAGTTTTTTATTAGAACTATCCGTCTCTGGAATCTACTTCCTAATGATATACAATGCAAACGCAACGCAATATGTTTTAAGAGATGTGTTTTTGAATACTTTTCACAACGACCAAATTAATTGTAAACTAATATAGTTATTGCTAAAATTTTACATTTTTAAATTTATACATATATTGTTAAATCTATCAACTTAAAATATCTAAATAACCTATTTATGTCAAATTTGTAACAATGCAATTTCAGTACTGTAATTTATAAGATAAAATCTTGTTGTACTGAAAATTCTAATAAACAAACAAACAAACAAATAGGTACTACGATGTAGGCCTTCCAGACTTTGTACAGATTTTGTTTTGTTTTTGCGATTGCGTAATAGGTACTGCGTAATAGATTTTAACTATCCGCTCTGTGCTAAACACGTCCGTTCACTACGACTGAAATATACATAAGTTTAGGGTACACTCCAAATATAATATATTTGACACAAACATATATTTATTAGATGTTTGGGAGGATATTGTTTTAAACAAAAATATGTTCCCATTGTAATTTTTTTTTTATTTGATACTAGTATTTCCGCAACAAAGATTAATTTGTATTTATGTATTTTGGTAATGTATCAATGTCCTAATTTAAAGACAAGTATTCTGTTTTTCAGATGTTCAAAGAGCAATTTTTTTTATAAATTTTATATGTTTATGAAATTTAATTAATATTTAAAACTAAAATTGTATTTACGGATTGAAAAAAAATGATGAATTGGAATATTTATAAATTAAAATACATTTTTAGCTATAAAGTTTAACACGAAAATTAGGAAAAATAACTTAAATTCGAATAAGTCAGAAAAGTTTTAAAAATCCTTTTTAAATAAAATATATTTGGAAAACTTCTTAAACAATAGTTTTGTTTGTGTGTAAACACACATTTTATTTGTAAAAGTCAGTTTGCAAATAAATTATGTTCTAATATTTTAATATATATGCGTTCCAAACAAAATTTCTTGATTTTCAAATAAAATTTATTTGTTAACAAATATATAATATTTAAAAAAAATCGTTTCCAAGTACATTTTCTTTCAATTCAAACATATCAAAAATTACGATTTTCCTGCGTGTACATTTAAAATAATAGCTGAAAAGTTAAGCTCTGGTATATATTCATAAATAATGGATGTTTTTTAGTTAATCGTAAGATATTGTGAAGTGAAACATGTAACAGCGTTATGTTCGGCCATGCCGAATCTTATATACCCTCCCGCTGGAATTGCAATCAACTCTGTTACTGAAAGATTTTTGGATATGGAGCAAGTCATGGAATGATCTTTTTGTTTAAGCGATTTATTGAAAAAATGAACGCTACAGTTGTTAGCCAAATTTTATGCCTTTTTAGCCAAACTCTTGATCTAAAAAAATGGTATTTATGGCTTAAATTAGCATATTTGAGGGCTACCTCTACACGGGGACTACAACAAAATATAAACCGATTTTTATAAATTTCATTGACATGAATTCTTGCCAAAATATAAGTAGAATACAAACTGAAACGTTTCAGCAAAATTGCTTTAAATATGTGGTGTTTATGGCTTAAGCAAGCCTTTTTAGGAGCGGCAGCTATAGGTGGACTATAACAAAATATGAACCGACTAAAAAAAAATTTACGGTGAGAATTCTTGCCTAAGCAAAATAAAAACTGCAAGGATTCAGTTAAAATGCTCAGAAAATATGGTATTTATGACTTAAATACGTATATTTTGGAGCGGCCTCTATGGGGTGACTATAGGTTTAGGTTTAGGTTAGGGTGGCAGCCGTATTTTTTTACAAGCTCACATAGACCAGTTTAGGTCCCTAGTGTTACCACGGGCTGAAATGCCCCTCATCGAAACCAACCTGTTTGACATATATAAATTTATCGATAGTACGAATATCAGTACTAGAAAGATCTGTTAGGCTGCCTAAAAAGGCCGACCCCAGTATGTCCAGTCGTCGTTTACTCAAAGCGGGACAGTCGCAAAGCAAGTGCTCAATGCTCTCCACTTCTTCCTCATCTCCACAGCTTCGGCAGAAGTCATTGGAGTCAATACCCAATCTTTTGGCGTGTTCGCCGATCAAGCAGTGTCCCGTCAGAACCTTTACTAACGTAGACAATCGTTTCCTCTCTAGTGCGAGAAGATATTTTGACCTTTTCAGGTCATACCTTGGCCAGATTTGTCTAGCTACCCTGCAGGTGCCGATTTCTGTCCATCTTTCGTTGGACTGCCTGATTGCCTCTTGCCTAAGCCAAAGCTTGCACGTGGATAGTGGCGCACCAATATATGCAAATTCTTCGAGAATTTGTAATGTCGTCCCTTTCCTAGCAAGTTAATCGGCTTTGCAGTTCCCCGGGATATCCCTATGCCCAGGCACCCATATGAGGTGTATATTATACTGCTCAGCCATCTCGTTAAGAGATCTGCGGCAGTCGAGGGCTGTCTGTGAATTTAGGGATGTTGCCTCCAGAGAATTGATGGCAGCCTGTCCGAGTAAATGACAACGCCAGTGTTGGTTACTATGTTGCGACTCAGCCACTTGGCGACTTCCCATATTGCCATTATTTCGGCTTGATAGACACTGCAGGTATCTGGTAGTCTGTGAGCTATATCCAGACTAAGTTCTTCACAGTGTACTCCGAAGCCAACCTTTTCATCAAGCTTCGAACCATCCGTGTAAAAGTGGAGATGGTTTCTATTACCTGGTATTCTGCCGACCCATTCGTCTCTGGCGGGAATCATAGTGATGTAATTTCTCTCGAAGGTGTACACAGTTGGTATATAGTCCACTCGGTCGGTTACCATAGCACTACACTTTGATATCCTCATGTGACCATAGTTCTTGTACCTCCACAGTGATAGGCAGTTTAATCTTATTGCCGCTTTGGTTGCAACTTCTCTCGCCACAATATTAATCGGCAGTATATGGAGTAGGGCTTGTAGAGACTCGGTCGCTGTAGTCCTTAAGGCTCCGCTTATGCTCAGGCAGGCAGTTCTCTGAACCTTTGTTAGTAGGTTGGTAATGGTTAGTTTGTCAGTTGCCGTCCACCATACCACAATACCGTATAACAGTATTGGACGAACTACTGCTATATATATCCAGTGGACGATTTTAGGAGAGAGTCCCCACCGCGACCCTACAGCCTTTTTGCAGGAATATAAGGCGACGTTGGCCTTCTTTACACGTTCCAATACGTTAAGTCTAAATAACATTTTCCTATCTAGAATTATTCCTAAAAATTTTGCACTTTCAGAAAAGACTAGATCTGTTCCATTTATCCGAGGTGGAGGGTCCACATGTGGGACATTATTCATCCTAGTAAAGAGAACCAATTCTGTCTTGTTGGGGTTAACGCCCAAACCGCTGCTTCTGGCCCATCTAACCAACTTGTTCAGAGCCACCTGTAGGATGTCTCTGAGGACGTTTACGAATTTGCCACTCACTGCGATTGCCACGTCGTCCGCATATGCCACGACCTTGCAGCCACAACGTTCTAGCTCTAGCAGGATTTCATTCACCGCTAGGTTCCAAATTAGTGGAGACAGTACTCCTCCTTGCGGGGTCCCTCTGTTTACATACCTTGTTAGAGTTGTGGACCCTAGACATGCTGTTATGCGTCTTCTGGTGAGCAGACTTTGAATTAGTCTAATCAAACTATTGTTAACTTTTAGATGTGACAGTGCCGCAATTACCGCATCTGAGTGAATGTTGTTAAAAGCCCCTTCTATGTCAAGAAATGCCACCATGGTGAATTCCTTGAAATGCAGGGACGATTCGATAGTGCTCACAAGTTCGTGCAGGGCTGATTCTGTAGACTTGCCCTTATTGTAGGCATGTTGGTTCCCCGACAGGAGTTTTGTATCCAGGTTTTCCCTAATGAAATGATCTAAAAGTCTTTCCAGACCTTTCAATAGGAAGGATGATAGGCTAATTGGTCTGAAGTCTTTTGGCCTAGTGTGTGATATCTTTCCCGCTTTAGGTATGAATACCACTTTGGTATCCCTCCACCGATTAGGGACGTATGAAAGCCTGATACAGCCTACATAAATTTTATCCAGCCAGGGGATAATGTACTTTAACATTTTCTGCATTTCTGCTGGAGTGATGCCATCTGGTCCAGGTGACTTGAAGGGCTCAAAGCTGTTAATAGCCCAGCTTATTCTGGATCTCTCAGTCAAGAAGCTAGCGACGCTCGCAGTCCACTCGCACCCTTGTTGGTCCTGCTGATCCTCGGGTTCTGTTACAGAGTTGCCCGGGAAATGTGTGTCGAGCAGTACATTGAGCGACTGCTCGCTGTTTTTGGTCCAGTTATTTGCCTCATCCTGTAAATATCCCACTGTACAGGGTGAAGCAGATAATATCTTCCTCAGCCTAGCGGCGTCGGAGACCTTTTCCACTTCACCACAGAAGGTGTACCAAGAGCGCCTTTGCGCCTTTCTAAGCTCCTTCTTATAGATCTTGAGCTGCTCTTTATAGGCATCCCAATCATTAGCGACCCCAGTAGATTTAGCCTTATTGAATAGCTTGTTGCAGGTCTTTTTCATAGCCGTTAGCTCAGAAGTCCACCATTGGTGTTTAGTTTTACCCTTGTACCTTGTTTTCGGACAGGCTTCTTCAAGGGAACTATTGAATGATGTGGTGATATGATCGACCAGATTATCCAGACCGGCTTTGTCATTCGGTTCGTACAGAAGTTTAGAGTTGAGGACTTTCTTGAAATTCTTCTCATACAGGTGCCACTTTGTCTTCCTTACATTTCTGTGGACGGCAGGTTTAGGCGCTTTTTCCGCGAGTTTGAACTCAATATAATGGTGATCTGAGAATGAGTGGTCGTCCAGTACATTCCACCCAATAATTTTGTCTGACAGCCGGTCAGTAGCAAACGTTACGTCGAGTACTTCTTGTCTGTCTTTAATTGTGAAGGTCGGTTTATTACCTATGTTACAAATACTAAGGTTGGTAGTTAGAATAAAGTCAAGAAGCGAATCACCCCTATTGTTTATATCCGTACTACCCCAGATAGTATGATGAGCGTTCGTGTCTGCGCCAATAATCAGCTCGATCTCGTCAGACGTTGCTTCTTCCACTACTTCCCTGAATAGAGCAGTCGGTACTACAGATTCATAAGGCAAGTAGCTGGAGACCACCCAATATATGCGATTACCGATCTCCAGGCTAGCAGCTGTTTGGTCTTTACCACTTAAATTAGTCAGGAGAAAGATACTTAGATCTTTCCTGGCCAAAATGCAGGTTCTTGGAGTGCCTTCACAGTTGGCCACAAGCAGTTTAAAGTTGGGTGTCCTAATACCGCACACCCTTCCTCCCACTACGTAGGGCTCCTGTATCAGGACGATGTCTACTGCGCCTGTGGACAGGCGCAGCAATAGAGCCGCTGAGGCTGCTTTAGCGTGATGGAGGTTAATCTGTAGAATTCTTACCATCATTGGTAATTGACAGATTAACATCCACCCCGACAAGGGTGTTATCGAACTCTTCGTCCGTATCGTCGAGAAGCATGTCCCCGCCAGATGCGTCAAAGAGTCCGGAGACTCCCCTCAGCCTCTCTGTGTCCGAAGTAGAGCTTTTGTCCTCAGAGAGGGACGTTACAGATCTTCTGTTAGAGTTGGAGTCACCAGAAATAATAGGCGTGGGTACCTCCGCACTTCCAGGAAGTGCCACGGTGGACGACTCACCTTCTGCAGTGGGAGCTATATCCTGCTTGTATATCTTCAAGACTATAGTCTCGAAGCCATATTGTAGGGTTGCACTCGCACCTTGTATATGGGAGGTGGATTCAGCGTTTAGGATAAGATTGACCTGCCGCTTTTTACCATCCGCCTCACCCACCTTGCTGATTCTCCAATTATGGGCCGGCAGACCAGGATTGGAATCTTTTATTATTTCTAAGATGTCAGCCGGGTTGGAGGGCTCTTCTGTAACCCAGGTGATGGCTCTAGGGTGACTAGGGATGTTGTTTTTTTCGACAACATCCAACTGGGCACCCGGCCACACCTCACCCGCTCGACTCAGAGCAGCCTTATACAGGTCTACTGATCTGGCATCACCGAAATATAAGAGCTTTACTCTCCCCTGATGCCATCCTGCATCGTTACAGATTGGTGGTTTGCCCGGCATTTCTCTACGGACATCGAGGTAGTGAGCCATAATGGCTGATTGTACATGACTCCATTTGTCCTTGAGGATGGATCCATCCTCACTACTTCTGTCTATAACAGCCATCACTAGACTCTCCTTCGCCACTTCATTGAAGGGCTTGGTGAGTGTCCTGTTGATGGTGACATTAGGGCCTCTTGCCTTTTTCGAAGGCAAGGGTTCATCAGGTGATCTGATTCGTTTTACTTTATTAGCCGTTAACACAGCTGAATTTGTGGCTCTTTCAGCCGACTCATTGGCCTTAGAAGCATCTATGACGCCTTTAGCCCAGGTAAGTGACTCTTTTTGTTTTTCGGTAAGAGCCGAAACCTCAACAGCCTCCAACTTCGTCAAAACTCTGAGCGCTACACGATGCTCATTGTGCTTCCGTTTTGACGGTCGGACATGACGTTTACCCCTCACCGCACCACCTGTTGTGAGTACTTGGGGGAGATTTTCACCATTTTTGGTGTGGTCGGCTTTGGCCAAGACCAACGGACGGACAGTCGGACGATTGGGGAACCGCGCTCCATCGGAACACGAAGGCATCCCCGTCAAGAGAATTTATTTTTATTTTGTCGGTATTAGACCGTAATAGGTACTACGATGTAGACCTTACAGACTTTGTACAGATTTTTGCTATTGCGTAATAGGTACTGGTAACTATCCGCTATGTGATAAACACGTCCGTTCACTGCGAATGATCAGCAACGAATGGGGTGACTATAACAAAATATGAAATATGAATGTAAAATTTTTGTTGTGATGAATTTTTGTCAAAATAGAATACAAACTGCAAAGTTTCAGCTAAATTGTTTTAAAAATGTGGAATCTGTGGCTCAAAAACCATAATTTGAAGCGACCTCTATAGGGGAGCTATATCAAAACATTGGCCAATATGGTCCATTTGCAATCCCAAACGACCTGTAACTATAAGAAGAATTTATACCAAATTTGATTAACTTAGCTCTATTATTACGGACTGTAGCGTAATTTCAACAGATAGACTGACAGACGGACATGGCTAAATCGTCTTAGAATTTCACGACGATCAAGAATATATATACTTTATAGAGTTGCAGATCATATTTCAAGGTGTTGCAAACAGAATGGCAAAGTTAGTATACCCGCTTTCCATACAGTGATAAGTCATAAAATTTACGCTAGGCGGCTCTATGATATACTCGATTTTCGAAGTATGCTAAGTCGAAACTGGTTGTTTTCAAGAGATGCGAATCGTCGTCTTAGTGAAATTTTAAATTAGTGTAGAATTACCTTGTAATTTGTTTTGAGCTTACCTTCATTGAATTAATGGATTTGACTGAAGACAATTTAGAATATTTAGAATTTAAAAATGCAATTATACTGGATAACGTATCAAGTCGACTTAGCATTCTTTACAATGCAGGTATTAATTTATATGCAGTATTACAATTCTGTTATACTCCATTGTTTTTTCCCGAAAATATTTGTTTTTCAATGTGTTATGTAATCTAATAATAAATAAAAAATCTTATTATTTCCTTTAAAAAATAATTTTTATAATTATTTTTCTATTACTATCAATATTCTCATTTTTATAACATCTTAAGCTCCCTCTTGTGACAATAAACGAATCAAAACGAAAATCACTTTCCATATCGTCCCCCCAATAAATGAATAGGGTAAAAATCATTTGTCGTTTCGAGAAAATCATATTTGAAGTTTTTGTGATATTGAAACTCGATATCGGCACGTAGGCTTTTATTAATGAACAATTTCAAACACCAATAACCCAATTTGTGGAAGTAGAATTTTTCCAAATTTTGTTTGATATTTATCAAAAAATGAGCTCGAGGTATATGTTGGTTCTTTATGTGTTTTTTATTATTTTCATTCAATATTTCGTCTTTCCTCGAAAGACATCATCAGGATGAGAAAATATAACTACGAAAACTTTAAAATTATCCGTAGAAAATGAGTGTACTCCCTTCGTCGTTGTCTGTTGTCATACAAAGAAAGACGAAATATTGAATGAAAATAATAAACAAGTAAGAAAGTTTCAGTCGGGTAAACCGACTAAGGTATACCCTCACTTTGTGAGTAATGTAATATTGAATATTACACAAATTATTCTGTCAAAGGGGCGTGGTGATAACGCTCATTTTTCACTGGACTATAGGCATTATAAAAGCATTACACTCTACAAAATTTCAAGTAATTGTATACACTGATATTAATGTTATAAACTGTTAACTTTTGGTGCAAACTGGTACCTTTGTGGGAGAGGTACCAAAAGGGGCGTGACAATAACGCCCATTTTTCAATGGACTGTAGGCACTATAAAAACATTACGCTGTACAAAATGTCAAGTATTTTTATACACTGGTAGGCACTATAAAAGCATTACACTGTACAAAATTTCAAGTATTTCTAAACACTGGTACTAATGTTATAAGCTTTTAACTTTTAGTGCAAAATGGTGCATTTGTGTGGGAGGTACCAAAAGGGGCGTGGCAATTTCGCCCATTTTCCTCGAGTTGATAGCGTCTAACAAACTAATACTATGTGTGGAATTTCAGAAGATTCGAATACGTATAATAGCAGTTATTAAAGAATCAATATTTCACAACATTTTAACCCCTTGTGGGGGAGGTACCAGAAGGAGTGGACCAATATGGCCCATCTTCAAACTTAGCCGGAGATAGAAAAAAAATATTACCACATACGAAATTTGAAGTCAATCGGTTACTCCTTTCGAGAGTTATCTTGCGCACCAGCCAGCAGACAGATACCCAGACAGACGGGCGGACATTGCTCATTCGACTTAAAATGACCCAAAACGGATTTCCGCCGAACATACTTGGGGTCTTAGGTCACTCCTTCGATGTGTTACACTTTTTTCCGTAGCAAATGATATATACCCTCGTCACACTAAAGTGAGGGTATAAAAACACATAAAAAACCAACATAGACCTCGAGCTAATTTTTGGATAAATATCAAACAAAATTAAAAACACAGGTCGAATATACAAAATTACACACTCAAATCTATTTTCCCAAATTTTTACTAATCGCAATTGGTTGTATAATTGCGAAGATTATTAAAATGCAATAAAAATAATATTGTTTATGTGTATACACTATTCTTTTATTTAGGGGACGATATATCTGTTATATGGTTATTTGCATATAACAGATATTGATATTTGTATCTATCCATATTTTAAAGTGTTTTTATGGAACGGCGGCTGTGTTTCAGCCGTTTTTAGCCGCAAAGATCGGCGGCGGCTTCGGCTGGTGAAAAAAGGTCGGCGGCGGCTAAAATCGGCGACTCGGCTCGGCGGCTTCATACTCTGGCAGTGATACAGAAAATGTTCCATCGTTTCGATGTTTTCCCTGCATGCCCTGCTCCTATGCGATGAAGATGTGCTTGTAATCTTTTTCAAGTTTATTACTCGAAGTTCTCTGCCCTTTGAAGCCAAGCTGTTTGCCTTTGAAGCCAAGCTGTTTCATTTCGAAGGAACATATTGAACGGGGTAATTTTAGGATGGGCCTTGGAAGTAGTAATCAGTTCTTGATAGTGCTTCAGAGAAGAAAATTTACAAATTTTGAATTATAACATACCAGATGGTACGATTGCATAATATCATGAAATTAATAAGCTTTAAATGTTTGGAAAGGGTAAGTCAAAAAAGATTTGCGACTATTTTTCTAGAGAGCCGATCAGTAACCGAACTGATTGGGTTTGTTCCCTTTTAACAATTTACGAATGAATATTGCTGTAAGAGAAAAATTTAAGAAATAATGAAGCACGTGAAACAGTGGGACAAAAATATTCTATTTCTTCATATCAGAAAATTTTATGTGTGAAATATTATAGTGACGAAAAATAGGTAAAAAATCGCCGCAAATGTTTTAACCTATTTTTCGTCTCCATTAATTCCTATTCATGTTTTCTCTTCCAACATATTTCGCACGTGAAGTTTCAGTTCTCTTCCAGTAGTTTTCAAACATGAATTTTTATACACTGGTAGGCACTATAAAAGCATTACACTGTACAAAATTTCAAGTATTTCTAAACACTGGTACTAATGTTATAAGCTTTTAACTTTTAGTGCAAAATGGTGCATTTGTGTGGGAGGTACCAAAAGGGGCGTGGCAATTTCGCCCATTTTCCTCGAGTTGATAGCGTCTAACAAACTAATACTATGTGTGGAATTTCAGAAGATTCGAATACGTATAATAGCAGTTATTAAAGAATCAATATTTCACAACATTTTAACCCCTTGTGGGGGAGGTACCAGAAGGAGTGGACCAATATGGCCCATCTTCAAACTTAGCCGGAGATAGAAAAAAAATATTACCACATACGAAATTTGAAGTCAATCGGTTACTCCTTTCGAGAGTTATCTTGCGCACCAGCCAGCAGACAGATACCCAGACAGACGGGCGGACATTGCTCATTCGACTTAAAATGACCCAAAACGGATTTCCGCCGAACATACTTGGGGTCTTAGGTCACTCCTTCGATGTGTTACACTTTTTTCCGTAGCAAATGATATATACCCTCGTCACACTAAAGTGAGGGTATAAAAACACATAAAAAACCAACATAGACCTCGAGCTAATTTTTGGATAAATATCAAACAAAATTAAAAACACAGGTCGAATATACAAAATTACACACTCAAATCTATTTTCCCAAATTTTTACTAATCGCAATTGGTTGTATAATTGCGAAGATTATTAAAATGCAATAAAAATAATATTGTTTATGTGTATACACTATTCTTTTATTTAGGGGACGATATATCTGTTATATGGTTATTTGCATATAACAGATATTGATATTTGTATCTATCCATATTTTAAAGTGTTTTTATGGAACGGCGGCTGTGTTTCAGCCGTTTTTAGCCGCAAAGATCGGCGGCGGCTTCGGCTGGTGAAAAAAGGTCGGCGGCGGCTAAAATCGGCGACTCGGCTCGGCGGCTTCATACTCTGGCAGTGATACAGAAAATGTTCCATCGTTTCGATGTTTTCCCTGCATGCCCTGCTCCTATGCGATGAAGATGTGCTTGTAATCTTTTTCAAGTTTATTACTCGAAGTTCTCTGCCCTTTGAAGCCAAGCTGTTTGCCTTTGAAGCCAAGCTGTTTCATTTCGAAGGAACATATTGAACGGGGTAATTTTAGGATGGGCCTTGGAAGTAGTAATCAGTTCTTGATAGTGCTTCAGAGAAGAAAATTTACAAATTTTGAATTATAACATACCAGATGGTACGATTGCATAATATCATGAAATTAATAAGCTTTAAATGTTTGGAAAGGGTAAGTCAAATAAGATTTGCGACTATTTTTCTAGAGAGCCGATCAGTAACCGAACTGATTGGGTTTGTTCCCTTTTAACAATTTACGAATGAATATTGCTGTAAGAGAAAAATTTAAGAAATAATGAAGCACGTGAAACAGTGGGACAAAAATATTCTATTTCTTCATATCAGAAAATTTTATGTGTGAAATATTATAGTGACGAAAAATAGGTAAAAAATCGCCGCAAATGTTTTAACCTATTTTTCGTCTCCATTAATTCCTATTCATGTTTTCTCTTCCAACATATTTCGCACGTGAAGTTTCAGTTCTCTTCCAGTAGTTTTCAAACATGAAGAAATAGTAAGGCAGGCGAAAAATAGGTTATTTTTCGTCTCTATTAATTCCTATTCGTGTTTTCTCTTCCAAAAGTTTTCATGTATTATATTCCAAAAGTTTTCAAACGTCAAGAAATAGCAATGCATTAAAAAAACCAGTAAGGAAAGGCTAAAGTCGGGCGGTTCCGACTATATAATACCCTACACCGCTCTCGTAATATTGAATAACTCTGATATATAAATTTTGTAATTCATGTATAAATTGTTTACATAAATTTACTTTTGGGACATTTTATACTTTAATAATACCCTGTACCACAGTGTGGTGTAGGGTATAAAAACGATTGGATCTAAAGAGCCAAATCGGATGAAACATATATATGGGAGCTATAGCTAAATCTTTACCGATTTTCTTCAAATTCAAATTCTTAACCGATTTTCTTCAAATTCGGCAGTGTTGGTTCATGGATCAAGAAACTCTACCATTCTAAATTTCAAAATGATTGGATGTAAAATACAGCTTCTACAGGACTAAAGGGCCAAATCGGACGAAACATGTATATGGGAGCTATAGCTAAATCTTAACCGATTTTCTTCAAATTCGGTAGTGTTGGTTCATGGATCAAGAAACTCTACAATTCTAAATTTCAAAACGATTGGATGTAAAATACAGCTTTTATAGGACTAAAGGGCTAAATCGGACGAAACATATATATGGGAGCTATAGCTAAATCTTAACCGATTTTCTTCAAATTCGGCAATGTTGGTTCATGGATCAAGAAACTCTACCATTCTAAATTTCAAAACGATCGGATGTAAAATACATCTTCTATAGGACTAAAGGGCCAAATCGGACGAAAGATATATATGGGAGCTATATCTAAATCTAAACCGATTTCAACCAAATTCAATAGCGATCTTAACAGCCGCGAAATACTCTAAACTGCAAAATTTCAGAACGATCGGAGGGAAATTGCGACCTGTAGTCGACGAACAACTTTACATGGACAGACGGACGGACGGACGGACATCGTTAAATCGACTCAGCTAGGGATTCTGAGTCGATCGGTATACTTTAAGGTGGGTCTAGCTGAAACAAACTTATAATACCCTGTACCACAGTGTGGTGTAGGGTATAAATAGTTCAGAAACAATTTTTCGTCAGGATTACTATTTCTTTGTGTTTTCTGTTCCAACAGTTTTCATTCGCAAATTTTTAACTAACCACCTATTAAATACATTTGAAGAAAAATTACCATAAACCGTTGCAAAGCAGTGTTTCTCTGTAAATACTACAAAGAGTTTTTGGGAAAATGTATGTATATTGCACAAAAAAAATTTTGTCTAGACGTATACATTTCATTTGGAGTTTATTTCAATTGTTTGGGGTTTTTTTCATTGGTGGTTATTCACATTTTTATGGGAAATTATTTGTTTATACCCTACACCACATGTTTATAACACCTGAAAATAACACAGCTAGACCCACCTTAAAGTATACCGATCGACTCAGAATCACTAGCTGAGTCGATTTAACGATGTCTGTCCGTCCGTCCGTCTGTCCATGTAAAGTTGTTCGTCGACTACAGGTCGCAATTTCACTCCGATCGTTCTGAAATTTTGCAGTTTAGAGTATTTCGCGGCTGTTAAGATCGCTTTGAATTTGGTTGAAATCGGTTCAGATTTAGATATAGCTCCCATATATATCTTTCGTCCGATTTGGCCCTTTAGTCCTATAGAAGCTGTATTTTACATCCGATCGTTTTGAAATTTAGAATGGTAGAGTTTCTTGATCCATGAACCAACGCTGCCGAATTTGAAGAAAATCGGTTAAGATTTAGCTATAGCTCCCATATATATGTTTCGTCCGATTTGGCCCTTTAGTTCTATAGAAGCTATATTTTACATCCAATCGTTTTGAAATGTAGAATGGTAGAGTTTCTTGATTCATGAACCAACATTGCGGAATTTGAAGAAAATCGGTAAAGATTTAGCTATAGCTCCCATATATATGTTTCATCCCATTTGGCTCTTTAGATCCAATCGTTTTTATACCCTACACCACACTGTGGTACAGGGTATTATTTAAGTATAAAATGTCCCAAAAGTAAATTTATGTAAACAATTTATACATGAATTACAAAATTTATATATCAGAGTTATTCAATATTACGAGTGTGGTGTAGGGTATTATATAGTCGGCACCGCCCGACTTTAGCCTTTCCTTACTGGTTTTAATTTGACTAATATTTTTTGGGGATTGTTTCATGTATTATTTGTCTATTTTTTTTTTATTTAATTTGGACTTTATTTCACATTTAATCTATGGGTGTTATTTTATTTCATTTTGGAGCATATTTCATGGGGGTTATTTCAATTTCCGTTTGATTTCATGGGGCCGAAAATGTGTTGTAATGATGCAAATATCTTCACTAACCTAGTACTGTCACTATGCTGACTAAAGCTTTGACCTTCGCTGTACCCTTATAAGGGCTTTAATGACTTTCTATTCCTGAACAATTGAAAAAATGTTTGCTAAAGTTTCGATCGACGCACATTTTTTTCCTCTTCTGCTTTTCCTTCCTACAGATCATCACTTTTCCATTATAAGGGCTTTAATGGTTTTCTATTCCTGAGCTGCTGAAAAATATGCTCGATCTGACGAACACGCGAAGTTAGGAGTGAGCATGCTCCGATCTTTACTTTTCCCTAAATTACATTCTGTTTCTGACCAATTGAAAATATGCTGGCTTAAGCTTCTATAGGCGCGATTTCTCCTTCTCCGTTTTTCCTTCCCACAGACCTTTTCTTTTTCCCTTATAAGGGCTTCAATTGCTTTCTATTTTAATTAGGTTAGGTTAGTTTAGGTTGAATAGAGGAAACGTTTAAACGTCTCATGGACATACAATTAAGCAAGTGGTTCGGCCTGTTGTGCGCTCCTTATTTATGATTTTTATTTCCCACGGGTTACAGAAAATCGGTACTAGACACGAATTTTCTCAGTATCTTCCAGTCAATCAATTCTATTTTAATTACCCTCTGTATCTAGGTAAACTGCTTACGTGACTTTATATTAAAACCCTTTCATGGTAGTAACCTTCAGTATTTGATCCTATTTTTTTATGTATAGGGTTTTCTAATAGGGACATAACAATTTCGTATCTTTATGTCAATGTGCCCTCAAACAGTTTTAATGATCTTTTAGTGTCAAAACATTACTCGAAGTCAACATTTTCATCACGGTAAAGTTCACTTACGTGCAACGTTTGGAAATCATTAAAAATTACTACCGAAATTCTGAGTGGGTGGTCGCAACTTTAATAATCGTCCCACCCGACAGGCTGTGCGTGCTATAGTGAATAAATTTAAATCCAAATTTTCACTTTTGGATGTTCCGGCGAGCTTTGGTGCCTTGGAACCCGTAGTCGAAAATGAAACAAGAGCACATCCAGCTGCAGGCAAAACAAAAGATTAGACAGATGAAGTAGAACCCAGCTGGGGCACTAAGAAACCCCAGCCTTTAAAGGTCAGTGGGGACTCTGACTCATCAAATGAAAACAATATCACTGTTGTTGCTAACTCAAATAGACTGTCAGGGGCACCAAGAAGTAAACTAAATAGGTTGAACCGAGAGAACCTATTACGGGATGAACCTGACAATTCTACCTCCAACACATACATGGAGGCCGCTAAAAGAGTCAGGTCTCCCGAAGAACATAGCGCTGTGAAAGTGACTAAGCAGAAAAATGACTCCCCGTCTTCCAGTAATTCGGAGAAGCCTAACGTAACAACACAAAAGAAAGTCTCTAGTCGGGGTCCTTCGATCGTGGGCGGTAAAGTTGATCCAGTATAAGTTTAGGTTTAGGTTAGGGTGGCAGCCGTAAGGAAGTCTATAGTCGGGGTCCTTCGATCGTGGGCGGTAAAGTTGGTTCAGTATAAGTTTAGGTTTAGGTTAGGGTGGCAGCCGTATTTTTTTACAAGCTCACATAGACCAGTTTAAGTCCCTAGTGTTACCACGAGCTGAAATGCCCCTCTAGGGTAATCAAAAACCGCACCGGTTAACCGGTTAATCGGTTTCTCTTTAAAAACCGCCTATCGGTTTCCGGTTTTTCTGCTTTTTCGAATAACTCGAACCGTCGGCTTTTTTAACTCGGTTTATTCGACTTTTCGGTTTTTTGAAAACATTATAAAATGAGAAAGAAAATATAAAGAACCTACCTAAAATTTTGAAAACATCAATATAAAAACCGTTGACATAATTTGTGCATATCCATCGATTTCAAAAAGCAGTTTTATATGTATTTATACTGTTTACATTGCTAACTTCTCTATTGACTTCGTCTGCATATTTTATCAAGGGTCTTATTGCGGTATAGAAATTAATTAACAATCCTTTCTAATTGAAATATAGGTATAAATAAAAATACATATGTTCAGTTTCACATTTCGACAAGTTTTCATCTCTATAGTATGCTCAAGGCAGAATCCGTTACTTCTGATAATATATGTATATAATCGGTTTGCCATTTATATGATGCTAAAAGCTACGATTTTGGCGATCTTCACTATTAGTCAAGTTTTATAAAAATCATAATCAATTTTTCTTGAAAGAAATCTCTTTAAAAATTGAACATTAATATTACAAATATTGCAGAGATTATAATATTATATCATAAATGAAATTGGAACAATTACCTATTATAAATAAAAACCAGTAAGGAAAGGCAGAAAGTCGGGCGGGGCCGACTATATAATACCCTACACCTCCCTAACAATGCGATAAGGGTCATTGCCATAATAATTTGGAAAAATTGGTAAATGGGTAGAAACATATTATCTAATTCTGAAACGATAATCGCTAAATTAAGCAATATTTGTTCCTAAATTGAGAAACATCTTTCTGGAAAATTTTAATGATCGGAAGTAAAATACAACTTCTATAGCGGTTTGATACCAAATCAAAAGGAACAATCAATATAAATCTGAACCGATCTTCCCTGAGTACTCATTCATGTAAAAAGACCTCCTTCTGTCGAATTTCGTACTGATCGCATATAAAATACAGTCTCTACAGCGCCTACACGTCAAATCGGGGGTAACGTATATATGGGGGCTATATCTAAATCTGAACCGATTTCTTCCAAATTTAACAGTGTTCATTCATATAATAAGAAACCTCTTTCTGCCGAATTTCATACTGATCGGATATAAAATAACATTTTTACAGCGCTTACAAGTCAAATCGGGGGTAACGTATAAATGGGGGCTATATCTAAATCTGAACCGATTTTCTCCGGATTTAGCAGTATTCCTTCATGTAATAAGAAACCTCTTTCTGCCAAATTTTGCACTGATCGGATATAAAATACAGTTTTTACGGCGCTTACATGTCAAATCGGGGGTAACATATATATGGGGGCTATATCTGAATCTGAACCGATTTTCTCCGAATTTAGCAGTATTCCTTCATGTAATAAGAAACCTCTCTTTGCCGAATTTCGCACTGATCGGATATAAAATAACATTTTTACAGCGCTTATATGTCAAATCGGGGGTAATGTATATATGGGGGCTATATATAAATCTGAACCGATTTCTTCCAAATTTAACAGAGTTCATTCATGTAATAAGAAACCTCTCTTTGCCGAATTTCGCACTGATCGGATATAAAATAACATTTTTACAGCGCTTACATGTCAAATCGGGGCTAACATATATATGGGGGATATATCTAAATCTGAACCGATTTTAACCAAATTCAATAGGGATCGTCCTTGGGTCAAAAAAAAGATATGTGTAAAGTTTCGTCGAGATCAGACCATAATTGCGACCTGTACTTTGATTACAAGAATACATGCACAGACGGACAGACGGACATAGCTAAATCGACTCAGAAAGTGATTCTAAGTCGATCGGTATAATAAACGATGGGCCTATTTCTTCTCCTTTTGGGTGTTACAAACAAATGCACAAAGTTATAATACCCTGTACCACAGTGTGGTGTAGGGTATAATATGAAGTGTTTAAAATAAAATTTTCAAATAAATCTTAATTTAATTGGAATATGGTTACATATTGAATTTGCACTACGCTTATTTTACGCCATCTAACAAAATGTTGAGCATGCATTTTTTTTTAAATAGAAAACCCGAAAACAACCGGTTGACCGGTTTTTTATTTTCGGTTAAACCGAAAACCGGTTTTAGAGTTAACTTATTTTTCGAAGCAACCGAAAACCGTATTTTCAAAATAACCGGTTTTTTGATCACCCTATGCCCCTCATCGAAACCAACCTGTGTGATTACAAATTAATCGATAGTACGAATATCGGTACTGGAAAGATCTGTTAGGCTGCCTAGAAAGGGCGACCACAGTATGTCCAGTCGTCGTTTACTCAGATAGGGGCAGTCGTATAGCAAGTGCTCAATGCTTCCCACTTCTTCCTCATCTCCACAGCTTTTGCAGAAGTCATTGGAGTCAATACCCAATCTTTTGGCGTGTTCGCCGATCAAGCAGTGTCCCGTCAGAACTGATACTAACGTAGACAATATTTTCCTCTCTAGTGCGACGAGATATTTTGACCTTTTCAGGTCATACCTTGGCCAGATTTGTCTAGCTACCCTACAGGTGCCGATTTCAGTCCATCTTTCGTTGGACTGCCTGATTGTTTCTTGCCTAGGCCAAAGCTTGCACGTGGATAGTGGCACACCAATATATGCAAATTCTTCGAGAATTTGTAATGTCGTCCCTTTGCTAGCAAGTTCATCAGTTTTGCAGTTCCCCGGGATATCCCAATGCCCAGGCACCCATATGAGGTGTATATTAAACTGCTCAGCCATCTCGTTAAGAGATCTGCGGCAGTCGAGGGCTGTTTGTGAATTTAGGGATGTTGCCTCCAGAGAATTGACAATGCCAGTGTTGGTTACTATGTTGCGACTCAGCCACTTGGCGACTTCCCATATTGCCATTATTTCGGCTTGGTAGACACTGCAGGTATCTGTGAGCTATATCCAAACTAAGTTCTTCACAGTGTAAAAGTGGAGATGGTGATGATAGAGATGATAATAGAATACTTCTTGATCTGGACCGTCTTTTTCAAAATTGAAAAGGTCCCGATTGGCAGGACAGATGAAACGAGTCCAAATATACTGTCTGAAGAGGCAAACACTGGTATTGAACGGATGGAGACAAGTGAGACACTGCCAAAAACTGATGTGGAAGTAGTCAATAACACCACCAGTTCACCAATAGTACCGTCACTTTTGCAGGAAGTTCACAGCAAAGATGGTGATCAAAATAAAAAGAGCCACAAAACTATTCGAAACAATGAGGGAGCGACAAATAATAACACCGCCTCCCAAAATTGTCTACTGCAAGATGGTGTAATCGGTAGTGAACGAAAGGAGGAGAATCACGCACTACCAAATAATGAGGGAGTGTCACCAGATAGGATAGACTCCCAAACGAAACTTTTACTGGAAAGAGAATGATTGAGGTCATCCAGATAAACCTCCACCGGAGCGAGACAGCATCCAACGCTCTGATGGGCATCATAAATAAGGGCAGGGTTCATATTGCTTTGATCCAGGAACAATGGACAACTAGCAATAACCTTTTCTACGCTAACACAGGCACTCGTCCAAGGACTTGAATTTTGAGCCATAAAAACTTGTTTTCTTTTCTCTCCAGAGTTGTCAACATCGGACGCAACGGTGCTGAGGCAAGGTAATGGAAATATGCCTACATGCAATTATCTATGTGACATTGATATCAATGTCAAGAAGATTACCGAGGCTCTTGTAAAATCATTCGAAGGTAGTTGCCCACTTCGAGAAAGGAAATCTGCCTATGAGAAACCCTGGATGACAGGACAAATTCGCTCGATTGGCAAATATGTCCGCAGACCTTACAACAGAGCTCGACGTAAAAAAAAAATCAGTATATTGAGACGACTACCACAGAAGACTCAAAGAATACAACAAAATCATTAGATCGGCGAAACGTAACTCCTGAAGGCTTTTCTGTGAGCAGGTAGACAGTGTTAACAGCATGTCTAAAATTAAAAAGTTAATCTCAAAAATTCTTGTCCAAACCGAAACACTGCTGGATGACATGGGAAAAAGAATGGAAACTATTGAGGATACCGTAAGGCTCTTGATGAAAACTCATTTTCCGACTGGTAATGCTGGACCAACAGAGGAATAGTTACAGAATGAAAATGTATTGCATCAAGTACCTATTACAAATATAACAGATATGGTATGGTAAAAGAAGCGATAAAAATTTTCTATCCCTTTAAGCGGGGCATTTAGAACTGCACCAACAAAAGCGTTGGAGACTATACTAGTACTGCACATAAACCCAATAGACATCCGTATAAAGTATGAGGCAGCCCTCACAGCAAGACGTCTACAAGTGATGGGTGAATGGATAAATCGAGACCACAAGTCGTACCATCAGAAGATTTTAGAATCTCTGGTTGGTCACATTCAAACGCCAGAAATCTCCGACCGCATTCCTGAAGGGCGGCTTACAGCTACTTGTGATTCGTTTGTGCCAGACAGACGCTCCTGGAAAAATTGAACTTTGGCTCATGTGCCAGTGGGAACCAGCTGCTACACGGATGGGTCCAAGCGAGGAGGAAGGACGAGTCTGGGACTTTTTATTGATGAACCAGAAGTCGAACTTCACTTCCGCCTCCCTGACCATGACACTGTATTTCGAGCAGAAGTTCGAGCTATCACGGAGAGTGTGAACTGTCTCAGTAACACCTCAAAGCCCAAATATGCCAACATCTTCACAACATTGATATCAATGTCTAGAAGATTACCGAGGCTCTTGTAAAATCATTCGAAGGTAGTTGCCCACTTCGAGAAAGGAAATCTGCCTATGAGAAACCCTGGATGACAGGACAAATTCGCTCGATTGGCAAAGATGTCCGCAGACTTTACAACAGAGCTCGACGTAAAAAACAATCAGTATATTGGAACGACTACCACAGAAGACTCAAAGAATACAATAAAATCATTAGATCGGAGAAACGTAACTCCTGAAGGCTTTTCTGTGATCAGGTAGACAGTGTTAACAGCATGTCTAAAATTAAAAAGTTAATCTCACAAACTCTTGTCCAAACCGAAACACTGGTGGATGTCATGGGTAAAAGGATGGAAACTATTGAGGGTACCGTAAGGTTCTTGATGAAAACTAATTTTCCGACTGGTAATGCTGGACCAACAGAGGAACAGTTACAGAATGAAAATGTATTGCATCAAGTACCTATTACAAATATAACAGATATGGTATGGTAAAAGAAGCGATAAAAAGTTTCTATCCCTTTAAGGCTGCGGGGCCGGATGGAATATTTCCAGCACTTCTGCAGAATGAGGTGGATCTGGTATGAACTCATCTGGCTGGAGTGTTCACTGCATGCCTAACTGTTCACTGCATTCGTATACCCCAAAAAACTGGCAGGAATCAAGGGTCTTCATACCAAAGCCTGGCAAGGCGAGTTATACGACCCAAAGGCTTATCGACCCATTAGCCTAACTTCTTTCCTGTTAAAAACAATGGAGCGAATAATTGATGATATGGTCAAAAGTTAAATAGCGGATGACAGGCTCAAATTCAAACAACACGCCTATGTCAAAAGAATATCAGTGGAAACAGCTCTGTATGAGGTAGTGCACCACATAGAAGAGTGCTTCAGTAAAGAAATACACTTGCTGTTTGCATAGACATTGATGGCGCGCTTAACAATGTATAGACCGATACACTTATCCAGTCCTTAGACGAGTTTCAGTTTGACCGGGCGCTGAAAAACTGGATCAACAATATGCTAAGGAATAGGTGGATTATTTGTGGGTCATATGACGTAAAAATTAGAGACACCGTTTTAGGTTTAGGTTTAGGTTAGGGTGGCAGCCGTATTTTTTATACAAGCTCACATAGACCAGTATAGGTCCCTAGTGTTACCACGGGCTGAAATGCCCCTCATCGAAACCAACCTGTTTGATATACAAATTTATCGATATTACGAATATCGCTACTGGAAAGATCTGTTAGGCTGCCTAGAACAGCCGACCCCAGTATGTCCAGTCGTCGTTTACTCAGAGCGGGACAGTCGCATAGCAAGTGCTCAATGCTCTCCACTTCTTCCTCATCTCCACAGCTTTTGCAGAAGTCATTAGAGTCAATACCCAATCTTTTGGCGTGTTCGCCGATCAAGCAGTGTCCCGTCAGAACTGATACTAACGTAGACAATCTTTGCCTCTCTAGTGCGAGGAGATATTTTGATCTTCTCAGGTCATACCTTGGCCAGATTTGTCTAGCTACCCTGCAGGTGCCGATTTCTGTCCATCTTTCGTTGGACTGCCTGATTGCCTAAGCCAAAGCTTGCACGTGGATAGTGGCGCACCAATATATGCAAATTCTTCGAGAATTTGTAATGTCGTCCCTTTCCTAGCAAGTTCATCGGCTTTGCAGTTCCCCGGGATATCCCTATGCCCAGGCACCCATATGAGGTGTATGTTAAACTGCTCAGCCATCTCGTTAAGAGATCTGCGGCAGTCGAGGGCTGTTTGTGAATTTAGGGATGTTGCCTCCAGAGAATTAATGGCAGCCTGGCTGTCCGAGTAAATGACAACGCCAGGGCTGGTTACTATGTTGCGACTCAGCCACTTGGCTACTTCCCATATTGCCATTATTTCGGCTTGATAGACACTGCAAGTATCTGGTAGTCTGTGAGCTATATCCAATCTAAGCTCTGCACAGTGTACTCCGAAGCCAACCTTTTCATCAAGCTTCGAACCATCCGTGTAAAAGTGGAGATGGTTTCTATTACCTGGTTTTCTTCCAACCCATTCATCTCTCGCGGGAATCATAGTGATGTAATTTCTCTCGAAGGTGTACACCGTTGGTATATAGTCCACTCGGTCGGTTACCATAGCACTACACTTTGATATTCTCATGTGACCGTAGTTTTTGTACCTCCACATTGATAGGCAGTTTAATCTTATTGCCGCTTTGGTTGCAACTTCTCTCGCCACAATATTAATCGGCAGTATATGGAGTAGGGCTTGTAGAGACTCGGTCGCTGTAGTCCTGAAGGCTCCGCTTATGCTCAGGCAGGCAGTTCTCTGAACCTTTGTTAGTAGGTTGGTGATGGTTAGTTTGTCAGTTGCCGTCCACCATACCACAATGCCATATAGCAGTATAGGACGAACTACTGCTATATATATCCAGTGGACGATTTTAGGAGAGAGGCCCCACCGCGACCCTACAGCCTTTTTGCAGGAATATAAGGCGACGTTAGCCTTCCTTACACGTTCCAATACATTAAGTCTAAATAACAGTTTTCTATCTAGAATTATTCCTAAAAATTTTGCACTTTCAGAAAAGACTAGATCTGTTCCATTTATCCGAGGTGGAGGGTGCACATGTGGGACTTTATTCATCCTAGTAAAGAGAACCAATTCTGTCTTGTTTGGGTTTATGCCCAAACCGCTGCTTCTGGCCCATCTAGCCAATTTGTTCAGAGCCACCTGTAGAATGTCTCGGAGGACGTTTTCGAATTTGCCACTCACTGCGATTGCAACGTCGTCCGCATATGCCACGACCTTGCAGCCACAACGTTCTAGATCTAGCAGGATTTCATTCACCGCTAGGTTCCAAATTAGTGGAGACAGTACTCCTCCTTGTGGGGTCCCTCTGTTTACAAACCTTGTTAGAGTTGTGGACCCAAGACATGCTGTTATGCGTCTTCTGTTGAGCAGACTTTGAATTAGTCTAATCAAACTAGAGTTAACATTAAGATGTGACAGTGCCGCAATTACTGCATCTGAGTGAATGTTGTTAAAAGCCCCTTCTATGTCAAGAAATGCCACCATGGTGAATTCCTTGAAATGCAGGGACGATTCGATAGTACTCACAAGTTCGTGCAGGGCTGATTCTGTAGACTTCCCCTTATTGTAAGCATGTGGTTCACTGACAGGAGTTTTGTATCCAGGTTTTCCCTAATGAAATAATCTAAAAGTCTTTCCAGACCTTTCAATAGGAAGGAGGATAGGCTAATTGGTCTGAAGTCTTTTGGCCTAGTGTGTGATATCTTCCCCGCTTTTGGTATGAATACCACTTTGGTATCCCTCCATCGATTCGGGATGTATGAAAGCCTGATACAGCCTACATAAATTTTCTCCAGCCAGGGGATAATGTATTTCAACATTTTCTGCATTTCTGCTGGAGTGATGCCGTCTGGTCCAGGTGACTTGAAGGGCTCAAAGCTATTAATAGCCCAGCTTATTCTGGATCTCTCAGTCAACAAGCTAGCGACGCTCGCAGTCCACTCGCACTCTTGTTGGTCCTGCTGATCCTCTGGATCTGTTAGAGAGTTCCCCGGGAAATGTGTGTCGAGCAGTACATTGAGCGACTGCTCGCTGTTTTTGGTCCAATTATTTGCCTCATCCTGCAAGTAACCCACTGTACAGGGTGAAGCTGATAATATTTTCCTCAGCCTTGCGGCGTCGGAGACCTTTTCCACTTCGCCACAGAAGGTATACCAAGAGCGTCTTTGCGCCTTTCTAAGCTCCTTCTTATAGATCTTGAGTTGCTCTTTATAGGCATCCCAAACATTAGCGACCCCAGTAGATTTAGCCTTGTTGAATAGCTTGTTGCAGGTCTTTTTCATAGCCGTTAGCTCAGAAGTCCACCATTGGGGTTTAGTTTTACCCTTGTACCTTGTTTTTGGACAGGCTTCTTCAAGGGAACTATTGAATGATGTGGTGATATGCTCGACCAGATGATCCAGACCGGCTTTGTCATTCGGTTCGTACAGAAGTTTGGAGTTGAGGACTTTCTTGAAATTCTTTTCATACAGGTGCCACTTTGTCTTTCTCACATTTCTGTGGACGGCGGGTTCAGGCGCTTTTTCAGCGAGTTTGAACTCAATATAAAGGTGATCTGAGAATGAGTGGTCGTCCAGTACATTCCACCCAATAATTTTGTCTGACAGCCGGTCAGTAGCAAACGTTACGTCGAGTACTTCTTGTCTGTCTTTAATTGTAAAGGTCGGTTTAGTACCTATGTTACAAATACTTAGGTTGGTAGTTAGAATAAAGTCAAGAAGCGAATCACCCCTATTGTTTATATCCGTACTACCCCAGATAGTATGATGAGCGTTCGTGTCTGCGCCAACAATCAGCTCGACCTCGTCAGATGTTGCTTCTTCTACTACTTCCCTGAATAGAGCAGTCGGTACTACAGCTTCATAAGGCAAGTAACTGGAGACCACCCAATATATGCGATTACCGATCTCCAGACTAGCAGATGTTTGGTCTTTACCACTTAAATTAGCCAGGAGAAAGATACTTAGATCTTTCCTGGCCAAAATGCAGGTTCGTGGAGTGCCTTCACAGTTGGCCACAAGCAGTTTAAAGTTGGGTGTCCTGATACCGCACACCCTTCCTCGCACTGCGTAGGGCTCCTGTATCAGGACGATGTCTACTGCACCTGTGGACAGGCGCAGCAATAGAGCCGCTGAGGCTGCTTTAGCGTGATGGAGGTTAATCTGTAAAATTCTTACCATTATTGGTAATTGACAGATTAACTTCCACCCCTACAAGGGTGTTATCGAACTCTTCGTCCGTATCATCGAGAAGCGTGTCCCCGCCAGATGCGTCAAAGAGTCCGGAGACTCCCCTCAGCCCCTCTGTGTCAGAAGTAGAGCTTTCGTCCTCAGAGTAGGACGTTACAGATCTTCTGTTAGAGTTGGAGTCACCCGAAATAATGGGCGTGGATACCTCCGCACTTCCAGAAAGCTGTGTTTCAACCGCGGTGGACGACTCACCTTCCGCAGTGGGAACTATATCCTGCTTGTATACCTTCAAGACTATAGTCTCGAAGCCATACTGTAGGGTTGCACTTGCACGTTGTATATGGCAGGTGGATTCAGCGTTAAGGATCAAATTGACCTGCCGCTTTTTACCATCCGCCTCACCCACCTTGCTGATTCTCCAATTATGGGCGGGCAGACCAGGATTGGAATCTTTTATTATTTCTAATATGTCAGCCGGGTTGGAGGGCTCTTCTGTAACCCAGGTGATGGCCCTAGGGTGACTAGGGATGTTGTTTTTTTCGACAATATCCAACTGGGCAGCCGGCCACACCTCACCCGCTCGACTCAGAGCAGCCTTATACAGGTCTACTGATCTGGCATCACCGAAATGTAAGAGCTTTACTCTCCCCTGATGCCATCCTGCATCGTTGCAGATTGGTGGTGTGCCCGGCATCTCTCTACGGACATCGAGGTAATGAGCCATAATGGCTGATTGCACATGGCTCCATTTGTCCTTGAGGATGGATCCATCCTCACTACTTCTGTCTATAACGGCCATCACTAGACTCTCCTTCGCCACTTCATTGAAGGGCTTGGTGAGTGTCCTGTTGATAGTGACATTTGGGCCTCTTGCCTTTTTCGAGGGCAGGGGTTCATCAGGTGATCTGATTCTTTTGACTTTATTAGCCGTTAACACAGCTGAATTTGTGGCTCTTTCAGCCGGCTGATTGGCCTTAGAAGCATCTAAGACGCCTTTAGCCCAGGTAAGTGACTCTTTTTGTTTTTCGGTAAGAGCCGAAACCTCAACAGCCTCCAACTTCGTCAGAACTCTGAGCGCTATCCGGTGCTCATTGTGTTTCCGTTTTGACGGTCGGACATGACGTTTTCCCCTCACCGTACCACCTGTTGTGAGTACTGGGGGAAAATTTTCACCATGTTTGGTGTGGTCGGCTTTGGCCAAGACCAACGGACGGACAGTAGGACGATTGGGGAACCCCGCTCCATCGGAACGCGAAGGCATCCCCGCCAATGATTTTTTTTTCCGTATTAGCCCGTAATAGGTACTACGATGTAGGCCTTCCAGACTTTGTACAGATTTTGTTTTATTTTTTGCGATTGCGTAATAGGTACTGCGTAATAGATTTTAACTATCCGCTCTGTGCTAAACACGTCCGTTCACTACGACTGATCAACAACGAAGAGACACCGTAAATAGTGGTATGCTTCAGGGGGGCATTTATCGCCTCTTCTATGGATTACGACGATACACAGTGTCCTAAAAGCCCTCACCAATGGCTTTCATCCAAACCCATTATGCAGAAGAGCTGAAGAGACACTTAACATAGCATATAACTGGGCACAACCAAGGGGATTAAATGTTAACCCAGACAAAACAGAAATATGTCTATTTACAAGGAAAACGAAGATCACACGTTTTACACGGACTCGATTCCTGAATAAGACAATTGCTCTAACTAAATAGGTAAAATACTTGAGAGTAATCTTGGATCAGAAACTGTACTGGAAAGATCATCTTGAAGAAAGAGTTACAAAGGCCCACAGATGTTGGTCGTTTTGCTGAAGAGCTATAGGTTAAAAATGGGGACTACGTCCAAATATGAGTCATAGGCTTTACATGAGCGTAATTAGACCAATAATCACCTACGCCTGTGTAGTATGGTGGACATCAATGGACAAGAAGTGCAACGTCATACCTTTGCAAAAAGTCAACATATATGCTGTCCTAGACAAGCGGGGCATTTAGAACTGCACCAGCAAAAGCGTTGGAGACTATACGAGTACTGCACATACACCCAATAGACATCCGTATAAAGTATGAGGCAGCCCTCACAGCAAGACGTCTACAAGTGATGGGTGAATGGATAAATCGAGACCACAAGTGGTACCATCAGAAGAGTTTAGAATCTCTGGTTAGTCACATTCAAACGCCAGAAATCTCCGACCGCATTCCTAAAGGGCGGCTTACAGCTACTTGTGATTCGTTTGTGCCAGACAGACGCTCCTGGGAAAATGGAACTTTGCCTCATGTGCCAGTGGGAACCAGCTGCTACACGGATGGGTCCAAGCGAGGAGGAAGGACGGGTCTGGGACTTTTTATTGATGAACCAGAAGTCGAACTTCACTTCCGCCTCCCTGACCATGACACTGTATTTCAAGCAGAAGTTCGAGCAATCACGGAGAGTGTGAACTGTCTCAGTAACACCTCAAAGCCTAAATATGCCAACATTTTCACAGATAGCCAAATGGTGATTAAAGCAATAACATCGGAACGGGTCAAATCCAGAACTGTGTTGGACTGTGAAAGAACGATAAATGATTACTCAGCCCATGGTCAATTGCGTATTTGCTGGGTACCAGCACACAACGGAGTGATTGGAAATGAACGGGCAAACAGAAAATTAGAAACCTTTCGAAGCCACGAAAAATGAGTTGAAGCACTAAGCGGTGATGGCTCAGTAAACTGTGTGGAATAACGCAACAGTAGGAGCAACTGCAAAGATACTGTGGGGGGTCTCAAATGAAAAGAAAACAACAAGTTTTCTGAAACTAAACAAGATCGAGATTAGTAAGATGATGAGTGTTCTAACGGGACACTCAACCTTACAAGCACATCTTCATCGCAAAGGATAAACATCATGCAGGGAAAACATTGAAACGATGGAACATTTTCTGTGTCACTGCCCGGCTTTTACACGTTCAAGATCCTAACATTTCGGGTGCGACATATTACCAAACTTGACTCATCTCAGAGGATATGACTGAAAGATACTGAGAGAATTCGTGTCTAGTACCGATTTTCTGTAACTCGTGAGGTATAAAAAGATCATAATTAAGGAGCGCACGACAGGCCGAACCACTGGCTTAAGTGTATGTCCATGGACATGAGACGTTTTAACGTCCCTTCTACCTAACCTAAGTGTATCAGTTCAAAATTCGCCAAATCAGTCGATTCCACGTCGTTCTCAGGAATTAGGAATCTCTCAAACCACACTGTGGCGTATTTTGCTAAAAGATCTTGGCCTTCATCCTTATAAGATCAAACTGACGCAATAACTAAAGCCACTTGATCATGTGAAACGCCGAAACTTTTCCGATTGGGCTCTCGCTAAGTTAATGTTATGTCCTTAATGGGAAACCCCTATATAAGCCCGATAGAGCCTGAATATGCGTAAAATTAAAGGAGAGCTACAAATGCTGGAAATATCCCTTTTACGTAAAGACAATGGTGTTTAGAAAAGGTTGATATTATTTTTGCTGGCACGAAAAACACATATAAAATTGAAATGATCGCAAAAAAATATTTTATTCCATTTTTAAAAGCTACAATCCTAACGAAGAACACAATGCCGTCTTGAAAAAATCTATAGATGTAGTCAAACTACATTCATGAAAATTGGAATTAAAAAATCTGAACCACAAAAGTGTTTCTTTTATTTAATGGAATAGTGTGCCTCAATCTACATAAAAAACAAGTTTTTAGGTCTCGGACAAAAAAAAATATTATATTGCATATTGTTATCTGTCCAAAACTTTTTATTTATTTTTTATTTTATGTGTGTTATATTTATTTTATTTTCTATTTCGCCCTTTGCAATACTGCATCGCCAACATCGGTCAATACACACACATTACTACACAAACACCGTTTCCCAATTGAGCTATCGTTGTTATTGGAGTTTGTCATAGAAGGGATTTCGTCGCATCGCCTACCCTCACCTCCCTAGCTGGCAAACCCCACACCTAAACGCTCACTGTAGGAAGCTTGTGATCAGGGTTACCATAAACATTTTTGGGAAAGGACATTTGTGACTTTTACAAAGAGAGTTTTATACTTTCGGAGGACATTTAAAAAATACATTAATTGGAAGGATGAGCATTTTACTATGATCATAAATTAAATTTTAATAGGACTATATCTAAACCTGAACAGATTTTATTCGAATTTGTTCTGCTTCATTTTAAAGTGATTGGATATTAAAAAACCAGTAAGGAAAGGCTAAAGTCAGGCGGTACCGACTATATAATAGCCTACACCACTTGTTGAACTCCGTTTCAACCAATAGTTTTTAAGTTTAATGAATCGCTAATGTCAATGAATTATTTGAATTGAACTACTGTTATAAATAAGATTATTCTATTTAAATGCACTGAACTGTTAAATCCAGAAGAATTACCTGATTTTATTGTTCCATTCCGAACAGATGGCAACTCTTTATGCATTCCCTGTCATGAAGATAAAGCTTTTAACCCTAAAACCAAAAAAAAGATAAAGCTTTTACTCAAATGGATAAAGAGCTGCCATCTTTTCTCTCTGTTCCAATGAATTTTGGCTGAATTCCCAAAATCCATAGTTCCTTTTTTGTCCGCTCTGCAGCGCAAATTCATTTTTGCAGCGACAACAAGAGCTGTAAGCAGCACCAACTTCTACCAATAAACTGAAACATTTGCCTTTTTTCTTTTGTTTCCCCTGCATTTTATGTTACAATCCTTGGGAGTTTCTGTTTCGATAATAACAACATACAGTCCACTTACAGCGAACTTGCCACAGGATTTTTCATGGTCCTTCAGAACCGTCAAGGAACTGCCTAAGATTTTGAGTATATAGCTGGATCACGTCCACCGCTAGTACACATACTCGTACAACTTGTCCACAAATTCGACAATGGAGAAAAGGTATGTAGGGTTTGTTAATTTGTGAACGATATTGGTGTTGCAAGGCAAAACTAATAAGATGGTAACTCAGGTGTAGAAAGACCTGTTGAAAAGCGTTAAACGAAAAGCTAGATACAAAGTTTTGTACAAAGTTCTAAGCTTTGTTACATTCGACATCTGTTTCTTGCTATAACCGCTAGCTGCCAAATAGTCCGCGTAATATCTGCTTCTCTGGATTTCCTCTGGAAACAAGAGAAAAGCTTTTCACGAAAGCCAAGCGGAGTGTTACTTCTCTCATATAAATATCTCTTCGAGTAAAAGGATCGAGCTCTTCACGAGAGTTTCTCCTATTAACCCTCACTTAAAAAAGTATGAGAAGAGAAACGAGTCTTTCTTTGAAAGGTACTCTTCCTATAGAGTTTGTTCAATGTTGTTACGTCATTCGGCGCATCGAAGACGGACATTGGTGTAATTTTGTTTCTCCTGCTCCCTGTTATAATTATAAGAATTTTTCTACACATATTTATTTTAAATTGGTTGGGACACAGAATTCTGCTATTCTATAAATCCCACTAATGTTGTCCCATAAATTCAAGACGGCAACCCATTGTTTTTAAAAACTATAACTGGTTCTACAGCTCTTCGTAAAATAGTAGCTCTTGTTTCTAAAGAGCATACCGCTCTCATTAGTATCAATCTGTGTTAGAAAGTCTCTTTACAATTAAGAGAAACTCTGCCCAACGCACTTAAACTGCGTATTCGCACAGCATCTGAGTACTCTGCCGATAAAACATTGATTAACTCACTCACACGCACCACCGCCCATAAACACTCAACTACTAGATGTTCCTTCGCTCTCTTAAGCAAATTTCTCGAGTTACGAACGATTAAATTTTTGACATTGGTAGTTAAGAGAAGAAAGAGCACAAATTTGTTTTTATTTTTTATACATATTTTTGGCATTTTTCCTCAAACATTTCACTTTACAATCACAATGGTAGCAAACACAATTGATTTTTTAAATAAAATTGCAAAAAACACATCTTTAAATCAGCAAATTAAATCTCGAGAGCTAACAAGAGAATGCCAAAATATCTCGAAGAGAGCAAAACAACTGTCAAAAATTTAATCGTTCGTAACTGTCACTTTTTAAAGAGTCGGACGGACCATCTATTAGTTTGATTGTTTATGCCACCGCCAGCCTTAAGTATTCGCAATAACTCATAGTTCAAGAGCTCTTACATGACGCTTACGACGCGCTCTTTACTGCCTTTTGTTCAAAGATCATCTCGATCAAAGCACACATACACATACGAAAACATAACCAAAGTTTCTGTTCGCTCGCACTGCGCTGCCATTCAGTCGCTCCTATTGAGAAGTATCATCTCTTAAACTCTCTTAAAGTTCTAGTCAGTCACGCATACTTTCCCATGTCTAAATACATGCATTAATCAGCTGACATTACATCTGCGTAGCAGCCACCAGATTTTACTTGTTGAGAGCTGGCATATTTTTTGCGTTCGGCGAGACAGATCATTTAGATTTGAATGCAGGAAAGCGCGGGATAAAGAAAAAAAGAAAAAGACCTGCAAGGCAGCCGAAACAAAATTATAAAGTGATTGCGTTGGAGAAGATTTTCCGAAGAAATACAAATAAAAAGTAATAATATAAGAATACGTAAAATTATATAAGTCACGCTGGAAAAAGTGTTTCATAAAGGGGAAGGCACCCTCGACAGAAAACCAAATCTTATCGTAGTGCCTCCCGTGAAGTATCGCCTTTTTAATCTACTGTGCGTACATAATCCCCTCACTCACAAAAATAATAACCAAACGGGAAAAATCACTAGAAATTGTTTGCTCTGAAACTGGTGATTAATTAATCCAACTTCGCCAAGCAACGGGATTATTTATAGCCAAAGAAGATATACCAAGAGCCAAAGAAAGAAGGAAGGATGTAAGAGGAACGTGATACATAGGAAGAAACAATACTGAGATAAGTCGAGGAAAAAGAAGGAAGGAATAAAGCCACAGGTAACAACAGAACATAAAAAAACGATTCTTCTTTAGCCTAAAGAAATCGAGTACCTAGTGCAAAAGAACTGAAATGTGTGTAGCAGACAGACGACAAAAAAAAATAAATTGCGAAACTAAATTTCCTTTGATAGTGATAATTTATATGGGGAATAGTTTTAAAGCATTCATGTCTGGATCACCGAATGAATAATATGAGAGTCTGATCGACAATTTTAATTGGAAAAGAAACGAAAATCAATGTTTTTATTTATGTAGGCTGCACTTGAGTGAAGAAGAAGCAGAGCATAGTACAACAAGAAGCAAATAAGAGTTTGGAAACTAAATTCATTGTCTTTCATGCAGGCTGCTCTGAAGTGACAAACAATTGGAATCTGTGTGTGTGTTAGTGTTGCGAAAGTGTGGATACGACAACTTGAAAGATAGGGAAAACGAACAAGCCTTTGCTGTGGAAGAAGAAGACCTTTAATGCAACAGAGATTGATATGTTTCTGTCATCACCTTCTTCTTCTGCTTTGATATTCCTATGTATTCCTTTCGCGCCCTCTCCACACCAGCGACGTTAAAGAGTTGTAAGTCAACGATACAAATATATTCTACATTTCTTCCACAAAGTCCTTCGGGTTTTTTGTAGCGCGTTTCTTTTTTCGACTGTTCGGTTTCTCAATTTTCTGAAATATCTTACGATACTGTGTCTGGGTTGTGCTCTACGATACAATATTGGAATAGATATTAGTCACAGAGAATATCAAGTTCCCCCTTATTGAACTCTATATTACGGGGTTAGAAATCTTATAATCGATACGGTGAAGAATTTAAGTCCAAAATATTACATTGTGAATATTTTGTTGTTTCTTGGTAAATTTCTTCACCTCTTTTATCACCGGGGGAAGATCTGAGAACTCGATCTAAACCATTCTCGGTCTTTCAAATTAGCTGTTTTTCATTTTTTACTGTCGCGATAAAAACCAAGATGAGTTCGAAGAAATTTGTTTTCTTTTCAAACCAAGTGGACACGTCCTGCTCAAACTTTGCTGAGACTCCAATCGAGGACCATACTGCTACAAGCTTGCAGGTCGATCTCGACGATCTGGAACGTCGATGGCGCCAACTGGTACATATTTACGAGACTGAGATGACATCTGAGGACGTTTCGTGCACCGAGGAAACCCGCAAGTCCATCCATTGTATATTTTCTGAATCGTGCAAGTCTTATAAGAATTGCAAGGCGCAAATTCTTGACTTGATTCAAATTGAGCAGGACAAATTTGACAAGTCTGCCTCGAAGGAAAAGACCGAAAACAGGGTTGTTTACGAAGGTTTTTCACTGAAAGTACCACCATGTGATACGGAAAGCGGTGGGTATGACAAATGGCCAAGTTTCCGGGACATGTTTTCCCATGTCCCAAGTTGTCACCTGCCCAGAAATTGTTTCACTTAAGAGCAAAAACCCGAGGTGAGGCAAATCAGATTGTCAAACAGTTCGCTCTTACTAATGACAATTTTGATCTCGCATGGGAAGCTCTAAGACAACGTTATGAGAATAAGCGGATACTAATTAACCACCAACTGAGGAAAATATTCGAGATCGAACATGTCGCATCTGAAAAAGGGAAAGGTCTGCGTAATTTACAACGCTTCTGTTATTTCGTGGGATCCGATTCTTGTTTTGATGAAACATTGACCTCTTGGGACCATTTAGATGATTTCATTTCTAAAAGATTGAATATGCTGGAGTCCATCTCGGATATGAGAAAGCCTTCGCACCCTTCGCCACCGTTACACAAAACTCAAGCTTTTCATGCAAAAACTGAGGTAAACTACAGGCCTTGTAAAGCCTGTCGCCAGAATCATCCTTTAAGATCCTGTTCCAAATTCAAAACATGGACTCTTCAAGAGAAGCTTGCATTCGTAAATACACACAAGATCTGTGAAAATTGTCTGTCGTACGGACATGTAGCTTCGAGTTGTCAGAGCGAACGACTGTGCCAAAAATGTCAACAGCCACATCACACTCTGTTACATTCTGATACCGGTCACGCCGGAAATCAAATTGTTAATTCAGGGTTGAACAATCAAAATACTCAGAATAATAGGCGGGACCCGCAAAATCATGCAGCATCTTATCACATTGACACTCAATGTGAACAGCCGACCACGTCAGCTGCCGCGTATGCTGCAGGACCCAATGTCCAATCATACTTCTCCGTATCTGGAGAAGGGACAGTCCTGCCTACTGCTCTGATCGACTTAGAGCATTTAGATACTAGCTTCACTATACGTGTTTTCATAGACCAAGGATCTCAGGAGTCCTTTATCTCTAGCAGAATCGTGAATAGGTTTTCCCTCCCAACGAACAGGTCGTTCACGACGATATCTGGACTTGGACGGACTGTTCTCGAAAACTCTTCCAAGCTTTGTCAAGTAACTCTGACATCCCGCAAATCTGGTTTTCGACTTAAGGCTTCGGTAGTGGTCGTTTCGAAGATGAACCACTTGATGCCATCGTGTGCAGCGAGGATTTACGATTGGTCAAAACTCAAGCAAATTGAGTTAGCTGACCCGAACTTTTTGAGCCCGGCCCAGATTGATATGTTGTTAGGAAGCGACATTCTTCCCTTTATTTTGAAATCGGGCCTAGAAAAGAATGTTGCCGGTAACCTGCTGGCACAAGAAACAGAGTTCGGATGGATCTTAAGTAACCCACATCCAAAAGATGTACCGCCAAATTCATATTCATGAACAGGATAGACCATTTCAACGAATATTGTTTCGAAAATCTCTTACTGAAGGAATTCGAGATTTTCAATTAAAAACTGTGACTTTCGGAGTAAACTGTGTCCAATATCTGGCCATAAGAACACTGCTACAATTGAGTGAGGATGGAAATGAGACTCATCCCATAGCAGCATCTATTCTTCAGGATCAAATTTACGTAGACGATGTTCTTTCTGGACGGCATTCTCTGACTGAAGCAAAATCGTACCTGCCGGAGTTAATCGATTTGTTTAACTCTGCAGGGTTTCCCTTGAAGAAATTGACTGCTAACCACACACAAATTCTTCAACATTTGCCCCCGAAGGATCTACTATACGAAGATTTTCTAAAACTTGAAGATGCTAGCGAGACTAAGACATTAGGCATTCGGTGGAATGCTATGTCAGATACCTTTTTCTATAAAGTGTCGAATATTTCTGTTCCTTCCCAGCCGATTACAAAACGAAAAATTCTGTCTATTGTCGCAAAACTGTTCGATCCTGCAGGCTGGTTAGCACCGATTATAGTTGTTGCGAAGCTTCTGATGCAACACTCGCTTGGGAAATGGAATTTCTTCATTTCAAACTTCGAAGCTATTCAGAGTATCAAAATTCTTCGGTGGATTCAATATTCTCCCGAGAGCAGAAGCCAAATCCATGGATTTTGTGATGCCTCGGAAAAAGCCTACTGTGCCTGTCTTTACATTCGTTCAACTTCCTTACCCAGACTGGAATTGTGTGGGGCGGCATTGTTGTCGAGATTACTGAAATCTGTCTGTCAAAATCTCAATTTTACTGTTAACGAAATATTTCTCTGGGCTGATTCAACATTTCATTGGAAAACCTTCGTCGCTAACAAGGTTTCTGAAATATTGGACAACGTAGGCAATGTCACCTGGGGACATGTTTCATCTTCCGAAAACCCTGCCGATATTGGTACTCGTGGATGTACCGCGTCCGAACTAGGTTCTAATCCACTATGGTGGCATGGACCTAAATGGTTAGCAAAGGCCCCGGAACTTTGGCCGAAACAAACCACATACAAGGAACCTTCACTTGAGAGAAAGATAGTTGTTTGTCACACTCAGATGCAGTCTGAAGATATTCTAGAACGATTCTCTTCATTCGGTCGTGCGTTACGTGTGCTCTGTTACATGTTCCGTTTTATTAGAAAATGTCAAAAACGTGTCTGTCCTGACGTTCGAATGGACGTTATCTCGGCTCAGGAAATTTCTGTTACAAAGCGGCATTTAATAAAACAGGCCCAGCAAAGGCACTATAACTTGGAATATCAAGCCCTGGAAAGTAATCAAGCTATTTCTTCGAAAAGTAAGTTGCTAACATTGAACCCATTCTGGGATGAAAACAAATTACTCAGAGTCAATGGCCGATTAGCCAACTCTGACCTGAGTTACAACGAAAGGCATCCCATCATACTTCCGGAAAGATCTCGACTTTGCACACTCTTCATCCAATTTACCCACACGATGCTGCTACATGCCGAACACCAAGTCATGCTTCGCGCCATTCGTCAGGAGTTCTATGTCATACGCTTAAAGAATGCTGTAAAAGATTGTATACGCAACTGCAGGACCTGTTCCATTTACAAACATCGTGTACGGAATCAGATCATGGCTGCATTACCTGCAGAAAGATGTACATTCTCTCTGCCCTTCACACACACCGGACTGGACTTTGCGGGTCCTTTCAATCTGAAAACATCCCGGCTTCGAAATGCTAGCTTGCAGAAAGGATATGTCGCCGTTTTTGTTTGCCTGTCAACCCGAGCCATACATCTGGAAGTTTGCTCTGATCTGACAACTGAAGCGTTCCTGGCCGCCTTCAATCGCTTTGTGGGACGTAGAGGGTTCCCCAATAAAGTCTTTTCGGACAATGGAACCAACTTCGTCGGTGCCAGCAAGGCACTAGCACAGGATTATAGGAAATTTCTTCAATCTGCTGAAAAGTTCATGGTCAATAAGTACAGCTTACACGGGTTTTCTTTTCATTCCTCCGCATGCTCCCCACATGGGTGGTTTGTGGGAGGCGGCTGTAAAAAGCATGAAAACCCACTTGCGAAAGGTTGCGTCCGACGTAAAATTCACCTTCGAAGAGATTTCAACCTTGTTAGTTCGGATTGAAAGTATAGTGAATTCCAGGCCGCTGTCTCCTATTAGTGAGGACCCCACGGTGCTGAACCCGCTCACTCCTGGTCATTTGTTAAGAGGCGCCGACATCATAGCCCCTCCCGAAGAATATTCGGATAATCTGTCTTTGATCAACCGCTGGCAACGGTTAAAAACTCTTCAGATTCATTTTGCTAAGCGTTGGAAAAACGAGTACATTTGTGAATTACAGCGACGGTACAAGTTGAAGTCTGTTCAACAAAATCTATCCGAAAACGACTTTGTTGTTGTCAAGGAAGATAACCTTCCACCTAGTGAGTGGTGTCTAGGTAGGGTTCTTAAGGTATTTAAAGGAAAGGATTCCAATGTCCGTGTTGCTGAAATACGCACACAAAATGGGACATTGATTCGTCCATTAGTTAAGCTTTGCGTACTCCCCAATGCCAGTTAGCCATGCACACCATGACCCGTTCACCTAAGTTAACAATTCTTACATTTCAATTCTTACAGTCATCCAACGGATGACTGTTGCGGAACGACGAGAGGCCACCAAGGATAAGGGCTTTTGTTTTAATTGCCTGTGTACAGCTCATACCAGGAATTTTTGTCCATCCCGGAATAAGTGCATTGTGTGTGAGCGCAACCATCACACTATGATACATGTGGATGAACCCGGGAATAAGACAAAGTCCAAAACTACCACCACTACCACAAACCAGGCCCGCCCTCGTCGTTCCCCTTCCGATGATCCCAATAGATCGCGTGGCGACCGACAGATCTCACCCTCGCCTGTCAGGCCAGCTTCCTCCTCGAGACGCAGTGGGTCCGCCGCGACCGATACTACAGCTGGCAGCCGTCGTCCAAAGTCATCTGTGTGCGACCGCCTGAGCCGCCGATCGAAGATCCACGTTTTCTCACCCAACGTCCTCGCACGAGCCATCACCGCCGATGGCCCAGAAATTCAGGCGAGGCTCAGACAGTCGTTCTGAAGCGACTGGTCGACCGGCTGCACCTGCACACTACCAAACGAGATGGCAAGGAATTCTGTACCATAAACCTACAATCGTACCACGACCCAATGGCAAAAATCCAGATACTCGGACTGGTGAAGACAAAGTTCCACATTACCATGCCACCGGAGGCCTCGGAGCCCAAGCTCCAGTATATATATGATCATTTGGATGCCCTGGCGGATCCACACTATTACAAACCACTCGACGTTGAGGTCGAACTCGCTAACGACCACTTACCAAAAATTATGTTGGCAGGTCTGATCCAGACCTCATCTACAATGCCCATAGCCCAGAGTACCATTTTCGGTTGGGCTATCTCTGGAGCCTGTTCATATTGACGTTGCAGTCTTGCAAGCCGGCCGGAATGTTGAACTCCGTTTCAACCAATAGTTTTTAAGTTTAATGAATCGCTAATGTCAATGAATTATTTGAATTGAACTACTGTTATAAATAAGATTATTCTATTTAAATGCACTGAACTGTTAAATCCAGAAGAATTACCTGATTTTATTGTTCCATTCCGAACAGATGGCAACTCTTTATCCATTCCCTGTCATGAAGATAAAGCTTTTAACCCTAAAACCAAAAAAAAGATAAAGCTTTTACTCAAATGGATAAAGAGCTGCCATCTTTTCTCTCTGTTCCAATGAATTTTGGCTGAATTCCCAAAATCCATAGTTCCTTTTTTGTCCGCTCTGCAGCGCAAATTCATTTTTGCAGCGACAACAAGAGCTGTAAGCAGCACCAACTTCTACCAATAAACTGAAACATTTGCCTTTTTTCTTTTGTTTCCCTTGCATTTTATGTTACAATCCTTGGGAGTTTCTGTTTCGATAATAACAACATACAGTCCACTTACAGCGAACTTGCCACAGGATTTTTCATGGTCCTTCAGAACCGTCAAGGAACTGCCTAAGATTTTGAGTATATAGCTGGATCACGTCCACCGCTAGTACACATACTCGTACAACTTGTCCACAAATTCGACAATGGAGAAAAGGTATGTAGGGTTTGTTAATTTGTAAACGATATTGGTGTTGCAAGGCAAAACTAATAAGATGGTAACTCAGGTGTAGAAAGACCTGTTGAAAAGCGTTAAACGAATAGCTAGATACAAAGTTTTGTACAAAGTTCTAAGCTTTGTTACATTCGACATCTGTTTCTTGCTATAACCGCTAGCTGCCAAATAGTCCGCGTAATATCTGCTTCTCTGGATTTCCTCTGGAAACAAGAGAAAAGCTTTTCACGAAAGCCAAGCGGAGTGTTACTTCTCTCATATAAATATCTCTTCGAGTAAAAGGATCGAGCTCTTCACGAGAGTTTCTCCTATTAACCCTCACTTAAAAAAGTATGAGCAGAGAAACGAGTCTTTCTTTGAAAGGTACTCTTGCTATAGAGTTTGTTCAATGTTGTTACGTCATTCGGCGCATCGAAGACGGACATTGGTGTAATTTTGTTTCTCCTGCTCCCTGTTATAATTATAAGAATTTTTCTACACATATTTATTTTAAATTGGTTGGGACACAGAATTCTGCTATTCTATAAATCCCACTAATGTTGTCCCATAAATTCAAGACGGCAACCCATTGTTTTTAAAAACTATAACTGGTTCTACAGCTCTTCGTAAAATAGTAGCTCTTGTTTCTAAAGAGCATACCGCTCTCATTAGTATCAATCTGTGTTAGAAAGTCTCTTTACAATTAAGAGAAACTCTGCCCAACGCACTTAAACTGCGTATTCGCACAGCATCTGAGTACTCTGCCGATAAAACATTGATTAACTCACTCACACGCACCACCGCCCATAAACACTCAACTACTAGATGTTCCTTCGCTCTCTTAAGCAAATTTCTCGAGTTACGAACGATTAAATTTTTGACATTGGTAGTTAAGAGAAGAAAGAGCACAAATTTGTTTTTATTTTTTATACATATTTTTGGCATTTTTCCTCAAACATTTCACTTTACAATCACAATGGTAGCAAACACAATTGATTTTTTAAATAAAATTGCAAAAAACACATCTTTAAATCAGCAAATTAAATCTCGAGAGCTAACAAGAGAATGCCAAAATATCTTGAAGAGAGCAAAACAACTGTCAAAAATTTAATCGTTCGTAACTGTCACTTTTTAAAGACGGACCATCTATTAATTTGATTGAAAGTTCTAGTCAGTCACGCATACTTTCCCATGTCTAAATACATGCATTAATCAGCTGACATTACATCTGCGTAGCAGCCACCAGATTTTACTTGTTGAGAGCTGGCATATTTTTTGCGTTCGGCGAGACAGATCATTTAGATTTGAATGCAGGAAAGCGCGGGATAAAGAAAAAAAGAAAAAGACCTGCAAGGCAGCCGAAACAAAATTATAAAGTGATTGCGTTGGAGAAGATTTTCCGAAGAAATACAAATAAAAAGTAATAATATAAGAATACGTAAAATTATATAAGTCACGCTGGAAAAAGTGTTTCATAAAGGGGAAGGCACCCTCGACAGAAAACCAAATCTTATCGTAGTGCCTCCCGTGAAGTATCGCCTTTTTAATCTACTGTGCGTACATAATCCCCTCACTCACAAAAATAATAACCAAACGGGAAAAATCACTAGAAATTGTTTGCTCTGAAACTGGTGATTAATTAATCCAACTTCGCCAAGCAACGGGATTATTTATAGCCAAAGAAGATATACCAAGAGCCGAAGAAAGAAGGAAGGATGTAAGAGGAACGTGATACATAGGAAGAAACAATACTGAGATAAGTCGAGGAAAAAGAAGGAAGGAATAAAGTCACAGGTAACAACAGAACATAAAAAAACGATTCTTCTTCTTCTTCTTTAGCCTAAAGAAATCGAGTACCTAGTGCAAAAGAACTGAAATGTGTGTAGCAGACAGACGACAAAAAAATAAATTGCGAAACTAAATTTCCTTTGATAGTGATAATTTATATGGGGAATAGTTTTAAAGCATTCATGTCTGGATCACCGAATGAATAATATGAGAGTCTGATCGACAATTTTAATTGGAAAAGAAACGAAAATCAATGTTTTTATTTATGTAGGCTGCACTTGAGTGAAGAAGAAGCAGAGCATAGTACAACAAGAAGCAAATAAGAGTTTGGAAACTAAATTCATTGTCTTTCATGCAGGCTGCTCTGAAGTGACAAACAATTGGAATCTGTGTGTGTGTTAGCGTTGCGAAAGTGTGGATACGACAACTTGAAAGATAGGGAAAACGAACAAGCCTTTGCTGTGGAAGAAGAAGACCTTTAATGCAACAGAGATTGATATGTTTCTGTCATCACCTTCTTCTTCTGCTTTGATATTCCTATGTATTCCTTTCGCGCCCTCTCCACACCAGCGACGTTAAAGAGTTGTAAGTCAACGATACAAATATATTCTACATTTCTTCCACAAAGTCCTTCGGGTTTTTTGTAGCGCGTTTCTTTTTTCGACTGTTCGGTTTCTCAATTTTCTGAAATATCTTACGATTCTGTGTCTGGGTTGTGCTCTACGATACAATATTGGAATAGATATTAGTCACAGAGAATATCAAGTTCCCCCTTATTGAACTCTATATTACGGGGTTAGAAATCTTATAATCGATACGGTGAAGAATTTAAGTCCAAAATATTACATTGTGAATATTTTGTTGTTTCTTGGTAAATTTCTTCACCTCTTTTATCACCGGGGGAAGATCTGAGAACTCGATCTAAACCATTCTCGGTCTTTCAAATTAGCTGTTTTTCATTTTTTACTGTCGCGATAAAAACCAAGATGAGTTCGAAGAAATTTGTTTTCTTTTCAAACCAAGTGGACACGTTCTGCTCAAACTTTGCTGAGACTCCAATCGAGGACCATACTGCTACAAGCTTGCAGGTCGATCTCGACGATCTGGAACGTCGATGGCGCCAACTGGTACATATTTACGAGACTGAGATGACATCTGAGGACGTTTCGTGCACCGAGGAAACCCGCAAGTCCATCCATTGTATATTTTCTGAATCGTGCAAGTCTTATAAGAATTGCAAGGCGCAAATTCTTGACTTGATTCAAATTGAGCAGGACAAATTTGACAAGTCTGCCTCGAAGGAAAAGACCGAAAACAGGGTTGTTTACGAAGGTTTTTCACTGAAAGTACCACCATGTGATACGGAAATGTTTAGCGGTGGGTATGACAAATGGCCAAGTTTCCGGGACATGTTTTCCCATGTCCCAAGTTGTCACCTGCCCAGAAATTGTTTCACTTAAGAGCAAAAACCCGAGGTGAGGCAAATCAGATTGTCAAACAGTTCGCTCTTACTAATGAAAATTTTGATCTCGCATGGGAAGCTCTAAGACAACGTTATGAGAATAAGCGGATACTAATTAACCACCAACTGAGGAAAATATTCGAGATCGAACATGTCGCATCTGAAAAAGGGAAAGGTCTGCGTAATTTACAACGCTTCTGTTATTTCGTGGGATCCGATTCTTGTTTTGATGAAACATTGACCTCTTGGGACCATTTAGATGATTTCATTTCTAAAAGATTGAATATGCTGGAGTCCATCTCGGATATGAGAAAGCCTTCGCACCCTTCGCACCCTTCGCCACCGTTACACAAAACTCAAGCTTTTCATGCAAAAACTGAGGTAAACTACAGGCCTTGTAAAGCCTGTCGCCAGAATCATCCTTTAAGATCCTGTTCCAAATTCAAAACATGGACTCTTCAAGAGAAGCTTGCATTCGTAAATACACACAAGATCTGTGAAAATTGTCTGTCGTACGGACATGTAGCTTCGAGTTGTCAGAGCGAACGACTGTGCCAAAAATGTCAACAGCCACATCACACTCTGTTACATTCTGATACCGGTCACGCCGGAAATCAAATTGTTAATTCAGGGTTGAACAATCAAAATACTCAGAATAATAGGCGGGACCCGCAAAATCATGCAGCATCTTATCACATTGACACTCAATGTGAACAGCCGACCACGTCAGCTGCCGCGTATGCTGCAGGACCCAATGTCCAATCATACTTCTCCGTATCTGGAGAAGGGACAGTCCTGCCTACTGCTCTGATCGACTTAGAGCATTTAGATACTAGCTTCACTATACGTGTTTTCATAGACCAAGGATCTCAGGAGTCCTTTATCTCTAGCAGAATCGTGAATAGGTTTTCCCTCCCAACGAACAGGTCGTTCACGACGGCTATCTCTGGAGCCTGTTCATATTGACGTTGCAGTCTTGCAAGCCGGCCGGAATGTTGAACTCGGTTTCAACCAATAGTTTTTAAGTTTAATGAATCGCTAATGTCAATGAATTATTTGAATTGAACTACTGTTATAAATAAGATTATTCCATTTAAATGCACTGAACTGTTAAATCCAGAAGAATTACCTGATTTTATTGTTCCATTCTCTTTCTTCAAGATGATCTTTCCAGTACAGTTTCTGATCCAAGATTACTCCCAAGTATTTTACCTTTTTAGTTATAGCAATTGTCTTATTCAGGAATCGAGGCGGGGTAAAACGTGGGATCTTCGTTTTCCTTGTAAATAGACATATTTCTGTTTTGTCTGGGTTAACATTTAATCCCCTTGGTTGTGCCCAGTTATATGCTATGTTAAGTGCCTCTTCAGGTCTTCTACATAATAGATTTGGATGAAAGCCCCTTAGAAGTATTACAACGTCGTCTGCATAACAGACTGGTTTAAGTCCTTCATTGGTGAGGGCTTTTAGGAGACTGTGTATCGTCGTAACCCATATAAGAGGCGATAAAATGCCCCCCTGAGGTATACCACGATTTACCTTGTCTCTAGTTTATACGTCATATGACCCACAAATAATCCACCTATTCCTTAGCATACTATTGATCCAGTTTTTCAGCGCCCGGTCAACCTGAAACTCGTCTAAGGACTGGATAAGTGTATCGGTCTGTACATTGTTAAATGCGCCCTCAATGTCTATGCAAACAGCATGTGTATACATTTCTTTACTGAAGGACTCTTCTATGTGGTGCACTACCTCATGCAGAGCAGTTTCCACTGATCTTCCTTTGACATAGGCGTGTTGTTTGAATTTTAGCCTGTCATCCGCTATTTTACCTTTGACCATGTTATCAATTATTCGCTCCATTGTTTTTAACAGGAAAGAAATAAGGCTAAAGGGTCGATAAGCCTTTTGGGTCGTATAACTCGCCTTGCCAGGCTTTGGCATGAAGACCACCCTTGATTCCTGCCTGTTTTTTTGGGGTATACGAATGGGTTAGGCATGCGGTGAACACTCCAGCCAGATGAGTTGATACCAGATCCACCTCATTCTGCAGAAGTGCTGGGAATATTCCATCCGGTCCCGTAGCCTTAAAGGGAGAGAAACTTTTTATCGCTTCTTTAACCATACCATCTGTTATATCCGTAATAGGTACTTGATGCAATACATTTTCATTCTGTAACTGTTCCTCTGTTGGTCCAGCATTACCAGTCGGAAAATGAGTTTTCATCAAGAGCCTTACGGTATCCTCTATAGTTTCCATCCTTTTACCCGTTTCATCCACCAGTGTTTCCGTTTGGACATGAGTTTTTGAGAGGAACTTTTTCATTTTAGACATGCTGTTAACACTGTCTACCTGTTCACAGAAAATCCTCCAGGAGTTACGTTTCGCCGATCTAACGATTTTATTGTATACTTTGAGTCTTCTGTGGTAGTCGTCGCAATATACTGATTGTTTTTTACGTCGAGCTTTGTTGTAAAGTCTGCGGACATCTTTGCCAATCGAGCGAATTTGTCCTGTCATCCAGGGTTTCTCAAAGGCAGATTTGCTTTCTCGAAGCGGGCAACTATCTTCGAATGATTTTACAAGAGCCTCGGTAATCTTCTTAACATTGATATCAATGTCTTCTGCACATAGATAATCGCGTGTAGGCTGCCCCAATCGATTTCTAAGTAGATTTCCGAATTTAGTCCAGTCGGTCTTAGCCTTATTACGGAAACTTATGGGGTTTGGCGGTGGCCGTGCAATTTTAAACCTTATATAACGGTGGTCTGAATAGGAGTGTTCATCCGAAACCCTCCACTCATGAATCTCATCAATAAGATTTTCTAAACATATCGTTATATCTAATACTTCTTCCCTAATTTTGTTAACAAAGGTTGCAGTGTTTCCTATGTTAAGAGTTATGAGGTCATTTGTATTCAAAAATTCGATAAGGGCGTGTCCCCTTTTATTGGTGTTAGTACTACCCCAAGCGATATGATGGGAGTTGGCGTCACATCCAGCTAATAACTCATTACTTGTGTGTTTGGATTCCCTTACCAGACGTTGTAATTCACACGTAGGTGGCAATGTCGGCGCATCGAATGGCAGATATATTGATGCCAGGTACATATTTCCATTACCTTGCCTCAGCACCGTTGCGTCCGATGTTGACAACTCTGGAGAGAAAATAAAACATAAGTTTTTATGGCACAGAATACAAGTCCTTGGACGAGTAGCTGTGTTAGCGTAGAAAAGGTTATAGTTCACATGGTTTAATCCAGTAACCTTGTTGCTAGTTGTCCATGGTTCCTGGATCAAAGCAATATGAACCCTGCCTTTATTTATGATGTCCATCAGAGCGTTGGATGCTGTCTCGCTCCGGTGGAGGTTTATCTGGATGACCTCAATCATTGTCCTTCCAGTAAATGTTTCTTTTGGGAGTCTATCCTATCTGGTGGCAGCCCCTCATTATTTGGTAGTAGGTCATTCTCCTCCTTTCGTTCACTACCTATTACACCATCTTCCAGTCGACAATTTTGGGAGGCGGTGTTATTTTTTGTCGCTCCCTCATTGTTTTGAATCGTTTTGTGGCTCTTTTTATTTTGATCACCACCTTTGCTGCGAACTTCCTGCAAAAGTGGCGGTACTATTGGTGAACTGGTGGTGTTATTGACAACTTCCACATCAGTTTTTGGCAGTGTCTCACTTGTCTCCATCCGTTCAATACCAGTGTTTGCCTCTTCAGACAGTATAATTGGACTCGATTCATCTGTCCTGCCAATCGGGACCTTTCCAATTTTGAAAAAGACTGTCCAGATCAAGAAGTACGCCATGCCCTTCGCCATGACAAGATTGTTCTTGGATTCTGGGTCTATGCCCAGCACGAGGAGAGTACCCTCTAAACGAACACTGGAAATTTTAAGATGGTGTTCAGCCCCGTCCTATTTTAAAACAATATTTATTATAAAATTCCTGAGATGCGAATATTACATTTATTATATTTAAACAAGTAAGAAAGATTCAGTTCGGTAAACCGACTTAGGTATACCCTCATATGAATAATGTAATTTATAACATTACACCAATTTATCTGTCAATTTGTGTGGGAGGTACCAGAAGGGGTTTAACGAATACACCTATTTTTCGCTGAATAGTAGATACTTTAAATACATTGCACTGTGCCGAATTATAAGCGGTAATGTGCACTGGTATATTAACGTTATGAGATATTACATTTTGGTATGATTTGGCCATTTTGTGTGGGAGGTACAAAAAGGAGCGGTGTGCTAACCCCCATTTTTTGCAGGGCTATATGCACTTCAAAAGCGTTACACTGTGCAAAATGTTGTTGCATTTTCGTGCATTGTTACTCATGCTGTAAGCTCTTAACTTTTTGGGCAAAATGGTATCTTTGTGTGGGAGGTACAAAAAGGGGCGTGGCAATAACGTCCATTTTTCACTGGACTGTAGGCACTATAAAAGCATTACGCTGTACAAAAGGTATACCCTCACTTTGTGAGAAATGTAATATATAACATTACACTAATGTATCTGTCAATTTGTGTGGGAGGTACCAGAAGGGTTTTAACAAATACACCTATTTTTCGCTGAATAGTAGATACTTTAAATACATTGCACTGTGCCGAATTATAAGCGTTAATGTGCACTGGTATGTTAACGTTATGAGATATTACATTTTGGTATGATTTGGCCATTTTGTGTGGGAGGTACAAAAAGGAGCGTGGTGCTAACCCCAATTTTTTGCAGGGCTATATGCACTTCAAAAGTGCTACACTGTGCAAAATGTTGTTGCATTTTCGTGCATTGTTACTCATGCTGTATGCTCTTAACTTTTTGGGCAAAATGGTACCTTTGTGTGTAAGGTACAAAAAGGGGCGTGGCAATAACGTCCATTTTTCACTGGACTGTAGGCACTATAAAAGCATTACACTGTACAAAATTTCAAGTATTTGTATACACTGGTATTAATGTTATAAGCTGTTAACTTTTGGTGCAAAATGTTACCTTTGTGTGGGAGGTACCAAAAGGGGCGTGTCAAGAGCGCCCTTTTTTTACTGGACTGTAGGCACTATAAAAGCATTACACTGTACAAAATTTCAACTATTTTTATATACTGGTATTAATGTTATAAGCTTTTAACTTTTGGTGCAAAATGGTATGGGAGGTACCAAAAGGGTCGTAGCAACTTCGCTCATTTTTCTCGAGTTGATAGCGACTAATAAACTAATACTATGTGTGGAATTTCAGAAAATTCGAATAAGTATAGTAAAGCAGTTATTAAAGATTCAATATTTCATAACATTTTAACCCTTTGTTGGGGAAGTACTAGAATGAGTGGACCAATATGGCTCATCTTCGAACTTAGCCGGAGATAGTTATCGTGCGCACCAGACAGACGGACGGACATTGCTCATTCGACTTAAAATGGCCCAAAACGGATTTCCGGTATATATCATTTCGTAGCAAATAATATATACTCTCGTCACACTAAAGTGAGGGTATAAAAACGTGTTATGGATTCATACAAATTAGACGTCTTAAAGGTATTGACTAGGACATACAAGATAAATGCGAAAATTGGTCAATATTTGCATATATCGTTATGCACTTTTTCACTTAAATTTTGAAGTTCATACTGAACTACAAAAACACCAACATAGATATATGAAAAATATATTGCCATGTAGTCCTATTTAATCTAAACTGATCCTGCAAATTTGAATCTGGTGTTGTCCTCTGTTTCTTTATAAGAATCTTCTCATAAATCGGAATGGTTTTTTATTGGAATGATTTGTGATTTCAATATTTTTCATACTTTATAAAGGAAAATCATTGGAATTTTTTATTAAATATGGTTTTAAAAACGAACGAGTCTGAACACCATCTTGAAATTTGTAGGGGCAGTTTGCGGCTACTTGACAATATTTTTCTCAGAATTTTAAGTTGGTGTCATTAAAGAGCAGGATGCAAAACAAAGTTGCATATGCAACTTATGCATTTACAAATGTTAATTTAACCTCCATATATATATATGTATTTGAAAGTAAAAGTCATGACCTTACAAACCAGCCTTAATTTCTAAAATTTCGTCCACGCGTCTGCATAATACAAAACTTCTGAATTACGACTTTAAATATTTTACAAAATTTTTCCGATTTCAGATGCTTAAAAAATGTGAACAAAAATTTTGGGTTTTTTCTCGCCAACTACAAGGTGATTCATTTCCATGGTAAAACACATATGCAAATTTTCAAGACAATCGTGAATGTCGACCAGATTTTTTTTCGAAAAATTGTTTGGTGTGATATGGAAATTACGATATATGGGGTCTATACATATACGTAGTGAGTTCAAAAAATTTGCGAATTTTGTATTTTTTCAAAAAGTATTTATTTATTCATGCATATCTATTTTGTCCCCTTCAAAGTAATTCCCCTCGGATATAATACACTTCTGCCAAAAGTTGTTTCCAGTCCTCGAAGCACTTCAAATAATCATTTTTTGTGATCTTGTTCAGCTCCTCCTTCGATGCCGTCTTTATCTCCTCAATCGTGGCGTAGCGTCGTCTTTTCATGGGCCTTTTCAGTTTTGGGAACAAAAAATAGTCACTGGGGGCTAGGTCAGGGGAATACGGTGGCTGCGGCACCATTAATGTGTTGTTTTTGGCCAAATATTCGCGCACAAGCAACGATGTGTGTGCAGGGGCGTTATCATGGTGCAAAAGCCAGTTTTTGTTCTTCCACAAATCCGGGCGTTTTTGGAGGATTGCTTCGCCCAATTTGCGCATAACTTGCAGGTAATATTCTTTTCTGACCGTACTACCCTGTGGCAAGAACTCGTAATGCACCACGCCCCTGCAATCAAAGAAAACTGTGAGCTCGGGCGTCCGACACGCTGTTCGTCCTTCTTATCTTCTCGGCCCTCTAAGAACATTTTGTACCACCGATAAACGTTGCTTTGGTCCAAGGTAGCTTCACCATATGCCACAGTCAACATTTAGAATTCGTCAGCGCACTTTATTTTGTTTTTCACACACAATTTGATGCAGATTCTTTGATCCATTTTCTGAAATAGATAAAAATCGAAGACAAGTTAAAACACATCTAAGCACAACAGCTGTCCAAAATTAACTAAACATTCAAAATGGCCGACCTTGTCAGCATAAGTAAGGGACATGAGTACCAACATAACGCTACAAAAATATCAAAAATCAAATACACGTAGCCCGCGGAAATTAAAAATTCCCGATATTTTTTGAACATACCTCGTATATACAGGTACGAAAGATTCGTTCCAGGTACGAAAGATTCTTAACTAAAAAATTTCATCACGATCGGAGTGAAATTGCGACCTGTACTCGACAGGCAACTTTAGATAGGACAGACGGACGGACGGACAGACAGGAAGGAAGCTTGTGATCAGGGTTACCATAAACATTTTTGGGAAAGGACATTTGTGATTTTTACAAAGAGAATTTTATACGTTCGGAGAACATTTAAAAAATACAGTAATTGGAAGGATGAGCATTTTACTATGATCATAAATTAAATTTGAATAGGACTATATCTAAACCTGAACAGATTTTGTTCAAATTTGTTCTGATTCATTTTAAAGTGATTGGATATTAAAAAACCCAGTAAGGAAAGGCTAAAGTCAGGCGGTACCGTCTATATAATAGCCTACACCACTCTATCTAGAAGTAAATCTGAACGGATTTTCTTGAAATTCGGCTCCATTCGTCAATGTTGGTCCATAGATAATGAAACTCTACCATGCTCAATTTCAAAACAATTTGACGAAAAATACAGGTTATTTAGGGCTAAAGGGTCAAATCTGATGAAACATATATATGGGGGCTACAGCTAAAACTGAACCGACGTTCTTCAACTTGGGCAATGTTAGGGGATCAAGAAACTCCTCTATGTTAAATTTCAAAACGATTGGATGTAAACTACAGCTTCTATAGGGCTAATGGGGCAAATCGAACGAAGCATATATCGTTCATTCCATGTCAAACCGAACACATTTTTTGGGTCACCATTCCCGATTTCAAAATAAATTTGCATATCGATTCTCTGCTCAAAATAAAATATTTTATAGTAGGCGAAAAAAAAATTCCAGATTTTATTAGCATCTTAAATCTAAGAAAATATGAAAATGTTCTCAAAAGGCGAACGTTTCGAGTTATGTATTTTCGGAGCGCGTGGATGCATTTTGACAAATGAAGGCTCATTTTAAAGGTCGTTAGTTATTCTTTATATAGCAGGGATTCAGTTCTAACATTTTTAAATGTATCCGATGCATCTGCAAATGTATTTAGCATTTTACACATGAATGACACCAACTTAAAATTCTTTGAAAAATATAGTTATGTAGCCCCATCAATTCTAAACGAATTAAAAAAATTTAAGATGGTGTTCAGCCCCGTTCTTTTTTAAACAATATTTATTATAAATTCCTGAGATGCGAATATTACATTTATTATATTTAAACAAGTAAGAAAGTTTCAGTCGGGTAAACCGACTAAGGTATACCCTCACTTTGTGAGTAATGTAATATATAACATTACACTAATTTATCTGTCAATTTGTGTGGGAGGTACCAGAAGGGGTTTAACAAATACACCAATTTTTCGCTGAATAATAGATACTTTAACTGTGCCGAATTATAAGCGTTAATGTGCACCGGTATATTAACGTTATGAGATATTACATTTTGGTATGATTTGGCCATTTTATGTGGGAGGAAAAAAAGGAGCGTGGTGCTAAGCCTCATGTCCTCATGGACTGTAGGCACTATAAAAGCATTACACTGTACAAAATTTTAAGTATTTTTATACACTGGTATTAATGTAAGCTGTTAACTTTTGGGCGTTAACAAAAGGGGCGTGGCAAGAGAGCTCATTTTTTACGGGACTGTAGGCACTATAAAATCATACACTGTACAAAATTTCAACTATTTTTATATACTGGTATTAATGTTATAAGCTTTTAACTTTTGGTGCAAAATGGTGCATTTGTGTGGGAGGTACCAAAAGAGCCGTAGCAACTTCGCCATTTTTTCTCGATTTGATAGCGACTAATAAACTAATACTATGTGTGGAATTTCAGAAGATTCGAATAAGTAGTATAGCAGTTATTAAAGATTCAATATTTCATAACATTTTAACCCTTGTGGGGGAGGAGTGGACCAATATGGCTCATCTTCGAACTTAGCCGGAGATAGAAAAAATATTACTACGTACCAAATTTGAAGTGAATCGGTTTAGGTTTAGGTTTAGGTTAGGGTGGCAGCCGTATTTTTTTACAAGCTCACATAGACCAGTTTAGGTCCCTAGTGTTACCACGGGCTGAAATGCCCCTCATCGAAACCAACCTGTTTGATATATAAATTTATCGATAGTACGAATATCAGTACTGGAAAGATCTGTTAGGCTGCCTAAAAAGGCCGACCCCAGTATATCCAGTCGTCGTTTACTCAAAGCGGGACAGTCGCAAAGCAAGTGCTCAATGCTCTCCACTTCTTCCTCATCACCACAGCTTCGGCAGAAGTCATTGGAGTCAATACCCAATCTTTTGGCGTGTTCGCCGATCAAGCAGTGTCCCGTCAGAACCTGTACTAACGTAGACAATCGTTTCCTCTCTAGTGCGAGGAGATATTTTGACCTTCTCAGGTCATACCTTGGCCAGATTTGTCTAGCTACCCTGCAGGTGCCGATTTCTGTCCATCTATCGTTGGACTGCCTGATTGCCTCTTGCCTAAGCCAAAGCTTGCACGTGGATAGTGGCGCACCAATATATGCAAATTCTTCGAGAATTTGTAATGTCGTCCCTTTCCTAGCAAGTTCATCGGCTTTGCAGTTCCCCGGGATATCCCTATGCTCAGGCTCCCATATGAGGTGTATATTAAACTGCTCAGCCATCTCGTTAAGAGATCTGCGGCAGTCGAGGGCTGTTTGTGAATTTAGGGATGTTGCCTCCAGAGAATTGATGGCAGCCTGGCTGTCCGAGTAAATGACAACGCCATTGTTGGTTACTATGTTGCGACTCAGCCACTTGGCGACTTCCCATATTGCCATTATTTCGGCTTGATAGACACTGCAGGTATCTGGTAGTCTGTGAGCTATATCCAGACTAAGTTCTTCACAGTGTACTCCGAAGCCAACCTTTTCATCAAGCTTCGAACCATCCGTGTAAAAGTGGAGATGGTTTATATTACCTGGTATTCTGCCGACCCATTCATCTCTGGCTGTTGGTATATAGTCCACTCGGTCGGTTACCATAGCACTACACTTTGATATCCTCATGTGACCATAGTTCTTGTACCTCCACATTGATAGGCAGTTTAATCTTATTGCCGCTTTGGTTGCAACTTCTCTCGCCACAATATTAATCGGCAGTATATGGAGTAGGGCTTGTAGAGACTCGGTCGCTGTAGTCCTTAAGGCTCCGCTTATGCTCAGGCAGGCAGTCCTCTGAACCTTTGTTAGTAGGTTGGTAATGGTTAGTTTGTCAGTTGCCGTCCACCATACCACAATACCGTATAACAGTATTGGACGAACTACTGCTATATATATCCAGTGGACGATTTTAGGAGAGAGTCCCCACCGCGACCCTACAGCCTTTTTGCAGGAATATAAGGCGACGTTGGCCTTCCTTACACGTTCCAATACGTTAAGTCTAAATAACATTTTCCTATCTAGAATTATTCCTAAAAATTTTGCACTTTCAGAAAAGACTAGATCTGTTCCATTTATCCGAGGTGGAGGGTCCACATGTGGGACATTATTCATCCTAGTAAAGAGAACCAATTCTGTCTTGTTGGGGTTAACGCCCAAACCGCTGCTTCTGGCCCATCTAGCCAACTTGTTCAGAGCCACCTGTAGGATGTCTCTGAGGACGTTTACGAATTTGCCACTCACTGCGATTGCCACGTCGTCCGCATATGCCACGACCTTGCAGCCACAACGTTCTAGATCTAGCAGGATTTCATTCACCGCTAGGTTCCAAATTAGTGGAGACAATACTCCTCCTTGCGGGGTCCCTCTGTTTACATACCTTGTTAGAGTTGTGGACCCTAGACATGCTGTTATGCGTCTTCTGGTGAGCAGACTTTGAATTAGTCTAATCAAACTAGTGTTAACTTTTAGATGTGAGAGTGCCGCAATTACCGCATCGGCATGAATGTTGTTAAAAGCCCCTTCTATGTCAAGAAATGCCACCATGGTGAATTCCTTGAAATGCAGGGACGATTCGATAGTGCTCACAAGTTCGTGCAGGGCTGATTCAGTAGACTTGCCCTTGTTGTAAGCATGTTGGTTCCCCGACAGGAGTTTTGTATCCAGGTTTTCCCTAATGAAATGATCTAAAAGTCTTTCCAGACCTTTCAATAAGAACGAGGATAGGCTAATTGGTCTGAAGTCTTTTGGCCTAGTGTGTGATATCTTTCCCGCTTTAGGTATGAATACAACTTTGGTATCCCTCCATCGATTCGGGACGTATGAAAGCCTGATACAGCCTACATAAATTTTCTCCAGCCAGGGGATAATGTACTTTAACATTTTCTGCATTTCTGCTGGAGTGATGCCATCTGGTCCAGGTGACTTGAAGGGCTCAAAGCTGTTAATAGCCCAGCTTATTCTGGATCTCTCAGTCAAGAAGCTAGCGACGCTCGCAGTCCACTCGCACTCTTGTTGGTCCTGCTGATCCTCGGGTTCTGTTATAGAGTTCCCCGGGAAATGTGTGTCGAGCAGTACATTGAGCGACTGCTCGCTGTTTTTGGTCCAGTTATTTGCCTCATCCTGTAAATATCCCACTGTACAGGGTGAAGCAGATAATATCTTCCTCAGCCTAGCGGCGTCGGAGACCTTTTCCACTTCACCACAGAAGGTATACCAAGAGCGCCTTTGCGCCTTTCTAAGCTCCTTCTTATAGATCTTGAGTTGCTCTTTATAGGCATCCCAATCATTATCGACCCCAGTAGATTTAGCCTTATTGAATAGCTTGTTGCAGGTCTTTTTCATAGCCGTTAGCTCAGAAGTCCACCATTGGGGTTTAGTTTTACCCTTGTACCTTGTTTTTGGACAGGCTTCTTCAAGGGATCTATTGAATGATATGGTGATATGATCGACCAGATTATCCAAACCGGCTTTGTCATTCGGTTCGTACGGAAGTTTAGAGTTGAGGACTTTCTTGAAATTCTTCTCATACAGATGCCACTTTGTCTTCCTTACATTTCTGTGGACGGCGGGTTTAGGCGCTTTTTCCGCGAGTTTGAACTCAATATAATGATGATCTGAGAATGAGTGGTCGTCCAGTACATTCCACCCAATAATTTTGTCTGACAGCCGGTCAGTAGCAAACGTTACGTCGAGTACCTCTTGTCTGTCTTTAATTGTGAAGGTCGGTTTATTACCTATGTTACAAATACTAAGATTGGTAGTTAGAATAAAGTCAAGAAGCGAATCACCCCTATTGTTTATATCCGTACTACCCCAGATAGTATGATGAGCGTTCGTGTCTGCGCCAATAATCAGCTCGAGCTCGTCAGACGTTGCTTCTTCTACTACTTCCCTGAATAGAGCAGTCGGTACTACAGATTCATAAGGCAAGTAGCTGGAGACCACCCAATATATGCGATTACCGATCTCCAGGCTAGCAGCTGTTTGGTCTTTACCACTTAAATTAGTCAGGAGAAAGATACTTAGATCTTTCCTGGCCAAAATGCAGGTTCTTGGAGTGCCTTCACAGTTGGCCACAAGCAGTTTAAAGTTGGGTGTCCTAATACCGCACACCCTTCCTCCCACTACGTAGGGCTCCTGTATCAGGACGATGTCTACTGCGCCTGTGGACAGGCGCAGCAATAGAGCCGCTGAGGCTGCTTTAGCGTGATGGAGGTTAATCTGTAGAATTCTTACCATCATTGGTAATTGACAGATTAACATCCACCCCAACAAGGGTGTTATCGAACTCTTCGTCCGTATCGTCGAGAAGCATGTCCCCGCCAGATGCGTCAAAGAGTCCGGAGACTCCCCTCAGCCCCTCTGTGTTAGAAGTAGAGCTTTCGTCCTCAGAGTAGGACGTTACAGATCTTCTGTTAGAGTTGGAGTCACCAGAAATAATAGGCGTGGCTACCTCCGCACTTACAGAAAGTGCCACGGTGGACGACTCACCTTCTGCAGTGGGAGCTATATCCTGCTTGTATATCTTCAAGATTATAGTCTCGAAGCCATATTGTAGGGTTGCACTCGCACTTTGTATATGGGAGGTGGATTCAGCGTTTAGGATAAGATTGACCTGCCGCTTTTTACCATCCGCCTCACCCACCTTGCTGATTCTCCAATTATGGGCCGGCAGACCAGGATTGGAATCTTTTATTATTTCTAAGATGTCAGCCGGGTTGGAGGGCTCTTCTGTAACCCAGGTGATGGCTCTAGGGTGACTAGGGATGTTGTTTTTTCGACAACATCCAACTGGGCACCCGGCCACACCTCACCCGCTCGACTCAGAGCAGCCTTATAAAGGTCTACTGATCTGGCATCACCGAAATATAAGAGCTTTACTCTCCCCTGATGCCATCCTGCATCGTTGCAGATTGGTGGTTTGCCCGGCATTTCTCTACGGACATCGAGGTAATGAGCCATAATGGCTGATTGTACATGACTCCATTTGTCCTTGAGGATGGATCCATCCTCACTACTTCTGTCTATAACAGCCATCACTAGACTCTCCTTCGCCACTTCATTGAAGGGCTTGGTGAGTGTCCTGTTGATGGTGACATTAGGGCCTCTGGCCTTTTTTGAAGGCAGGGGTTCATCAGGTGATCTGATTCGTTTTACTTTATTAGCCGTTAACACAGCTGAATTTGTGGCTCTTTCAGCCGACTCATTGGCCTTAGAAGCATCTATGACGCCTTTAGCCCAGGTAAGTGACTCTTTTTGTTTTTCGGTAAGAGCCGAAACCTCAACAGCCTCCAACTTCGTCAAAACTCTGAGCGCTACACGATGCTCATTGTGCTTCCATTTTGGCGGTCGGACATGACGTTTTCCCCTCACCGCACCACCTGTTGTGAGTACTTGGGGGAGATTTTCACCATTTTTGGTGTGGTCGGCTTTGGCCAAGACCAACGGACGGACAGTCGGACGATTGGGGAACCGCGCTCCATCGGAACACGAAGGCATCCCCGTCAAGAGAATTTATTTTAATTTTGTCTGTATTAGACCGTAATAGGTACTACGATGTAGGCCTTACAGACTTTGTACAGATTTTTGCTATTGCGTAATAGGTACTGGTAACTATCCGCTATGTGATAAACACGTCCGTTCACTGCGAATGAAAGTGAATCGGTTACTCATATCGAGAGTTATCGTGCGCACCAACCAGCATACAGACAGACAGACGGACGGACATTGCTCATTCGACTTAAAATGGCCCTGTTGGTGTAGGGGTGCAAAAAGGGGGTGCGTGTGGTAAAGAAAGAAATAAATAAAAACAAACGAATTTTAGTTTTAAATATAAATAGTGGGGGATCTTTATTTGGTGTATTTTCAAATAAAGAAGGATTTATTACCGAGTATGTGTGTTTGGCGACAAGGCCGGTGTGCGCGAGCGTAGTGCAGAACGACAAGTGGTGAACGCCGAGGCTCGTTACAAGTGTTCGACTACCATAGATTTTGCGGATAGAGAGAGGGAGAGAAATAACCCAAGATGAGCAAGGCAGCCACACAAAAACCAGCACCCATAGGCAATCCGCACTCTACACATCCGTACTAAGCTAATTAGGTCTCCGAAGAGAGGTGTAGAGGAGATTCCAGTGATGTCAATACGCGGTATTGATCAGGCTCGGGAAGTTCAGACAATGCTACGTACGTGAACATTTCCGGCCACCTTGCAACATCCGACGATGTTGTAATATAAAGGAAAGGAAATAATCTACAACTACAACTAGGATTAAATAAGTACATAATAAGGAACGTAAATTCAGTTTCCTAGTGAGCATTCAAAAAAAATCAATTCAAGTTTCAATGTTATATTAAGAATATGTAAAATAATTAATATAGGCGAGGTGATGCTAAAATAGTTTTTGCGATTTCGAAATAAGTTTGAGTTTAAATAATTTATAAATTCACGAGATGTTACCGTTCATAAAAAGCGAGGCTGGTGTCAAAATGTGACCAACAAAAAAATTCAAATATGGGTGAATTGATTACCAATTTCAAACGAATTCAAATAGGTACGACGAAAATTACATACGAAGGGTGAGACTAGCAAGTAATAAACAAAAGCCTACACGGGGCAAAATCGCCTTTTTTATATGTTTGAATCGAAAGAAAATATATTTGAAACACACATATTTATATATTATTTATTTTATTATTGTTTAGGAATATCTCCAAATATATTTTATTTAAAGAAATTTTCAAAACATTTACTTACTTTTTCGAATTTCAGTTTTAATTTTTCCTTGTTTTCACGGAGGAAAATCGTCATTTTTGATATGTTTGAAACGAAAGAAAATATACTTGGAAACGATTTTGTTAAATATTATATATTTGTTAACAAATAAATTTTATTTGAAAATCAAGAAATTTTGTTTGGGACGCATATATTAATATATTAGAACATAATTTATTTGCAAACTGAATTTCACAAATAAAATATGTGTTTACACACAAACAAAGTTATTGTTTAAGAAGATTTCCAAATATGTTTTATTTAAAAGATTTTTAAAACATTACTGACTTATTCGAATTTTAGTTAGCTTTTCCTAGTTTTCGTGTTACACTTTATAGCTAAAAATGTCATTATTTATAAATATTCCTATTCATCACTTTTTGTCAATCCACCAATGTCGTTTATATTTACGAAAGATTGTTCGATTTAAGTTTTGATTAAATTTTACAAACATATAAAATTTATAAAAAAATTGCTCTTTGAAAATCTAAAAAACAGAAAACTTGTCTTTAAGTTAAGACATTTAATACATTACCAAAATAAATAATTACAAATGAATCCTTGTTTCGGAAATACTAGTTCCAAATGAAAAATATTTGAATGGGAGCATATTTTTGTTTAGAACAATATCTTCACAAACATATAATATTTGTGTGTGTAAAATATTATATATTTGGAGTGTACCCTAAACATATGTTTATTTCAAGCCGAATATGTTTGGGACAATATACTACAGAAGCGATTTTTTCAGCGTGTTCGAATTGTACCTCCCAGTTATGATACCATATTAACTTCCGTTTTAAATCAATCATTTAAATTTTCTGAGTATTCCAAGCCATCATTAGTTGTCAATCCTCCAATTAATTTATTTTAATCCAAGATTATACGAATTCAATTAATATAATTTTACGAACATTTAACATTTAAAAAAAAATTATCTTTGAATTACTGCACAACTTATGTATTTTTCGAATACTTAAATGCAAATAAAAATTTGTTTCACTACAGAAGCGATTTTTTCAGCGTGTACGTGAAATTCGAAATTCGACTACCAGCAGAAAAGTCCACAGCTGTGCTTGTAGCATGAATTTCACGAAAGGCGGGTGGTAGCGAACCAGTTAACCAAATATTGTGTTCTGAGCCAGTAGTGACCCGAGAACAATCCTCGGTGGTTCACACAAAAGAATTCGCGGATACAAATCCGCGCCAAATAGCACATCCACAGGACCATCATCGAATGAATCAGCCAATCGAAGACTGGGAAGACGAGATCTAAGGTTGGTAGCAACAGAAGCTGATGGCAAGTTGCCAGAAATGTTCGGAAAAACGAGGGCTACCGTTTATAAGAAGAGCGATGGACCTACAGGTGAGGAGATTTCAAGAGAGCAAATTTCTCTTGAATTCCCAAGGAGAGTACAGTTTACGCCTGAAACACTAACGTTCGTAGATTGCGTTAAAATTCCCAATCGTTTTCGAAAGCGGTCCGTAATTAAGGACGTCTCGGAAGATGGGTCAATGAGAGCTCGAGCAGGGTGCGTAATACCCCGGTGAATGATATTTGCGGTGGCGGTCCCCAAGAGCACATTCCTATCCTGGGTGGTATGAAATACCTGGCGATTCATAACGGTGAGATTATCCGCATTTGAAGTGGAAGCTACATTACCTAGATTATGATTAGGAGAGGTACCACTAACAGCAGGGGTTGAGCTAGGCGACAAGACAGTTGAGGAGGTAGAGCTAGACGACAAATCAGTTGAAGAGGCAGAACGATGACGGGGGTGTAGGAGGGTGTGATGCCTTCCTTACACACATTACTATTATGAGTGCTAGAACAGCCCTTAACGGAATGACCCCGTGAAAAACAATTAAGACAACGACCTTGTTTCTTAACTTCAGCAAATTTCTTATCGAAGGGTAACTTCTTGAACCGAGGACATGACAGTAGAGGGTGGATTTCATTGGGGCAAAAACTACAACAACTTTTGTAGGAAGATTTCGAATTTCCTAGAGCCGCCGTATTTGTCAAATCCGTACTGATTTTTCTAGACTTGGGAAATTTTGATGAATCGATGCCCTTGATGTCGCGAAGACACGCCAGAGTTTGAATTATTTCCGTAAGAAAAGAATCTAATGCCTGACAGGAGGATAATGTCCTGATACTCTGTTCCCATAGAGTTAGGGTGAGCTTTGGCAATCTCTGGATACAAGGAAATATTAATATAGGGTCCCAGTGGACCCTGACAATGTCATATACGGCCATTGCCGATAGACACCCGTTGATACCCCGCTACAAAGTCTTCAAGCCCGAACTTTTCTCATTTTCTCATATCGGAAGGTCAAATAGAAGCTTGAGGTGATTATTCACCAGGATACGCTTGTTATCATACGTATCCTTCAAAGCTTTCCAAGCTAGATCGAAGCTTCGATGGGTGAGGGGAAATTTCTCAACAATTTCTCTGGCCTCACCGCACGTTTTCCGTCGCAAATGACAAAACCTTTTCGATATCGCTGAGACGAGAGTTATTCACATAAACCGCCGTAAATAAGTCCCGAAATGTGGACCAAATGTGTGTGAAAGTTAACTAATTAAAACACCCAAGAAATGTTAAACCAAATTCAGAATAACATCGAAGTTGAATATTCAAAACTGTCGCGAAGGCCGCAAAAAAGAAATGGTTGTAAATTATTCAAAAAAATCTATGAAATGGGAAGCGGAAAACGTATTCAAATATGACCAAACGCCCCAAAATAGCAAACAACAAAAGAAAATTTGCGCACAGTTAATCAATAACTTTCAAATAAGATAAACAAATTAATAAAATATTCAAAAAATTTCGAGAAAGTCAAAAAGAATATTTTTTTTTTAACTTATGTATGACGAGTTGACGGGTGCACTACTGCCGACTCGCGACTTAGAAAATTAAAATGCAAAAACAACACGTTCAAATAGCAAAAAAATTGGAAATACTTTTTTCCCAATCAAAAAAAAAATATATAGAATGTTTTTTTTTACGTGTATGTGTCAACAAAACGGGCTGTAGGGTGCACGGAGTCGAATAATACAGAACAATGTACTAAATAGTAGTACAACAAACAACAATTGTCGCCGAAACTAAAAATTTTCAAATTATTTATTTTTGTTTATCCGCGATTTTTACCCGTGAGCCACTGGCCAACGTCAGTTGTTCAAGACTATTCACAATAAGCCTCACAATAGTAGGAAACACGATAGGAATCACGTCAGCTGTTCAATAACAATCACAACAAAGCAAACGAAACAGCGAATGGAGCGAGAATAAACGTCAACCGATAGATGGTGTTATGTGTGAATGTACGTGTATGTATATGATCGCTGGTAAACAAATAAACGAAATGCAATTGGTGGTGTTCTTACATACTTCGGTTATTGACCGAGGCTTCAAATTGGCGCTTAGATGATTAGAAACTGCGGACTGCAACGGCGTTGTTGCTGTTATCACAACCAAAGTAGTGGCGATTGAACGAAGAGAAAAAAATTAAAAAAAAAACAAAAATACCAAAACAACACCTCTGAATAAAAGTACGGTATACACGGTGTATAGGATCGTTAGAAACAATTTGCCAAAATCCAATCGAATTTCGACGAATAAATCGATTGATTTGCAACGAAAGTTAATTATTTTTATTTTTAACACTATACGAACACCGATAAATTCGAAGGGGCGATAAATTAGAACGATAGTGGACTGTATTTTAAACGACACTCTCGGTAGGGTGTTTCGAAAACGACCAGTATCACAGAAAAACTATTTATTTTATTTTCTTGTACTTGTTCTTGTTATTGAAAACCGAAAACGCGGTGCTCACTTTTTAACTGTTTACGTACCTGATTATGAAGATGACGATGATTAGGATGATGATGTAGTTATTGCGATGTGATGGTTTAGCGTTGATAGGGATGGGTCCGTATGCCAACGAATCCCTTCAAAACGAAAAAACCACACGATTAACGATGCTAATTCCGATCCGGCTCGAAGGACCAAATAGTTGGTTTAGGGGTGCAAAAAGGGGGGTGCGTGTGGTAAAGAAATAAATAAATAAAAACAAACGAATTTTAGTTTTTAAATATAAATGGTGGGGGGATCTTTATTTGGTGTATTTTCAAATAAACAAGGATTTATTACCGAGTATGTGTGTTTGGCGACAAGGCCAGTGTGCGCGAGCGTAGTGCAGAACGACAAGTGGTAAACGCCGAGGCTCGTTACAAGTGTTCGACTACCATAGATTTTACGGATAGAGAGAGGGAGAAAAAGAACCGAAGATGAGCAAGGCAGCCACACAAAAACCAGCACCCATAGGCAATCCGCACTCTACACATCCGTTCTAAGCGAATTAGGTCTCCGAAGAGAGGTGTGGAGGAGATTCCAGTGATGTCAATACGCAACCGGTATTAAACAGGCTCGGGAACTTGAGACAATGCTGCGTACGTGAACAGGTCCAAAACGGATTTCCGCCGAACATACTTGGGGTCGTAGGACACTCCTTCGATGTGTTACACTTTTGTTCGTAGCAAATGATATATACCCTCGTCACACTAAAGTGAGGGTATAAAAACGCGTTTATGGATTCATACAAATTAGACGTCTTAAAGGTCTTGACTAGGACATACTAGATATGTGCGAAAATTGGTCAATATTTGCATATATCGTTATGCACTTTTTCTCTTAAATTTTGAAGTGCATACTGAACCACAAAAACACAAACATAGACATATGGAATATCTATAGCCATGTAGTCGTATTTAATCTAAACTGATCCTGCAAATTTGAATCTGGTGTTTTCTTCTGTTTCTTTATAAGAATCTTCTCAGAAATCGGAATTGTTTTTTTATTGGAATGATTTGTGATTTCAATATTTTTCATACTTTATAAAGGAAAATCATTGGAATTTTTTATTAAATATTGTTTTAAAAAAGAACGAGGCTGAACACCATCTTGAAATTTGTAGGGCAGTTTGCGGCTACTTGACAATATTTTTCTCAGAATTTTAAGTTGGTGTCATTGAAGTGCAGGATGCGTTTGCATAATGCAAAACTTCTGAAATACGACTTTAAATATTTTCCAAAATTTTTCAGATTTCAGATGCTTATAAAATGTGAAAACAATTTTTGCGTTTCATTTCCATGGTAAAACACATATGCAAATTTTCAAGACAATCGTGAATGTCGACCAGATTTTTTTCGAAAAATTGTTTGGTGTGATATGGAATTAACGATATATGGGGTCTATATACGTAGTATGTTCAAAAAAATTTGCGCATTTTGTATTTTTTCAAAAAGTATTTATTTATTCATGAATATCTATTTTGTCCCCTTCAAAGTAATTCCCATCGGATATTATACACTTCTGCCAAAAGTTTTTTCCAATCCTCGAAGCACTTCAAATAATCATTTTTTGTGATCTTGTTCAGCTCCTCCTTCGATGCCGTCTTTATCTCCTCAATAGTGACGTAGCGTCGCCCTTTCATGGGCCTTTTCAGTTTTGGGAATAAAAAATAGTCACTGGGGGCTAGGTCAGGGGAATACGGTGGCTGCGGCACCATTTCTGTGTTGTTTTTGGCCAAATATTCGCGCACAAGCAACGGTGTGTGTGCAGGGGCGTTATCATGGTGCAAAAGCCAGTTTTTGTTCTTCCACAAATCCGGGCGTTTTTGGAGGATTGCTTCGCCCAATTTGCGCATAACTTGCAGGTAATATTCTTTACCGTACTACCCTGTGGCAAGAACTCTTAATGCACCACGCCCCTGCAATCAATGAAGACTATGAGCTCGGCCGTCCGGCACGCTGTTCGTCCTTCGCATCTTCTCGGCCCTCTAAGAACATTTTGTACCACCGATAAACGTTGCTTTGGTCCAAGGTAGCTTCACCATATGCCACAGTCAACATTATTTTGTTTTTCACACAAAATTTGATGCAGATTCTTTGATCCATTTTCTGAAATAGATAAAAATCGAAGACAAGTTAAAAAACATCTAAGAACAACAGCTGTCCAAAATTAACTAAACATTCAAAATGGCCGACCTTGTCAGCATAAGTAAGGGACATGCGTACCAACATAACGCTACAAAAATATCAAAAATCAAATACACGTAGCCCGCGGAAATTAAAATTCCCGATATTTTTTGAACATACCTCGTACATCCAGGTACAAAAGATTCTTAACTAAAAAATTTCAGCACGATCGGAGTGAAATTGCGACCTGTACTCGACAGGCAACTTTAGATGGACAGAAGGACGGACGGACAGACATGGTTAAATCGACTCTGCTAATGATTCTGAGTCGATCGGTACTTTAAGGTGGGTCTAGCTGTAGTATTTCTAGTGCTACAAACATCTGCCATGAAACAAAGTTATGATACCCTGTACCACAGTGTGGTGTAGGGTATAGACAGCTTCTGTAGCGTTAAAAAACCAATTCGAAAAGAAAATATATATGGGGTCTATATCTAAATCTGAACCGATTTTGACCAATTTATTCCCAAGTGTGGAAGAGTCTATTGTCAAATTTCAGCAATATCGGAGTGAAAATGCCACCTGTACTTAACTAACAACTTTGAATGGACAGACAGGCGGACGGACATTGTTAAATCGAATAATCAAGCGATACAGAAACAAACTTATAATAAACAAGGGAAAGCGGCGTTAATCGGATCCTATGTCAATTGTTTTTGGATGCAAATAAACTCATATTACCAGATTTCAGCCCAATTCGTTGAAATTTGTGGTATCTGTGGCGTTTGGAAGTCCAATCTAGAGGGACCTTTGTATGGGGCCTATATCAAAACATGGACCTATGTCCGTTGTCGCGTGAAAGGTTCCGTATAAACCCTATTTACCAATTTGTAGTCCGATCGGTAGAAATTTATGTTAAGAAGTCAAATCAGGGAGATTTGGGTGATATAGCCCCCAAAATTTAGCGGGAACTTCGATATATGTTGAAAAAACTCTATCCACAGAAAGAAAGCGAGAAAAGAATATTATGCTGATGCTTAGAATGGAAATTTTACTAGTCAACAAAAGTAAAAGAGAGGGAGTTAGAGATGATAGAGTTATTATTGATGGAAAACAATTTATCTGGAACAAAAACAAAGTGTCTGTATGCGGAAAAATGATCGGCGAAGAAGCTTTGCGAAATATTTACGGTGAGGAAATGGTTTTTGATTTAGACTATAATAATATACTAGTTAAGGTCAATTCAAAAAACGAAATATATTGTCCCAAAGAAACACTTTTTCTATTAATGGGAAACGGGATGAGGAGTTTGAGCATATACAAACTTTTTCAACGAAAATTCAGAGCCCAACACTGTGCTAATTGATGATATGAACGTAAGAATCGGAAACATTCAACAGGAAATAGGAGATTTTTATAAGGCTAGTTTTACAGCGGGTCTTAAGTCTAGACAATCTCAAGACCTAATTGAGAATGGGAAAGGTAGAAAACTAATGGAATTTCTGAATGATTATGGAAAACAGTACTCAATGGACGAACATTTGGTAATATTGAGGGGAAATTTACATTTATAAGTACAGTTGGAAGTTCTGTAAACGATACATGCGCAGTATCACAGGAGTTTTTAAAGCAGGTAGAAAAATTTGTGATAGAATACAAAGTATGGTCAGATTACATGCCAATAAATATTCGTTGAATCTGAATAAAGAAATTATGGAAGTTGAAAAACTAAATTTGTTACCAAAATTGATCTGGAAAGAAAATAAAATGTCAGCATATCAACGAAATTTGGACTAATATAGTAGAGAGAACGTAAATAATGTAAACTCATTAAACAAATTGGTCGATTTTATAAAAATGGCAGTTCCAAACAAACCACCAAAGAACAAAAAAATATTTTTAAAACTCCTTACTCTTAACACTGAATGTTTTAACGCTAGGTTAAATTCCTTCAAACAGTTGATTATATATAGGTTAGGTTAGGTTAAACGACGCGTAGTACACTACCAATTTGGCGTGCACTACTCCACTCGGAGACCTAAAGGTCCATTGTGTTAGTCCTGTAAAGAATTAAAGATTTGGAGAAAACAGCAGAAAAAATTATAGATTGAAAAATGAGGGGGGTGGAGGTAGACCACAATAATAAGTGAGAAGAGCGGAAAAAAGAAATGTTGAATTAAAAGCGGAGAGGATGGAGGGTAGAGAAGTTCCTGCAGTAGACAATGCCGTTTAGGCAGATGGATGAGCGGTTGTCATCCCAAGCCACTTCAGGCAGCTAATATAATTGAGGATGCTGACGATTTTTTGCGATGACAGAGCTTCGATCGTAAAGTCACCTAGGTAGCAGTGTCTTCTTCTAGAAAGAAATGGACATTGACAAAGAAGGTGCTCGATCGTTTCAAGTTCCTCTTCGTCCGTACAGAGACGACAGTAGTCTTCTGTGTCCCATTGTCACTTTGATGTAAACGCTCTAACGTTACAGGGGCCTGTGAAAACGCCCACTAACAGGTGAAAATCCCTCTTTGTGAGGTTCAGCAAGTCCCTTGTTCTGGTTTGTGACATAAGAGGCCAGAGAGACCTAGCGATTTTACAGTCCGGTCTGGCTAACCAATTCTGGTTAACTTGATCCCTTTAGAAGCGCTCTATCATGCCGAAGAACTCACGCATTGGTGCATACAGTGAAGACACCGCACTAGTCGTTTCCATCGCTGACCCATTCCATGCGAGCTCATCAGTCTTACAAAAACAAATATCCGTGCATGTCTCTCACTCCCTCCGTTGAGAGGCGGTTAAGTCTTAATGGGAGAAATGCGTACATTTCTGTGACAACTACATAAAGTAACGCAACAACAACGCCTAGAAGAGATGACAAGCCTCTTTTTAACCGCCAAAACCCCAAACAGTGCGCGCTCTTTCTCACCGCAGTTGTCAAGAAGTGAAACAAATCAAACAGAAATGCTAACAAATACAATGAAAAATAACAAAGTGCCTAAAAGTATGCTTTCAAGTACAGTAGCTTATACGAATGGAAATAGTGTTGCCACAGCAATAGGAACAAGCCCCAAAGGTACAAATCCAAACAGTACAACGGGCAAAAATGATAAAATTCAAACTGGTATAGATAGATACATTTTAGTGACAAAACGAAAGGCAAATGCAGGGCTCCTCATAAGGAACCAGATCCCAAAGTTCCCAAGGGAATGAATGCGGTAAGTTCGAACCGATTTGACCTCCTCAGCTCTGAGGAAAATAATGAAGAAACAAATGACACTACAAGAGAACCCAAACACGTTGGTAAATAAGCTCTCCTAGCTACTAGGCAAAGAAAACATCTATGTTGCTTCACTTCGTAGAGGCAATGTATACGAAACTAAAATTTAGACATACACCGAAGTGTTTTATAGAAAGGTGGGTGGGTTGTTCGATCTAGAAAAAAAGAATTACTACACTTACCAGCTTAAGAGTTCGAAAGGTCTCGTGGTAGTAATTAATGGTATTGATAGTACAGTTTCAACAGCTGAAATAATCGATGAACTTGCTAAAGAGGGTTACGAAGTTAAATCCATAATAAACATTATAAATAAAAAGAAAATTCCTCAACCCATGTTGAAGGTTGAACTAACATTTGATTCTTCGCGAATAAAGAAAAAAGGCGCAGCTCATCCTATTTACGACCTGAGATATTTGTACAACCATAGAATTCGAGTCGAGGAACCTTTAAAACGAGCCGATCCTCCCCAATGTACAAATTGTCAAGAATTTGGACACACCAAGGCATACTGTAAATTACCGGCGATGTTCACAAGTCCGTCGACCAAGAACAGATACTGGCGTAAAAAAATGTAGCAACTGCGGTGAGAACCATACAGCAAACTACAGGCGTTGCCCTGTCTATAAGCACATGAAAAAACAAACGATGTTAATTAAACTCCAATATATGCAAGCTATATTCCATCGCCTTTCCCAGGCTTAAGAACCGCATCTCCTACGGAAAATGCTAGTTCTAGCGACCCAAACGTAAACCGAATCCCAAAGAACACAATTCATCCAAATGTGTCATACGCCCGAATGAAATGGTAATTCGTTACCCCCTCAATTTCCCCTCGAAAACTCAATAGAAAAACTAACAGAAACTACGAATTCATTCATGTTGAATATGCAAAGCATGATGCAAGAAATGATGAGAAATCAAAGTATGCTTATGCAAGTCGTGTTAAATCAAAAATAAATCCACTGAGAATTTGTTATTGGAATGCAAACGGCCTGAGCCAACACAGAAATGACGTAGAAAATTTTCTCCGAAACCACTGTATAGATATTTTATTAGTCTCTGAGACACATTTCTCAACCAGAAATTGTTTTAGGATACGTGGTTATTCCACATACGATACTAAACACCCTAGCGGGAGAGCCTGTGGTGGTACAGCTCTTATTGTCCAAAATAAAATCAAACATTATCCTATGCCCGAATATAGGACTGAGCATATACAAGCAACTTCTATCGCTATCACAGGCACAAACCTGGTGATATCATCGATATATTGTCCCCCTAGGCACAATATTAACAAAGATCAATTCATGGAGTTCTTCTCCACTCTTGGCACAAAGTTGTTGGTAGCAGGTGACTACAATGCCAAGCACACATTTTGGGGCTCTCGCCTCACTACTCCAAAAGGTAGACAACTACTTAAGGCCATAACAGTCGACTGATCAGCAACGAGTCGATCGTTGCTGATCAGTCGAAGTGAACGGACGTGTTTAGCATAGAGCGGATAGTTAAAATCTATTACGCAGTACCTATTACGCAATCGCAAAAAAATCTGTACAAAGTCTGGAAGGCCTACATCGTAGTACCTATTACGGGCTAATACAGACAAAAAATTAATAAATTCGTTGACGGGGATGCCTTCGCGTTCCGATGGAGCGGGGTTCCCCAATCGTCCTACTGTCCGTCCGTTGGTCTTGACAAAAGCTGACCACACCAAAAATGGTGGAAAAATCCCCCCTAGGTGGTACGGTGAGGGGAAAACGTCAAGTCCGACCGTCAAAACGGAAGCACAATGAGCACCGGATATCGCTCAGAGTTTTGACATAGTTGGAGGCCGTTGAGGTTTCTGCTCTTACCGAAAAACAAAAAGAGTCACTTACATGGGCTAAATGCGTCATAGATGCTTCTAAGGCCAATCAGCCGGCTGAAAGAGCCACAAATTCAGCTTTGTTAACGTATAATAAAGTCAAAAGAATCAGATCACCTGATGAACCCCTGCCTTCGAAAAAGGCAAGAGGCCCTAATGTCACCATCAACAGGACACTCACCAAGCCCTTTAATGAAGTGGCGAAGGAGAGTCTAGTAATGGCCGTTATAGACAGAAGTTGTGAGGATGGATCCATCCTCAAGGACAAATGGAGCCATGTGCAATCAGCCATTATGGCTCATTACCTCGATGTCCGTAGAGAAATGCCGGGTACACCACCAATCTGCAACGATGCAGGATGGCATCAGGGGAGAGTAAAGCTCTTATATTTCGGTGATGCCACATCAGACCTGTATAAGGCTGCTCTGAGTCGAGCAGGTGCGGTTTGGCCGGGTGGCCAGTTGGATGTTGTCAAAAAAACAACATCCCTAGTCACCCTAGAGCCATCACCTGGGTTACAGAAGAGCCCTCCAACCCGGCTGACATATTAGAAATAATCAAGGATTCCAATCCTGGTCTTTCCGCCAATAATTGGAGAATCAGCAAGGTGGGTGAGGCGGATGGTAAAAAGCGGCAAGTCAATTTGATCCTTACCGCTGAATCCACCTCCCTCCCATATACAACGTGCAAGTGCAACCCTACAATATGGCTTCGAGACTATAGTCTTGAAGGTATCCAAGCAGGATATAGCTCCAACCGCGGAAGGTGAGTCGTAGACCGTGGTTGATACACGGCTTTCTAGAAGTGCGGAGGTACCCACGCCCATTATTTCTGGTGACTCCAACTCTAACAGTAGATCTGTAACGTCCTTCTCTGAGGACGAAAGCTCTACTTCTGACACTGATGTTAATCTGTCAATTACCAATGATGGTAAGAATTCTACAGATTAACCTCCTTCGCGCTAAAGCAGCCTCAGCGGCTCTATTGCTGCGCCTGTCCACAGGTGCAGTAGACATCGTCCTGATACAGGAGCCCTACGCGGTGGGAGAAAGGGTGTGCGGTATCAGGACACCCAACTTTAAACTGCTTGTGGCCAACTGTGAAAGCACTCCAAGAACCTGCATTTTGGCCAGGAAAGATCTAAGTATCTTTCTCCTAGCTAATTTAAGTGGTAAAGACCAAACATCTGCTAGTCTGGAGATCGGTAATCGCATATATTGGGTGGTCTCCAGTTACTTGCCTTATGAAGCTGTAGTACCGACTGCTCTATTCAAGGAAGTAGTAGAAGAAGCAACGTCGGACGAGGTCGAGCTGATTATTGGCGCAGACACGAACGCTCATCATACTATCTGGGGTAGTACGGATATAAACAATAGGGGTGATTCGCTTCTTGACTTTATTCTAAGTACTAACCTAAGTATTTGTAACATATGTAATAAACCGACCTCTACAATTTTTTTTTTAATTAATTTTTATTTCATAATAATATTTACAAATTATGAGTGTCTCCGCGCCAATAGGCATTATTGGAGACTAGTTGGCAAAAGAAAATTCTATAAAATTACAATTAAGATTTTAGAATTAATTAAATGGTGGTAGTATTAAAGACATTGTTCAATCATAGATATTAAATGGCAATTCAATCTTAATGTTATTTAGAGAAGTGTTTCTAGCCTTTCCAATAAATATTGTTACGCTGACTGCGTTTAGTTTTATTTTGATTTTATGTCAGTTGTCAGTGTGACTTCATTAAAAGAGTAGAGAAAATAATTCAAATAAGAAATTTTTTTTTTTAATAAAACTGATTGTTGGAATCGTAATTGTGAGAACTTTGTTTTATTTATTGGTGCAATAAAACCACGCGACGTAACAACTGGTGTCAGAAGTGGAATTACGGAATAATTACCAACAATGAAGATTAGCGGGCTGAAGGTTGAACAATTGAAGAAAGAGTTAAGCAAGCTGGACTTGCCTACTACTGGGAACAAGGCGGAACTGCAGAGACGTCTCATGGAGAATTTTCATCAGCGTGGTATCGATATTGAGACGTTTGATTTCGAAAATACAGATGAGAACGATGTATCCGCAGTGGAGGAGGCAAGTGGTGTGAATTTCAAGGAAATGCTTGTTGGTTTTATGAATAAAATTGAGGAGACTTTTCAAGAGACATCCAGAGTGATGAATGAGAAATTAGATGCCAATTCCAGAACAATGCAGGAAAACACAGCTGCAACGAATGTTAAATTGGAAGAAATTTCTGAAGTCATCAACAAAAGGGTGGACCATGTCGAGGCTCAGATGAAAGAATTGGATCGAAAATTTGTGTCACACGACGAGAGATTCCTGCACTTGGAAAATAAAATAGGTAATTTGAAAATTAGTGGTGGACCGGTACAAGTTGTTTCTGAGAACACGATTAAGAAGAAAACTCCAACTTTCGATGGATCGACTCCATTTGAAATATTCAAATTCCAGTTCGAAATGGTTGCTGGTAAAAATTTGTGGAACAACGACGATAAAGCAATAGAACTAATTCTATCACTGAAGGGAGTCGCCGCAGAAGTTTTGCAAAGCATCCCTATTGCTTCTAGAAAGAACTATGGAGAAGTAATTTCAGCTTTGCAACGAAAGTACGGAGGAGAGTACAAGCAGGATGTGTACAGAATGGAATTAAGAGGAAGAGTCCAGAAACGTAACGAAACACTGCAAGACTTTGCAACTGAGGTGGAACGTTTGACTCTCCTTACTTATCCGGGAGAAAGCCACCCTTTGGTGGACCGCATTAAGATTGAGACTTTTGTCAATGGCATCCGTGACCCTGAAGTTAAATGTGCTGTATATGTGGCACAGAAAAACACTTTTGCTGAAACATTGGCGTTTGCTTTGGCACAGGAGACAGCAAGAATGTTGTCTAGACCACAAGTACACAAATTGCGCTTGGTAGGAGTTGAGTCAGATGAAATGGTATCCGAAGTAGACCAACTGAAAAACGAAATAAAGATGATGAGAGGAGAAGTGAAGGCGGCATTATCTGGAGTAAATAAGTCCAAATTAAAATGTTTCAATTGTAGGAAATTTGGACATATTTCTCGGGATTGCAGTGAGCGCCGCAAATGTATCGGGTGTTTTTTTAGGGGTATAGAACTTCGAATTGAAATAAAACACAAGAAAATCGTTTTAAGGTCCATCAATTTGGCTTTATTGGAAGGATAATTTTATGCCATTAATGTTTAAATATGATTTCGAGCATGTGGCCGCCGCGGCTGGCTCGAATAAAGCCAATTCTACAGGTCCAATTTTCAACCACTTTTTCGAGCATATGGGGCCGTATGTCGGCAATAACGCCACGAATGTTGGCTTCCAATTCCCCTAACGTTTCTGGTTTGTTGGCGTAGACGAGCGACTTCACATATCCCCAAAGAAAATAATCCAATGGTGTCAAATCACACGATCTTGGTGGCCAATTGACAGGTCCATTCCGCGAAATTATGCGCTCATCGAATGTTTCCTTCAATAAATCGATTGTGACGTGCGCTGTGTGGCATGTAGCGCCGTCTTGTTGGAACCACAACTCATCCACATTCATGCCATCCAATTCGGGAACAAAATAGTCGGTTATCATGGCTCTATACCGGTCTCCATTAGCTCTCCACAGCTCCAATTGCTGTGCACGGTGGCGAATCGATTCATTCGGGTCCTCTTCAACACTTTGCTCTACAGCGGCAATTGTTTCTTCGGGTGTTTTTTTAGGGGTATAGAACTTCGAATTGAAATAAAACACAAGAAAATCGTTTTAAGGTCCATCAATTTGGCTTTATTGGAAGGATAATTTTATGCCATTAATGTTTAAATATGATTTCGAGCATGTGGCCGCCGCGGCTGGCTCGAATAAAGCCAATTCTACAGGTCCAATTTTCAACCACTTTTTCGAGCATATGGGGCCGTATGTCGGCAATAACGCCACGAATGTTGGCTTCCAATTCCCCTAACGTTTCTGGTTTGTTGGCGTAGACGAGCGACTTCACATATCCCCAAAGAAAATAATCCAATGGTGTCAAATCACACGATCTTGGTGGCCAATTGACAGGTCCATTCCGCGAAATTATGCGCTCATCGAATGTTTCCTTCAATAAATCGATTGTGACGTGCGCTGTGTGGCATGTAGCGCCGTCTTGTTGGAACCACAACTCATCCACATTCATGCCATCCAATTCGGGAACAAAATAGTCGGTTATCATGGCTCTATACCGGTCTCCATTAGCTCTCCACAGCTCCAATTGCTGTGCACGGTGGCGAATCGATTCATTCGGGTCCTCTTCAACACTTTGCTCTACAGCGGCAATTGTTTCTTCGGTGCGCACTGTTCGACGTCTCTGCGGATGCGTATTATCACATAGAGTAAACGTAGTGCGAAAACGATCCATGGTTAACCGAATTAATTGCTCTGATGGACGATTATGTCGACCATAAAATGGACGGAGCTTGCGGTAAACTTCGCGAACTGAACCATTATTTTCGAAATAAATTTGCACGATTTGCAAGCGTTGTTCTTTTGTCAACCTGTTCATGATGAAATGGCAAACCAAACTGAACATAAATGACATTAGAGTTGCCAGATTTGACCACAAAATGCCAGTTTTATCTCTATTCGAAAAACAAAGCTGTAAAAAAACACCCGGTACTAGGTCATCGTCTCCTTCGGCCAGCAATGACCAGTTGAACCAGAAACCCTCCAACGAATCAGCTTTAAACTAAATCGAGCTAGTTCAGCGGGGCATGAGCTGGCTCCCACAACAGATTGCCCCACAATCTCCATTGCAATATTTCAGCAGAGGAACAACAACTTAACTGCCACGGGTTACATCAGTGGGCAAAAACGTACATTGACGTTGGATACAGGCGCATCAAGGTCAATTATCAGATACGATTTGGTAAGTGATGGGATTTGCCCCTTGTACGGGGTTAGATTGCGTACGGCTACTGGAGAACACGCCACTGTCAAGGGGAAAGTGGTGCTAAAATTGGTAAAGAGTAATGTGGAATGCCTTATTCCCGTCCGAGTATTGAATTTGTCTAACGAAACTGAATACATTGACAGATTCTCCTCTGTTGCACAATGTACGCCAGTAGAGGCTATAATTGCCATGGAACAGCGGAACCCGATTTTGTGTTGACTATAGGAGGCTAAATGATGTTAAGAAGAAAGATAGTTATCCACTGCCAAGAATCGATGATACACTGGACACTTTGGCAGGTACAAAATGGTTTTCGACATTGGATTTGCGGAGTGGATACTGGCAAGTGGAGATCGCCGAGAAAGATAAAGAGAAAACGGCGTTTGGAGTTAACGGTGGTCTTTGGCAATTCAATGTCATGCCATTTGGGCTCTGCAATGCCCCGGCTACATTTGAACGGTTGATGGAGAGAGTGTTGAAGGGCCTACAGTGGAAGTCATGCCTGGTATATCTCGACGATATAATTGTTATGGGAAGAACTTTCGACGAACAGCTCCGAAACCTTAGAGATGTCCTCCGGCAATTGTCCACAGCCGGGTTAAGACTTAATACACAGAAATGTTCGTTTTTTCAAAAGGAAGTGAAATATTTGGGGCATTGCGTCACAGCGAAGGGAATAACTACAGATGGTGACAAAATTCTAGCCGTAAGAGACTGGCCACGACCCCGAAATATACAAGAATTACGCAGTTTTCTTGGCCTATGCACCTACTATAGGCGATTTGTCCCGAATTTCGCCGGTGTCGCCTCAAGTCTGCACAAGCTGACACAGAAAAATCAGAGGTTTCAGTGGAACGACACACAAGATAAGTCTTTTCAGGGGCTCAAGGAGTTATTGTGCACTGCTCCTCTGCTGGCGTATCCCATTCCGGGTAGGAAATTTGTTTTGGACACGGACGCTAGTGCAAATGGTATTGGTGGTGTGCTTTCACAGGAAATCAAAGGTCAAGAAAAGGTTATCGGGTATTATAGTCGCACATTATCAAAGCCGGAGAGAAATTATTGCGTGACAAGGCGTGAGCTACTGGCAATAGTGGAATGTGTGAAACATTTCCACAAATATTTGTATGGTCAGCACTTTCTACTACGGACCGACCATTCGGCTCTGAAATGGCTGCTTCAATTTAAAAATCCGGAAGGTCAGTTGGCTCGTTGCAATGAAAGACTTCAGAGCTACGATTTCACCATCGAACACAGAAAAGGAAATAAGCATGGCAATGCAGATGCCCTTTCGCGCCGCCCTTGCATGATTGAATGCAAACATTGTTCAAAATCTGAAAATAGGGAGGGTGTCATCGATATTCGACTGGTGCAGATTGAATCAGGCGAAGATTGGGCGAAGGAACAGAGGAATGACCCCATTCTGGCGAAGATAATTTCGGCAATAGAGAATGGAAAAAGGCCTGATCGCAATGAGATTGCAGCCGAGAGTCCACTTATGAAATCGTATTGGGCCCGGTGGAACAGTTTGCTCTTATTAAATGGTTGCCTTTACCGGAAATGGGAGAGCGAAGATGGAAAAACGGTGAGAAATCTGATTGTTGTTCCAGGCTCAAAGATCAAAGAAATTCTATTGGAGTTTCATAATGGGCCAAGTGGAGGTCACTTGGGTATTACGAAAACAGTAAAAAAGGTGAAGCAAAGGTTCTACTGGTTGGGGTGTCAACAGGCAGTTGCTGACTGGATTGGTGGTTGTGATCAGTGCGTAAGAGCCAAGGGCCCAACACGAAAAAGTCGAGGCCGAATGCGAGAATACAATTCTGGAGCACCTTTTGAAAGAATAGCAATGGATGTGACCGGCCCATTCCCGATCAGCGATTCGTTACGTCTTAGTAGTGATGGACTACTTTAGTAAGTGGCCTGAGGCGTATTCCATACCAAATCAGGAAGCAAAGACTATCATAAAGGTTTTCGTAAACAATTGGATATGTCGATATGGCGTCCCATCAGAACTTCACTCTGATCAAGGCAGGAATTTCGAATCAGCTCTTTTCAAGGAAATGTGTGAATCTTATGGAATTAGGAAAACTCGAACTACGCCATTACACCCGCAATCCGATGGCATGGTGGAATGATTCAATCGCACGCTAGAGGAATATCTGCGGAAGGTCGTTGATGCAAATCAAAAGGATTGGGATGAACATATACCAACACTTCTTTTGGCCTATAGATCTGCAATTCATGATTCAACATCTCAGACACCGGCTAAGGTTGTCTTTGGAAGTGAGTGGAAATTGCCCGGCGATTTAATATTCGGAGTCACACCAAAACCCGATCGGACAGATGATGACCCCGCTCATGAAATGCAGGAAGCCCTTCTCAACGTTCACGAATTTGTACGCCAAAGGATTAAAATGGTCAGTAACAAGATGAAGGCCAGAGACGACCGCGCTGCTAATTCAGAAGGATTCCATGAGGGTCATTTGGTGCTCCTATTTAACCCACAGCGGAGGAAAGGATTATGCCCAAAACTACAAACTCAATGGGAAGGGCCATACAAAGTAATGAAAAGAATAAACGACGTTGTATACCGAATCCAGAAGTGTGACAGACCCAGGTCAAAGATGAAAGTGGTACATCTAGAACGATTGACTTCTTATGGAAGTGGAGTTGCGCCTGTTCGGGACGAACTGGCCTAAGTGGTAGGTGGTGTTACGCTGACTGCGTTTAGTTTTATGTTCTACATTATTATTTTGATTTTATGTCAGTTGTCAGTGTGACTTCATTAAAAGAGTAGAGAAAATAATTCAAATAAGAATTTTTTTTTTGTAATAAAACTGATTGTTGGAATCGTAATTGTGAGAACTTTGTTTTATTTATTGGTGCAATAAAACCACGCGACGTAACAATATGTTTTTATATTTCTTTTGAAAACCGAAATCGTAGCAACATTTTTAAGAGTCTGTGGCAATGCATTGTATTCATGAGGTCCGGCATATTGTATTCTTTGCTTGGTCAATTAAAGTCTGCATCTCGTAGATTTCAGATTGGCTTCTTGACGTGTGTATCATTGTGATTCATCAAAATGTTGATAAAATTGGATAAAAGTATTACCAAGTTGTTTCATAAATGTAAACATGAATACTAGGATGTTCTGTTTGTATATTCCTCTCACAGGGAGTACACATCTAGCATTGTCTTTAAATAATTGTACTGTAGAGTAATCCGATGGTAAATTATACACATCTTTCAAATCTTTGTTCTGGGCAGATTGCAATGACCTTAAGGCAACGCTATTTTTGTATCCATATACAATTGGAACATATGTAAGGTAGCTATGAATTAATGCATAATATAGTTGAAGCTTAGTTTCAGTTAATAGTTTTGTCTTAAACTTTCGCAGAATTCCAGTTGCTCGAGATATTTTTGTCTTCACCATTTTGCTTATCCCAGGAAAGGTTATACACTACAACAATTGTTTAGCAATACAAAAACTAAAATTCACACAATCGATAAAACCAACGTTATATACCAAATTCCATGCGAAGGCAACGACAAGGAAAAATGTGACATGTTTTATGTTGGCACAACAAAAAACAAATTAAAAACTAGATTATCTGCACACAAATCAGATTTAAAACTAAGACACAATAATGTGATTCCAAAAACTGCACTCGTGAGCCACTGTACTAACAAAATGCACCACCCTAACTTCGACAAACAACGAGTGTTACAGAGCGAACAACAACATAACAAACGATACACGTTAGAAATGCTGCACATTCTCAATGTACCAACAACAAAACGCATAAACTTCAAGACAGACGTTGACAACTGCGCAGTCAACTACAGAGGATTGATAGACAAAGCAAAAAACATACAAAGATCCCAATGCAATAAGTAAAAAACAAACAGTGCAATATTTATAAGAGAAGACGAGGGTAGTTATGCTACCTTAGCTTTAAGTATTATTCATTTTATGTTTTTTACGTGTAAGTGGTCAATCTAAAAGATGTTTTAAATTTGTTTACCCAATCCATCTGTGATATTCATTTTAAGTTTGTATTTAAATATATTTTTTTGTGTTTTTATTGTAGAAACATCCCGATGATGCAATTCATGAAAATTGCGAAATATCGATGTGAAAATATAAATAAATAAATCACTAATGAAATGACCTCGAGCTTGAAAAATCATTTATTCTAATTAATAATAAACCAGTAAGGAAAGGCAGAAAGTCGGGCGGGGCCGACTATATAATACCCTACACCTCCCTAACAATGCGATAAGCGTCATTGCCATAATAATTTGGAATAATTTGTAAATGGGTAGAAACATATTATCTAATTCTGAAACGATAATCGCTAAATTAAGCAATATTCGTTCCTAAATTGAGAAACATCTTTCTGGAAAATTTTAATGATCGGAAGTAAAATACAACTTCTATAGCGGTTTGATACCAAATCAGGAGGAACATATATATGGAGCTTTAATATAAATCTGAACCGATCTTCCCTGAATACTCATTCATGTAAAAAGACTTCCTTCTGTCGAATTTCGTACTGATCGGATATAAAATACAGTGTCTACAGCGCTTACTAGTCTAATCGGGGGTAACATATATATGGGTCTTATATCTAAATCTAAAGCGAGTTTCTCCGAATTTGGCAGTATTCCTTCATGTAGAAAGAAACCTCTTTTTGCCGACTTTCGCACTGATCGGATATAAAATAACATGTTTACAGCGCTCACATGTCAAATCGGGGGTAACATAATAATGGGGGCTATATCTAAATCTGAACCGATTTTCTCCGAATTTGGCAGTATTCCTTCATGTAGAAAGAAACCTCTCTTTGCCGAATTTCGCACTTATCGGATATAAAATAACATTTTTACAGCGCTTACATATCAAATCGGGGGTAACGTATATATGTGGGCTATATCTAAATCTGAACCGATTTCTTCCAAATTTAACATTGTTCATTTATATAATAAGAAACCTTTTTCTGCCGAATTTCATACTGATCGGATATAAAATAAAGTTTTTACAGCGCTTACATGTAAAATCGGGGCTAACATATATATGGGGGCTATATCTAAATCTGAACCGATTTTAACCAAATTCAATAAGGATCGTCCTTGGGCCAAAAAAAGATATGTGTAAAGTTTCGTCGAGATCGGACCATAATTGCGACCTGTACTTTGATTACAAGAATACATGCACAGACGGACAGACAGACAGATGGACAGACAGACAGACGGACATAGCTAAATCAACTCAGAAAGTGATTCTAAGTCGATCGGTATAATAAACGATGGGTCTATTTCTTCTCCTTTTGGGTGTTACAAACAAATGCACAAAGTTATAATACCCTGTACCACAGTGTGGAGTAGGGTATAAAAAGGTCGAATAATATACACAAATTATGGAAAGTTTACACCAAGATATTTAGCAGATAGCTTTTCAAAAATTAATTTACCATATATATAAATTGATATTTCCAGATCCCTTTTCAGAACATAGGGTCGAAATCTCACAAATTGAGTTTTTTCAGCATTTATGGCTAATTTATTAAGCCGAGCATATTCAAATAACATAGAGGCATCATATTCGATTTGTGTTCGTAAGACCATTGGGTGTTTGTAGTTGTACAAAATACATATGTCATCGGCAAACATGTATAATTTTCCTTTGAAAGGAATGTTTTGTATATCATTGATATACATCTTAAAAAGCAGGGGACCAATGATGCTTCCTTGTGGTACTCCACACTTCACCGCTTTTAAGCTGCTTTTAATGCTACCAATTTGTACATAATGCTTTCTATTACTTAAATAACTATTTATTAGCATTAGAGTTGGTTCTTGAAAGCCGAAAAATTCCAATTTTTTTATTAAAACTGCATGATCAACAAGGTCAAAAGCTTTGCTCAAATCAAAAAATACCGCTGCCACTCCATTAAATCCATTATCAAGACCATGACATATATCATAAATTAAGCTTACTACAGCTGCCTCCGTACCAGATCCTTTACGAAAACCATACTGTCTGCTAAATATCATGTTGTTATTTTCTATATAGTCAGACATTTGGTTGAACATAACTTTCTCAAACACTTTGCTTACAGTTGACAACAGGGATATTGGACGATACATATCGGGATAACTCGATTTTCCAACAATGCTATTAAATATTCTTGTCAAGATAATCGATATAAAAGGCTTGCGCATTAACAACATCTTCATGGTTATGCCATCATGACCGGTTCCTTTATTTTTTGGCATGCTTTCCAAAACCAAATCCACAGTTGACATATCAACATTACGAAAGCTAAAGGTTGTTCGACAGGATGATAGTGTACGTAGCTTGTTTATATTGTCATCAGGATTTATAATAATATTACCAAGCATTTCATCTATTGTATCATAGAAATAGTTGTTGTGAGCAATTGCCTTTTTCATCATCAGACAATATATGGTTTCCTCTCTCGTCTCTTAGCAGGTTCTTTTGAAGAGTTTCTTCCTAACTCGTTATTTAAAAAGCGCCACACTTTTTAGGGTCGCTTTCGCAGGATGCGATACAGTTCTTGTAATATGAATCAACTAAATTTCTTTTAGCACATTTGATGACATTAATTAAAGACAGACAAGAAGTACTAGACGTAACGTTTGCTACTGACCGGCTGTCAGACAAAATTATGTTCTGGACGACCACTCATTCTCAGATCACCATTATATTGAGTTCAAACTCGCTGAAAAAGCGCCTGAAAGCTCTACTTCTGACACAGAGGGGTTGAGGGGAGTCTCCGGACTCTTTGACGCATCTGGCGGGGACACGATTCTCGATGATACGGACGAAGAGTTCGATAACACCCTTGATGTTAATCTGTCAATTACCAATGATGGTAAGAATTCTACAGATTAACCTCCATCACGCTAAAGCAACCTCAGCGGCTCTATTGCTGCGCCTCTCCACAGGTGCAGTAGACATCGTCCTTATACAGGAGCCCTACGCAGTGGGAGCCTGCATTTTGGCCAGGAATGATCTAAGTATCTTTCTCCTGGCTAATTTAAGTGGTAAAGCGGTAATCGCATGGGTGGTCTCCAGTTACTTGCCTTATGAAGCTGTAGTACCAACTGCTCTATTCAGGGAAGTAGTAGAAGAAGCAACGTCTGACGAGGTCGAGCTGATTATTGGCGCAGACACGAACGCTCTTCATACTATCTGGGGTAGTACGGATATAAACAATAGGGGTGATTCGCTTCTTGACTTTATTCTAACTACTAACCTAAGTATTTGTAACATAGGTAATAAACCGACCTTTACAATTAAAGACAGACAAGAAGTACTACACTTAACGTTTGCTACTGACCGGCTGTCAGACAAAATTATGTACTGGACGACCACTCATTCTCAGATCACCATTATATTGAGTTCAAACTCGCTGAAAAAGCGCCTGAACCTGCCGTCCACAGAAATGTGAGAAAGACAAAGTGGCACCTGTATGAGAAGAATTTCAAGAAAGTCCCCAACTCCAAACTTCTGTAAGAACCGAATGACAAAGCCGGTCTGGATAATCTGGTCGAGCATATCACCACATCATTCAATAGTTCCCTTGAAGAAGCCTGTCCAAAAACAAGGTACAAGGGTAATGGTGGACTTCTGAGCTAACGGCTATGAAAAAGACATGCAACAAGCTATTCAACAAGGCTAAATCTACTGTGGTCGCTAATGTTTTGGATGCCTATAAAGAGCAACTCAAGATCTATAAGAAGGAGCTTAGAAAGGCGCAAAGACGCTCTTGGTCTTTCAGGGACCAAAAACAGCGAGCAGTCGCTCAATGTACTGCTCGACACACATTTCCCGGGGAACTCTCTAACAGAACCAGAGGATCAGCAGGACCAACAAGAGTGCGAGTGGACTGCGAGCGTCGCTAGTTTGTTGACTGAAAGATCCTGAATAAGCTGGGCTATTAATAGCTTTGAGCCCTTCAATAAATATATATATATATTCAAATATATTTTTTTGTGTTTTTATTGTAGAAACATCCCGATGATGCAATTCATGAAAATTTCGAAATATCGATGTGAAAATATAAATAAATAAATCACTAATGAAATGACCTCGAGCTTGAAAAAAAGGTTACACCAAGATATTTAGCAGATAGCTTTTCAAAAATTAATTTACCATATATATAAATTGCCATTTCCAGATCCCTTTTCAGAACATAGGGTCGAAATCTCACACATTGAGTTTTTTCAGCATTTATGGCTAATTTATTTATTTATTTATATTCAAATAACATAGAGGCATCATATTCGATTTGTGTTCGTAAGACCATTGGGTGTTTGTAGTTGTACAAAATACATATGTCATCGGCAAACATGTATAATTTTCCTTTGAAAGGAATGTTTTGTATATCATTGATATACATCTTAAAAAGCAGGGGACCAATGATGCTTCCTTGTGGTACTCCACACTTCACCGCTTTTAAGCTGCTTTTACTGCTACCAATTTGTACATAATGCTTTCTATTACTTAAATAACTGTTTATTAGCATTAGAGTTGGTTCTTGAAAGCCGAAAAATTCCAATTTTTTTATTAAAACTGCATGATCAACAAGGTCAAAAGCTTTGCTCAAATCAAAAAATACCGCTGCCACTCCATTAAATCCATTGTCAAGACCATCACATATATCATTAATTAAGCTTACTACAGCTGCCTCCGTACCTTTACGAAAACCATACTGTCTGCTAAATATCATGTTGTTATTTTCTATATAGTCAGACATTTGGTTGAATATAACTTTCTCAAACACTTTGCTTACAGTTGATAACAGGGGATAACTCGATTTTCCAACAATGCTATTAAATATTCTTGTCAAGATAATCGATATAAAAGGCTTGCGCATTAACAACATCTTCATGGTTATGCCATCATGACCGGATCCTTTATTTTTTGGCATGCTTTCCAGAACCAAATCCACAGTTGACATATCAACATTACGAAAGCTAAAGGTTGTTCGACAGGATGATAGTGTACGTAGCTTGTTTATATTGTCATCAGGATTTATAATAATATTACCAAGCATTTCATCTATTGTATCATAGAAGTAGTTGTTGTGAGCAATTGCCTTTTTCATCATCAGACAATATATGGTTTCCTCTCTCGTCTCTTAGCAGGTTCATTTTAGAAGAGTTTCTTCCTAACTCGTTATTTTAAAAGCGCCACACTTTTTTAGGGTCGCTTTCGCAGGATACGATACAGTTCTTGTAATATGAATCAACTAAATTTCTTTTAGCACATTTGATGACATTAATTAAAGACAGACAAGAAGTACTAGACGTAACGTTTGCTACTGACCGGCTGTCAGACAAAATTATGTTCTGGACCACCACTCATTCTCAGATCACCATTATATTGAGTTCAAACTCGCTGAAAAAGCGCCTGAAAGCTCTACTTCTGACACAGAGGGGCTGAGGGGAGTCTCCAGACTCTTTGACGCATCTGGCGGGGACACGCTTCTCGATGATACGGACGAAGAGTTCGATAACACCCTTGATGTTAATCTGTCAATTACCAATGATGGTAAGAATTCTACAGATTAACCTCCATCACGCTTCGAGCTGATTATTGGCGCAGACACGAACGCTCATCATACTATCTGGGGTAGTACGGATATAAACAATAGGGGTGATTCGCTTCTTGACTTTGTTCTAACTACTAACCTAAGTATTTGTAACATAGGTAATAAACCGACCCTTACAATTAAAGACAGACAAGAAGTACTACACGTAACGTTTGTTACTGACCGGCTGTCAGACAAAATTATGTACTGGACGACCACTCATTCTCAGATCACCATTATATTGAGTTCAAACTCGCTGAAAAAGCGCCTGATCCTGCCGTCCACAGAAATGTGAGAAAGACAAAGTGGCACCTGTATGAGAAGAATTTCAAGAAAGTCCTCAACTCCAAACTTCTGTACGAACCGAATGACAAAGCCGGTCTGGATAATCTGGTCGAGCATATCACCACATCGTTCAATAGTTCCCTTGAAGAAGCCTGTCCAAAAACAAGGTACAAGGGTAAAACTAAACCCCAATGGTGGACTTCTGAGCTAACGGCTATGAAAAAGACCTGCAACAAGCTATTCAAGAAGGCTAACAGCCTGTTTCTGTAACTTCAAATTTTGCTTTCGTTCGCCTGCCAGACGACAAACAGCTGATTTGGGTTTCACTAACCACAATCACAACGACAAGTCGCACGAAAATGAACTCGTACGAAAACGTAATCATTTCAGTGTAAATTTTGGTTTCTCTAACTCTCTTTCCTGTCATCTGGGCGAACACAAATGTCAGATCGAGCCACTTTATTTTATTTGTCGACTGATAGGAACAATGACAAAAAAACGGTATTAAAAGCAAAAAATAAGTAGATATCAATATAACTATGAGAAAAAAAAGTTAATAGTAATAAAATTGTATACATATGTATACATATTTAAGCATAAAGAAGTCAACATTGGCAGCTCACTGAGATGGAAAAAATTCATCAGTGCACAATGAGAGAGACGAGAGAGAGAGAGGGAAAGAAATGAGAGTGTTGCATCAGCTCAACTGACCCACCCAGGGTTGATTTTTGGTAACCGCTAGTGTAATGGATACAGAGGTGTATTTTCTAAGGTCGACCATACAAAAATGTGTGCATTTTTAGACCGGAAGTTGTGAAATTATTGATCTGGCAATTACATGTTTTTTCAATTGGCAAATTGCTAACGTCATTGACGTAAGGCCAGGCGAACGAACGAACGAACTTTAGAGAAACCAAATTCCTGACGAAAGTGAGTGACTGGTTTTCGTTCGCGGAGACTTTCGTTAGAAATACAGAAACAGGCCGTAAATCTACTGTGGTCGCTAATGTTTTGTATGTCTATCAAGAGCAACTCAAGATCTATAAGAAGGAGCTTAGAAAGGCGCAAAGACGCTCTTGGTCTTTGCGCCTTCGCCTTCTTGGCGAAGTGGAAAAGGTCTCCGACGACGCAAGGCTGAGGAAAATACTATCAGCTTCACCCTGTACAGTGGGTTACTTGCAGGATGAGGCAAATAATTGGACCAAAAACAGCGAGCAGTCGCTCAATGTACTGCTCGACACACATTTCCCGGGGAACTCTCTAACAGAACCAGAGGATCAGCAGGACCAACAAGAGTGCGAGTGGACTGCGAGCGTCGCTAGTTTGTTGACTGAAAGATCCAGAATAAGCTGGGCTATTAATAGCTTTGAGCCCTTCAAGTCACCTGGACCAGACGGCATCACTCCAGCAGAAATGCAGAAAATGTTGAAGTATATTATCCCCTGGCTGGAGAAAATTTATGTAGGCTGTATAAGGCTTTCATACATCCCGAATCGATGGAGGGATACCAAAGTGGTATTCATACCAAAAGCGGGGAAGATATCACACACTAGGCCAAAAGACTTCAGACCAATTAGCCTATCCTCCTTCCTATTGAAAAGTCTGGAAAGACTTTTAGATTATTTCATTAGGGAAAACCTGGATACGAAACTCCTGTCGGTGAACCAACATGCTTATGTACAATAAGGGGAAGTCTACAGAATCAGCCCTGCACGAACTTGTGAGCACTATCGAATCGTCCCTGCATTTCAAGGAATTCACCATGGTGGCATTTCTTGACATAGAAGGGGCTTTTAACAACATTCACTCATATGCAGTAATTGCAGCACTGTCACATCTAAAAGTTAACTCTAGTTTGATTAGACTAATTCAAAGTCTGCTCAACAGAAGACGCACAACAGCATGTCTTGGGTCCACAACTCTAACAAGGTTTGTAAACAGAGGGACCCCACAAGGAGGAGTACTGTCTCCAATAATTTGGAACGTAGCGGGGAATGAAATCCTGCTAGATCTAGAACGTTGTGGCTGCAAGGTCGTGGACGACGTGGCAATCGCAGTGAGTGGCAAATTCGAAAACGTCCTCCGAGACATTCTACAGGTGGCTCTGAACAAATTGGCTAGATGGGCCAGAAGCAGCGGTTTGGGCGTGAACCCAAACAAGACAGAATTGGTTATCTTTACTAGGATGAATAAAGTCCCACATGTGGACCCTCCACCTCTGATAAATGGAACAGATCTAGTCTTTTCTGAGAGTGCAAAATTTTTAGGAATAATTTTAGATAGGAAACTGTTATTCATACTTAACCTATTGGAACGTGTAAGGAAGGCCAACGTCACCTTATATTCCTGCAAAAAGGCAGTAGGGTCGCGGTGGGGCCTCTCCACTGGATATATATAGCAGTAGTTCGTCCTATAATGCTATACGGCATTGTGGTATGGTGGACGGCAACTGACACACTAACCATCACCAACCTACTAACAAAAGTTGAGAGAACAGCCTGTCTGAGCATAAGCTGAGCCTTAAGGACTACAGCGAGTCTCTACAAGCCCTACTCCATATACATACTGGCGATTAATATTGTGGCGAGAGAAGTTGCAACCAAAGCGGCAATAAGATTAAACTGCCCATCAATGTGGAGGTACAAAAACTACGGTCACATGAGGATATCAAAGCGTAGTGCTATGGTAACCGACCGAGCGGACTATATACCAACTGTGTACACCTTCGAGAGAAATTACATCACTATGATTCCCGCCAGAGATGAATGGGTTGGAAGAATACCAGGTAGTAGAAACCATCTCCACTTTTACACCGATGGTTCGAAGCTTGATGATAAGGTTGGCTTCGGAGTACACTGTGCAGAACTTAGTTTGGATATAGCTCACAGGCTACCAGATACCTGCAGGTCTATCAAGCCGAAACAATGGCAATATGGGAAGTAGCCAAGTGGCTGAGTCGCAACATAATAACCAACACTGGCGTTGTCAATTACTCGGACAGCCAAAATTCACAAACAGCCCTCGACTGCCGCAGATCTCTTAACGAGATGGCTGAGCAGTTTAATATACACCTCATATGGGTGCCTGGGCATAGGGATATCCCGGGGAACTGCAAAGCAGATGAACTTGCTAGGAAAGGGATGACATTACAAATTCTCGAAGAATTTGCATATATAGGTGCGCCACTATCCACGTGCAAGCTTTGGCTTAGGCAAATCTGACCAAGGTATGAACTGAGAAGATCAAAATATCTCCTCGCACTAAAGAGGCAAAGATAGTCTACGTTAGCATCAGTTCTGACGGGACACTGCTTGATCGGCGAACACGCCAAAATATTGGGTATTGACTCTAATGACTTCTGCAGAAGCTGTGGAGATGAGGAAGAAGTGGAGAGCATTGAGCACTTGCTATGCGACTGCCCCGCTCTTAGTAAACGACGACTGGACATACTGGGGTCGGCCTTTCTAGGCAACCTAACAGATATTTCCAGTACCGATATTCGTACTATCGATATATTTGTATATCAAACAGGTTGGTTTCGATGAGGGGCATTTCAGCCCGTGGTAACACTAGGGACCTAAACTGGTCTATGTGAGCTTGTATAAAAAAAATACGGCTGCCACCCTAACCTAAACCTAAAACCTTAACATCTGCTATACTAGATGTAGCTTCGAGCGGTAACACAACATATTGGCCCTCAGATCTGAATAAAACGCCAGACCATATTGATTTCGCTATAATAAAAAATATTCACAGACGCTGTAAACAGTGCTGTTAAAGGGATTACTCGAAAAAGCGCATTCAAAAGAGATAACTCAAATAACCCAACAGGCATCCAAGCGTTAATCAATGAAAAAAGAAGCGTTAGAAGAGATTGGCAACAATATCGCTCCCCAGCACTGAGAAAAAAACTAAAAAATTGCCGGAAGAGATTGAAATCAGCCCTAAAATCAGCCGAGGAAAGTGATATAAAAATATATTTGTAATCTCTGGATCCAACCCAAAAAACATATTATAGTCTCTGGAAGGCCACAAAAAATATGCAATGCCCTGTTACGCATGAATCCCCAATTCGCCTTGAAAATGGGAACTGGGCAAAAAGCACAGAAGAGAAAGTAAATGCATTCGCAAACTACCTCGAGTTCGTTTTTACACCCAACAGTGATACATCTGAAATCTATCCGCCCGTGATAGATATACATAATTCCTCGCCCACACTATCCGCCCGTGATAAATGACATAATTCCTCGCCCAATCTATCCGCCCGTGATAGATGACATAATTTCTCACCCAATCTATCCGTTCGGGATAAATTACTAAATACCTCTCCCAATCTATCAGCCCGTGATAGAAGACGTAACTTCTCGCCCAATCTATCCGCCCGTGATAGACGACATAACTCCACGCCCAATCTATCCGCCCGTGATAGATGATTTAATTCATCGCCCAATCTATCAACCCGTGATAGATGATATAATTCCTGGCCCAATCAAGCTTAGAATAAAGGATGTTGAAAAATCTGTCAAAGATGTAAAATTAAAGAAATCGCCCTGAGGAGATGGTATAACAGCGAAAATGATTAAAGAACTTCCCTTTTCAGCCTTGAAAATGGTGTTATATTTATTTAATCCAATTCTCCGTGTAGGTTACTTCCCCCTATCTTGGAAGAGGTCAGAAATCGTGATGATACCGAAATCAGGCAAAGATCCACCTCAAGTCAAATCCTATCGCCCTATAAGCTTACTATCGATACTTTCAAAAATGTTTGAGTCCATTCTCATGAAGAAAAGCACACCTCATATAATTTCTCACAATATTATACCTGACCATCAATTTGGTTTTAGAAAAATTCATAATACTATAGAACAGGTACACCGTATCCTAACCTGCATCAAAAGAGCTTTTGAGAATAAAGAATACTGTTCGGCGTTATTCATAGTGTTTACGCCGGCGGGGGCGTAGGGGAGCAAACGACGAGTTTACGTTTACTCCGAGAATGTTAATAAAGAGAGAGTTGGAGATATATAAATAAAACACGATTAGTTTCATGTAATATTAATAGGCAAGGTGCCTGTAGGTTTATTGTTGTTTTTGCTGCTTGGTGTATGGTAACGAAGATTTACCTTAAATATATTTGTACAGCAAGATGTAATTATTCGAGCGACGGTCCAAGATGGAGAGAGGTGGCGGAGCAAGTGTCAAGAACAAGAAAACGAATCATTACTCGTTAAAATCTGCAAAGCTAATACTACAAGGATGTAGTAATGAGGAGTAGGCAGATTTTAACGAGTATGTATGCCCGATAAATTGGCCAATATATGCACCGAAACAAATCAATGACATAAACGAAATTCAAAGGAACAAAGGAACATTCCGGCCACCTTGCAACATCGAGGGGATGCTGCAACTAAGTATACATAATTTTTTTACATAATTTTTTCGATATGTATATATGTGTGTGTATGTATATATAGTATATATGTATATATGGGCCCCGCGAATGGAATGGTCATTAGGGACCGCAACCGGATGGGTCATTAGGGACCCCGCGAAAAGGAAAGGTCATTAGGGACCGCAAGCGGATGGACCAACAAATATATATACCACGCGAAATTAATGGTCATGAGGGACCTCAAACGAACAGGCTATTGTGGACGCCGCGAAATTAATGGTCATTAGGGACCGCAAACGAATGGGCCATTATGGACCCCGCGATAGGACAGGGCCATTAGGGACCCTGTGACGGAGCCATTAGAGACTCCGAGCGAGAGCCACAAGAACTCCCACAAAAGGACAGGACCATTAGGGAGCCTGTGACGGGTCATTAGAGACCACGAGTGAGGGCCACAAGGACTCCCACAAAAGGACAGGACCTTTAAGGAGCCTGTGACGGGTCATTAGAGACCACGAGTGAGGGCCACAAGGACTCCCACAAAAGGACAGGACCTTTAAGGAGCCTGTGACGGGTCATTAGAGACCACGAGTGAGTGCCATTAGGGACTCCCACGCACGAACAAATCTACAACTAGAACTAGCAATTAATTTAAAGATATAATCTGTATATAAGTAAATTAGTAAGGAACGCAAATTCAGTTTCCTAGTGAGCGATTTCTAATAATAATTCAAGTGATGTCGATTTCTAATAATAAAATAAGTGATGTAAGATTTAGATTAAAAAACGAAACGATGCGAATTTCAAAGGGGTGCGAAGAAAATACGAACGAAAGGCATAAGCTATGCTAATTCTTTATGAAAGTGTACGTGCTGGTTAGGTAGGAAGAGCACCAGTAATTACCCAACCAAATACAGTATTTTGAGCGAGCAACGATCCTGACGAATTTCGAAGAAAACATTCTAGAAGAATTTTAGGATATATGTCAGCTCCTATCAAAATATCTACCGGACGAGAATCAAACAAATTCGAGTCAGCCAAACGAATATTGGGTAACTGAGCTTTGAGGTCAGAAGTGACCGTACACGAAGGCAGGTTTCCCGAAATGGAAGGAATGACTATGGCAGTGGTCTCTAGTCGAATAGAGGAATCAAAAGATGGGCCGATGTTCAAAGTACATGTTTTACTTGATGAGGCCGAAATTGCCCCATTTACTCCTGAAATAGTATTCTCTAGTGTAGAACGAATCGGAATATTCAATCGAGTTTGAACCCTCTCTGAAATAAAGGATGCTTCCGAAGCCGGGTCAATTAACGCCCTAGCAGAATACGAAACACCTTGATGAACGATATTCAACATGGCTGTTCCCAATATGACAGGTTTATTCTGCGTGACATGGAAAGATTGGCGAGATGCACATCCAGCCGATGTGGATGGTTCAAAATGTTCAAGTTGAGGAGCAGAAGGCACATTCGCGTTTGCTGTGCTTGCCACTCGAGTCGAATTACTCGGAGTGGGCTCCTCTCGATGCAACAAAGAATGATGATTCCGATTACATTTCAGACAACGACGTATGCTATCGCAATTTTTAACTTCGTGGCCTTTACGCAGGCAATTTACACATAAACGGTGGCGTTTGGCTATAGCGAATCGATCCGAAGGCGTAGAATTTAAAAAACGTGGGCACGAGTAAATTTTATGATTTTGATCAGGGCAAAGAATGCAACCCGATGGAGAAGAACGACAAGGTCCCGAAGATGCCGCATTAGTATGAGCATGGACTTTCTTCCCTTTTGAGTGCTTTGGAGATTCATTTCCCCTCATACCATGAAGGCACATAAGTGTGCGAATTCTCTCAGTCAAGAAGGCATCCAACTCTTTCCAAGATGAAATAGACGCTTTATCCTTCACACTTTGTTCCCACAACGTTTGTGTAAGTTTAGGTAACCGTTGGAGGCAAATAAACACTACTATCGGATCCCAATTATCAGTCGAAATTTCATAAATGGACATCGCCGATAGACATCCATCTATGCCGCGCTGGATTAATTTCAATCCTGAACTTGTTTCTTTTTCAAGGACCGGAAGGGAAAACAGAATTTTCAATTGATTATGTACTAGAAGCCGAGGATTGTCGTACGTGTCTTTTAAAGATTTCCACGCGAGAACGAAACTACGATTTAGTAGTGGAAATTTCGAGACAATCTCGCGAGCTTCTCCACTAGTCTTGCCAACCAAATGACACAAGCGCTCGATGTCACTAAGACGCGAATTGTTTATGTATACGGCCGTAAACAAGTCCCTAAATGTGGGCCAAGATAAGAAATCGCCCTCAAAAACGTCTATGTCACATGGCGGAAGCGAAAGATTATGTACACTGTCACTACTTAGTTAGCTGGTCACTTCCCATGCGCGAGTTCCTATCACAATTTTCAAAGCGAAATACAGTCGGAGAATCGACTTGAGTACCGATTTCACGAGAAGTGTGTGTCGACGTACTCATATTGTTCAAAAAGTCTGTATTTGGTGTGTCCCCGAGAGTTTGTTGTGCCAATGAAACATCAGAGCTACTATTAGTCGAATTGAGGGACAACCTACGAGAGCTATTTTTAAACTGCACCAATTTTCTGTTGATAGCGGACAGACAATTCATATAAGTTTGATGGGACACATCATATTTACTGTCCACCGAGTCGATGTCCGCTTTCCCCGCGTCTTTGGAAGATGACAAGTAATCAATACATTTATCGAACATTTCCTGGGTGCCAGTCCACAATTTGTTCAACTCGGAACTGCGAACCTCAAGACTATATACATCTATATCCTCATCTTTCAGAAGACGGAAATATGTATCAAACTTGACTAGAGCATCCGAAGCTCTTAAGAAAAAGTCAAGGGGAGTAAGAGACATTTTTAAGAAGTGTTCTTCCAAAGATAACGCTAAACAAATTTCGAAAAGGGCAATCAAATACCGCTAGGTGGGAAGATTCCAAAAATTAAGTTCGAAAAACAGCAAAGGTTTATCGAGAAACTCCAAATGAGATCAAACAAATAATCAAAATTCTCAAATTATAAATAAACGACCACAAAACGAATAAAATCCTCTACCAAATACAAAGATAATTCAAAAGAATAACGAAAATCCATAAAATTGTTGAGAAAATGTCCAAAAATATTCTATAAATTTGTCTCAGTGTATAGAAAACTCAAAATATTTCGATAAAATACTTTCTTTCTGCAATAACGAAATTTATCAGTCAATTGTATTACAAAAACTACCGAATGTAGTACATTTGTGTCCAAATATACACAAATGAAATGACCAAAAACGAAAATTTCAATAATTAACAAATTATTCCAAAAATCGATTATATGTCGAGTTGACCGAATGTAGGGTGCACGTTGATGTGCCGAAAACCCAGCGAAAAAGACAATCAACCGAATCGAAAACCAAAAATATCACAAATCACACTTTTATTTCAAAAAAGTCGAATTGGCCGAATGTAGGGTACACGGTGTCAAATAAGACCGAAAATAATTTATGTGTAGTGTACCTCTATCACCATTTCAAAAAATATCACGATAAAAATATTTAATTTATTTTTCATAAGAAGCACGTTTTTCTAGAACCCACTGTAGGTATGAGATCGAAATAAGTTCGATGCAACCTCGTATGTAGTAGTTATGTTCGATAAGGTTCGAAGCACCACATTCGAGCAATGTTGATTGAATGTATGTACGAGTATGTTGGTTAAACCGAGCCAAGCAAAGGCGACATTAACATTGTACAATGTATGACCCAAACAACGAGTGAAGGGAGTAGCAAGAGGAGAGGTTCTCGTTCGAATATTTTGTTATTGTTACACTAAATGGGCGCTCTTGCAGCCGAAGGCATTGACAGTAGAAAACCAAAACAAACAATCGAATGTATAAACGAGCAACACTAAGCACTACACTCTGCACGACCGAAATGATTTGGAATTATTTTAACAATTTAAAGGGAACAAATCAAACCGAAACTTATCAAACGAAATATTAATGCTTTGTATATGGAATAGAATTATTCCCGATTGATTTATAGTACGATTTAGCAACGAAATGGCGACGGTGTGGACTGTATATTTTAACGAAAAAACGCGAAAGGGGTTTCGAAAGCCGACCAAAATCTTTTGTTTTATTTTAAATAAATAAAAACACTCGCGACACTCACTAGCCTACTGAATGTACGTACCGATGTTTTTGTTGTAAAATGATGGTTTGTTGATGAGGTGATGGACGAAGGTTTTGTTGATGAGTGAGGGAGGTTTTCCTTGACGAATAGCAGCAAAAACCAATTCCACGACGATGTAGGGCAGCGGTAGCTCAAATCCGACTCGATACGACCAATGTTTACGCCGGCGGGGGCGTAGGGGAGCAAACGACGAGTTTACGTTTACTCCGAGAATGTTAATAAAGAGAGAGTTGGAGAAATATAAATAAAACACGATTAGTTTCATGTAATATTAATAGGCAAGGTGCCTGTAGGTTTAGGTTGTTTTTGCTGCTTGGTGTATGGTAACGAAGATTTACCTTAAATATATTTGTACAGCAAGATGTACTTAGTCGAGCGACGGTCCAAGATGGAGAGAGGTGGCGGAGCAAGTGTCCAGAACAAGAAAACGAATCATTACTCGTTAAAATCTGCAAAGCTAATACTGCAAGGATGTAGTAATGAGGAGTAGGCAGATTTTAACGAGTATGTATGCCCGATAAATTGGCCAATATATACACCGAAACAAATCAATGACATAAACGAAATTCAAAGGAACATTCTAACTTAAACACATAGATATTTCCCAAGCATTTGACAAAGTCTGGCTCGAAAGACTTTTGTACAAAATATGCGACCTTCTGCCAATCAACACGCATAAACTCTTCAGGAGTTATTTGACTAACCGGTCTTTTCAAGTTAAATCAAATGACATTTTTTCTAGCCCTAAGAAAATAAATGCCAGTGTCCCACGGGGAGCATTCTTGGCCCTATACTGTACGTTATTTTTACGGCAGATATGCCCATAACCAACTTTACGCACACGTCTACTTTTGCGGACGATACTGCTTTCGTCAGTACTCGCGTCAACTCAACTGCAGTCTCATGTCCGAATCCTAGAAGAATGGTTAAAAAAATGGAGAATAATGGTGAATGCCTCAAAGTGTACTCATGTTACTTTTACCCTGCGAAGGGATACAAGTCCTCCAATTTCTATTTTCAATTCACAGATTCCCCAAAAGGATCATGTAAAATATCTTGGAATCCATTTAGATCGGCGTTTGACGTGGTCGCGCCACATAGAGTAACTCAAATAAAACTCAAAACTAATCAACTTCAGTGGCTTATCAGCAAAGATCTGCCCTAGATCCAGATAATAAAGTTCTTTTATACAAAACGGTATTGAAGCAAGTTTTGTACATATGGTATCCATCTCTGGGGTACAGCGTGCGCTTCAAATGTATGCAAATTACAAAGAAGACAATCGAATATTCTTCGTTTAATTACAGGTGCACCATGGTATATAAGAAACGCTAACATCCATAAGGATCTCAACATGCCAACAGTAAAAGAGGAAATTGAAAATTTTTGCCGGTGTTACGTGGGCAAACTATTCAATCATCCAAACATCCTGGCTCGAGAACTACTAAATTTTGAAGGTCAGAACCGCCTTAGAAGGAGAGATACGCTGGACATGATTTAAATTAAAACTAATCAAAAACAAAAATGAAATTATGAATTCTTAAATTTGAAATATTAACCTTTTGTTAAAGTAAAAAATCGTGTAAAGTCGCAATGGTTTATTCACAATGGCAATAACCCAGAGAACAGTATTTTAGGTTAAGATTTGTCCTATTATTGTTATTTTCATTGTATAATAATGAAAGATTCAATAATAAATGTAATGAATTGGAAAAAAAATCAGTCTGCACGTTTCCGGTGATGTCACAGTGTCCTGGGACCCAGCAGAGCCTGACGTTTACTGTTAATTTGTGCATTTCTAATATGCAATCAGTTACTAACTTGGATTTAATCACGTTGGAGTTCAGTGCGGAGAACAGCTTGACTATCAACATAGACAGTTATGTTTTCACCCTGCCTGGAAAAACCCTCGTTAATTAAACGCAAGGTAACCAGGATGGCAAAAACCTCCTCCTGAAAGACAGGCGTCTGGCAATTTCTAAGATCTGCTAATGCCAAGAGATTCGCTAAAGATGCCAGCCCCCGTTCCCACATCCATCTTTGATCCATCTGTGTAAATATCAGACCAATCTGATCAGGAAGGGAACGTCGTGTCCAACCTTGTGAAGAAATTCAGAACAGGTGGCAAATAATCAGTTTGTCCTGTTAGGTTAGGTTAGGGTGGTAGCCGCACTTTTTGTTTATACAAGCTCACATAGACCAGTTTAGGTCCCTAGTGTTACCACGGGCTGAAGTGCCCCTCATCGAAACCAACCTGTTTGATATGCAAATTTATCGATAGTACGAATGTCGGTACTGGAAAGATCTGTAAGGGTACCTAGAAAGGCCGACCCCAGTATGTCAAGTCGTCATCTCCACAGCTTCTGCAGAATTCATTAGAGTCAATACCCAATCTTTTGGCGTGTTCGCCGATCAAGCAGTGTCCCGTCAGAACTGATACTAACGTAAACAATCTTTGCCTCTCTAGTGCGAGGAGATATTTTGATCTTCTCAGGTCATACCTTGGCCAGATTTGTCTAGCTACTCTGCAGGTGCCGATTTCTGTGCATCTTTCATTGGACTAGCTGATTGTCTCTTACCTAAGCCAAAACTTGCACGTGGCAAGTGGCGAACCAAAATATTCAAATTCTTGGAGAATTTGTTATGTCGTCCCTTTCCTTGCCAGTTCATCGGCTTTGCAGTTCCCCGGGATATCCCTGTCCAGGTACCCATATGTGTATATTAAACTGCTCAGCCATCTCGTTAAGAGATCTGCGGCAGTCGTGGGCTGATAGTGAATTTAGGGATGTGGTCTCCAGCGAATTGATGGCTGCCTGGCTGTCCGAGTAAATGACAACGCCAGTGTTGGTTACTATGTTGCGACTCGGCCACTTGGCTACTTCCCATATTGCCATTATTTCGGCTTGATAGACACTGCAGGTATCTGGTGGACTGTGAGCTATATCCAAACTAAGCTCTGCACAGTGTACTGCGAAGCCAACCTTTTCATCAAGCTTCCAACCATCCGTGTAAAAGTATTCTTCCTGGCATTCTTCCAACCAATTACCTGGTATTCTTCCAACCCATTCATCTCTGGCGGGAATCATATTGATGTAATTTATCTCGAAGGTGTACGCAGTTGGTATATAGTCCACTCGGTCGGTTTCTATAGCACTACACTTTGATATCCTCATGTGACCGTAGTTTTTGTACCTCCACATTGATAGGCAGTTTAATCTTATTGCCGCTTTGGTTGCAACTTCTCTCGCCACAATATTAATCGGCAGTATATGGAGTAGGGCTTGTAGAGACTCGGTCGCAGTAGTCATTTAGGCTCCGCTTATGCTCAGGCAGGCTGTTCTCTGAAGCTTTGTTAGTAAGTAATTGATGGTTAGTTTGTCAGTAGCCGTCCACCATACCACAATGCCGCATAACAGTATAGGACGAACTACTTCTATATATATCCAGTGGACGATTTTAGGAGAGAGGCCCCACTGCGACCCTACAGCCTTTTTGCAGGAATATAAGGCGACGTTGGCCTTCCTTACACGTTCCAATACGTTAAGTCTAAATAACAGTTTTCTACCTAGAATTATTCCTAAAAAATTTTGCACTTTCAGAAAAGACTAGATCTGTTCCATTTATCCGAGGTGGACGGTCCACATGTGGGACATTATTCATCCTAGTACAGAGAAACAATTCTGTCTTGTTTGGGTTTACGCCCAAACCGCTGCTTCTGGCCCATCTAGCCAATTTGTTCAGAGCCACCTGTAGAATGCCTCGGAGAACGTTTTCGAATTTGGCACTCACTGCGATTGCCACGTCGTCCGCATATGCCACGACATTGCAGCTAAATCTAGCAGGATTTCATTCACCGCTAGGTTCCAAATTAGTGGAGACAGTACTCCTCCTTGTGGGTTCCCTCTGTTTACAAACCTTGTTAGAGTTGTGGACCCAAGACATGCTGTTATGCGTCTTCTGTTGAGCAGACTTTGAATTAGTCTAATCAAACTAGAGTTAACTTTTAGTTAACTTTAGATTAACTCAGTCGCCGCCTGTCGTAGCGAACGGACGTGTTATCGCAGAGCGGATAGTTTTTAACCTATAACGCAATACCTACGCAACCAGGAGGTTTGTTGTTTATAAAGCGTCTGTTGAATTGGATGCATCGGTCTCTGGACAGAAATTTCTGAGCTCAGTCTGGAAGGCCTATACCGACGTACCTATTACGGGCTAATACTGCCTATGGGGGTGTCTCCCCCAACCAATTTATGATTAAACCAAAAAAGACGAAGGAGATTACGGCGCAAGGGAGGGAAAACCCAGTGCCGGCGACAAGCGTTGATTCACTCACGAGTCATGTGTCGTCGTTATCGAACAATCGTGAGCAAGCAACTTCTACGAGCTTTGGTGCCTTGGATCCCGTAGTCGAAAATGAAACAAGAGCACATCCAGCCGCAGGCAAAATAAATGATAAGACAGATGAATCAGAACCCAGCCGGGGCTTTAAGCAACCCCAGCCTTTAAAAGCCAGTGGGGACTCTGAATCATTAAATGAAAACAATATCACTATTGTTGCTAACTCAAAGAGACTGTCAGGGGCACAAAGAAGGAAACTGAATAAGTTGAACCGACAGAACCTATTACGGGATGAACCTGACAATGCTACCTCCAATACAAACATGGAAGCCGCTAAAAGAGTCAGGTCTCCCGAAGAACACAGCGCTGTGAAAGTGACTAAGAAGAAAAAGGGCTCGCCGTCTTCCAGTAATTCGGATAAGCCTAACGTAACCACACAAAAGGAGGTCTCTAGTCTGGGTCCTTCGATTTTGGGCGGTAAAGTTGACCCAGTAACGCAGGTCAAGTCAACCAAATCATCCGTTAAGGATGAGGCTTTAACCAAAAAGACTCTACAGACACGGAAAAATCAATTGGCCATAAAGAAGGGTAAGAAGCCACCGTCTTATTCGAATATAGCTAAACAACATTTTCGAGACGATCTATGCTACGCCGTAATTGATAGCAGTAGCATAATTGATAGCGAAGACCAAAAGAGTAACTTCGAAGATTTGATCTATACGAGGGTAGCGGAATACGTCCTCGAATCTAAGGATGAACCACCAATCGAAGTAATGAGTAGCAAGTTTGAGAGGGGTGTTTTGATGCTAAGGCTGGCATCACAACGCTGCGCTGGTGTACTCGTAAAACTTGTGAATAGCTTCCCCTCACCTTGGGACGGCGCAAAGCTAAAATTGGTAAGGAAAAGCGACATTCCTGAACTCATAAAAACGACGCTATATATTAAGGGATGTCCCAGTAAGTTCTCATCAGAGTACATACTGGACATCATTGCCAAACAGAATTCAAAACTTTCCGTGAGAATGTGGGAAGGATGTGGGAAGATAGGAAGGATGATACCGAGGGTATGGGCATAGACCAAGAATCCAAGAACAATCTTGTCATGACAAAGGGCATGGCGTACTGCTTGATCTGGACAGTCTTTTTCAAAATTGGAAAGGTCCCGATTGGCAGGACAGATGAATAGAGTCCAAATATACTGTCTAAAGAGGCAAACACTGGTATTGAACGGATGGAGACAAGTGAGACACTGCCAAAAACTGATGTGGAAGTAGTCAATAACACCATCAGTTCACCAATAGCACCGCCACTTTTGCAGGAAGTTCCCAGCAAAATTGGTGATCATAATAAAAAGAGCCACAAAACGATTCAAAACAATGAGGGAGCGACAAAAAATAACACCGCCTCCCAAAATTGTCGACTGGAAGATGGTGTAATAGGTAGTGAACGAAAGGAGGAGAATGACCCACTACCAAATAATGAGGGGGTGCCACCAGATAGGATAGACTCCCAAAAGAGACATTTACTGGAAGGACAAGGATTGAGGTCATCCAGATAAACCTCCACCGGAGCGAGACAGCATCCAACGCTCTGATGGACATCATAAATAAAGGCAGGGTTCATATTGCTTTGATCCAGGAACCATGGACAACTAGCAAATTGGTTACTGGATTAAACCATGTGAACTATAACCTTTTCTACGCTAACACAGCTACTCGTCCAAGGACTTGTATTCTGTGCCATAAAAACTTATGTTTTATTTTCTCTCCAGAGTTGTCAACATCGGACGCAACGGTGCTGAGGCAAGGTAATGGAAATATGTACCTGGCATCAATATATCTGCCATTCGATGCGCCGACATTGCCACCTACGTGTGAATTACAACGTCTGGTAAGGGAATCCAAACACACAAGTAATGAGTTATTAGCTGGATGTGACGCCAACTCCCATCATATCGCTTGGGGTAGTACTAACACCAATAAAAGGGGACACGCCCTTATCGAATTTTTGAATACAAATGACCTCATAACTCTTAACATAGGAAACACTGCAACCTTTGTTAACAAAATTAGGGAAGAAGTATTAGATATAACGATATGTTTAGAAAATCTTATTGATGAGATTCATGAGTGGAGGGTTTCGGATGAACACTCCTATTCAGACCACCGTTATATAAGGTTTAAAATTGCACGGCCACCGCCAAACCCCATAAGTTTCCGTAATAAGGCTAAGACCGACTGGACTAAATTCGGAAATCTACTTAGAAATCGATTGGGGCAGCCTACACGCGATTATCTATGTGCAGAAGACATTGATATCAATGTTAAGAAGATTACCGAGGCTCTTGTAAAATCATTCGAAGATAGTTGCCCGCTTCGAGAAAGCAAATCTGCCTTTGAGAAACCCTGGATGACAGGACAAATTCGCTCGATTGGCAAAGATGTCCGCAGACTTTACAACAAAGCTCGACGTAAAAAACAATCAGTATATTGCGACGACTACCACAGAAGACTCAAAGTATACAATAAAATCGTTAGATCGGCGAAACGTAACTCCTGGAGGATTTTCTGTGAACAGGTAGACAGTGTTAACAGCATGTCTAAAATGAAAAAGTTCCTCTCAAAATCTCATGTCCAAACGGAAACACTGGTGGATGAAACGGGTAAAAGGATGGAAACTATAGAGGATACCGTAAGGCTCTTGATGAAAACTCATTTTCCGACTGGTAATGCTGGACCAACAGAGGAACAGTTACAGAATGAAAATGTATTGCATCAAGTACCTATTACGGATATAACAGATGGTATGGTTAAAGAAGCGATAAAAAGTTTCTCTCCCTTTAAGGCTGCGGGACCGGATGGAATATTTCCAGCACTTCTGCAGAATGAGGTGGATCTGGTATCAACTCATCTGGCTGGAGTGTTCACTGCATGCCTAACCCATTCGTATACCCCAAAAAACTGGTAGGAATCAAGGGTGGTCTTCATACCAAAGCCTGGCAAGGCGCGTTATACGACCCTAAAGGCTTATCGACCCATTAGCCTTACCTCTTTCCTGTTAAAAACAATGGAGCGAATAATTGATAACATGGTCAAAGGTAAAATAGCGGATGACAGGCTAAAATTCAAACAACACGCCTATGTCAAAGGAAGATCAGTGGAAACAGCTCTGCATGGGGTAGTGCACCACATAGAAGAGTCCTTCAGTAAAGAAATGTGTACACTAGCTGTTTGCATAGATATTGAGGGCGCATTTAACAATGTACAGACCGATCCAGTCCTTAGACGAGTTTCAGGTTGACCGGGCGCTGAAAAACTGGATCAACAATATGCTAAGGAATAGGTGGATTATTTGTGGGTCATATGACGTAAAAATTAGAGACAAGGTAAATCGTGGTATACCACATGGGGGCATTTTATCGCCTCTTCTATGGGTTACGACGATACACAGTCTCCTAAAAGCCATCACCAATAAAGGTCTTAAACCAGTCTGTTATGCAGACGACGTTGTAATACTTCTAATGGGCTTTCATCCAAATCTATTATGCAGAAGAGCTGAAGAGGCACTTAACATAGCACAACCAAGGGGATTAAATGTTAACCCAGACAAAACAAAAATATGCCTATTTACAAGGAAAACGAAGATCCCACGTTTTACCCCGCCTCGATTCCTGAATAAGACAATTGCTATAACTAAAAAGGTAAAATACTTGGGAGTAATCTTGGATCAGAAACTGTACTGGAAAGATCATCTTGAAGAAAGAGTTACAAAGGCACACAGATGTTGGTCGTTGTGCAGAAGAGCTATAGGTTTAAAATGGGGACTACGTCCAAATATGACTCACTGGCTTTACACGAGCGTGATTAGACCAATAATCACCTACGCCTGTGTAGTTCGGTGGACATCAATGGACAAGAAGTGCAACGTAATACCTTTGCAAAAAATTCAACGTATGTGCTGTCTAGGAATAAGCGGGGCATTTAGAACTGCACCAACAACAGCGTTGGAGACTATACTGCACATCCAACCAATAGACATCCGTATGAAGTATGAGGCAGCCCTCACGGCAAGACGTCTACAAGTGATGGGTGAATGGATAAATCGAGACCACAAGTCGTACCATCAGAAGATTTTAGAATATCTAGTTGGTCACATTCAAACGTCAGAAATCTCGGACCGCATTCCTTAAGTGCGGCTTACAGCTACCTGTGATACGTTTGTGCCAGACAGACGCTCCTGGGAAAATGGAACTTTGGCCCATGTGCCAGTGGGAACCAGCTGCTACACGGATGGGTCCAAGCGAGGAGGAAGGACGGGTCTGGGACTTTTTATTGATGAACCAGAAATCGAACTTCACTTCCGCCTCCCTGAGCATCAAGCCTAAATAAGCCAACATCTTCACAGATAGCCAAATAGCGATTAAAGCAATAACATCGGAAAGGGTCAAATCCAGAACTGTGTTGGACTTTATGAGGTTTTTATTTAAAAATTATTAAAATTTTCTCAAAAAATATGATTTTTTGCAATACTTTGTAAAATATCGTCGAAACCGCTGAACGGATAGAAAATTGTATTGTGCGAAGTTGAAGGCTACTTAAGTCTGAAGATTGTAAAGCTTACCTGAACCAATTCGGATGAATGTTTCTCTAGTTATGCCATAATATGTGGTTCAACCTCTCTTTTTTCTTAGCCTAAAGGGTTGTCTCTTTAAATTCTCGCGATAAGCTGTGATATGGAAAGAAATTAGTGGTTGAACCACAAATAGTGGCATAACTCGAGAACCATTTATCTGATTTGGTTGAGGAAGGTTTTAAAGAATTAAATATTAAGTAGCCTTCAACTTCATATGATACTATTTTCCGTCCGTTCAGCGGTTTCGACGATATACGAGTATTACAAAATATTGCCAAAAAATGTGATTTTTTGATAAAATTTTAATATATTTAAAATAAAACTCCCATAAAACAATTTAAAAATTAACAAATGTTATATTTTTATGATTTTATCGTAAAGTCTGTTCATGAATTAAACGAGCCCATTCCGAAGAAAATCGATGCATAATTTAAAAAGTTATAGCTAATTTAGTAAGGTTTTACCTTTAAAACTTTCATATCGATGTAAAATTTACAAAAACAAACTTTAAAAACTAAGATTGGAGATTAAGATTGGAGACGTTTTTTGACGTCTAGAATCAGAATCTATGCATTAAAACAGAAACCCAAGAAAAAATGTTGTTTTTGTCGACCGGTGTAATTATTGGTTGGCTTTAAATTTATGATAACCTGATATGGCGAAAATTAAGATAAAATTACATTTATGATTTCTTCTATCTACCTTTTTAACATGTAGGTTGCAGTGATAGAATGAGTTTGCACAACCGTGTATGTAAATTTGACTTTATATTGGGTGTGGTAATAAGTAGTACGGTTTTGGCCATTACACAGAACTTATCACGGTATTTGCAAACGATTAACCTAGATATAATAAAGGCTTACGAAATCATAAAATTGGCAACGACTAAATTAAGTGAGATGCGTAGAAATTCAGATGCGGAGTTTGATAAACTGTTTGAAGAATCTACACAACTGGCAAAAATTTTTGGAATAGAAGCTGCACTACCTAGAAGAGTAGGCACTCAAAAGTATAGGGCTAATATTCCTGGTTCAGATGCCAAGGAGTATTTTAGGACAACATTGTTCATACCATATCTGGACGAAGTAATATCACATTTAAATAATAGATTTTCCGAACATAAAGCTATAATTACAAGTCTGTTTAATGTCGTTCCGATACGAATTGTAAATCTAATAAAGGAAGATTTCGAAGAAGTCACACTTTTTTACAAAAACGATTAAAAAAATTCGGAAAAATCTGTTTTAGCTGAAATAAGTATATGGATTGATTATTGGAAGCAGAAGAATGATAAGCCTTCAAATGCATTAGATGCTATTTCTGTTTGTGATGAGGACATGTTCCCAAGCGTTTTTACCCTTTTGCAGATACTGGCCACAATACCTGTGACAACGGCATCTGCTGAGCGAAGTTTCTCGACGTTAAGAAGAATAAAAACTTATCTCCGGAACAGAATGGAAGGAGAAAGGCTATCTTATCTGGCTTTGATGTCTATATACAAAGATGAAGTCAAAATCGATGAAATAATTGATATATTTCTTTCAAAAAATCGAAGATTACATTTTTATCTCTTACGTATTTTATTATAAAAAGTTTTACTGATCTCGTACTAAAGTACACATTTATATTTAGGAATAAAATTCGAATAAAAAACTAAGGAACTTAACTTCCATTACCTACACAATAAACGCAATTTTTTAATTGTTTATCTTTGTTATGGAAAAAAGGTTGGGTCCATGGACATGAGACGTTTTAACGTCTCCTCTCTTCAACCTAACCTAACTTTTAGATGTGACAGTGCCGCAATTACTGCATCTGAGTGAATATTGTTAAAAGCCCCTTCTATGTCAAGAAATGCCACCATGGTGAATTCCTTGAAATGCAGGGACGATTCGATAGTGCTCACAAGTTCGTGCAGGGCTGATTCTGTAGACTTCACCTTATTGTAAGCATGTTGGTTCACCGACAGGAGTTTTGTATCCAGGTTTTCCCTAATGAAATAATCTAAAAGTCTTTCCAGATCTTTCATCATTCTTCCTGGCATTCTTTCAACCAATTACCTGGTATTCTTCCAACCCATACATCTCTGGCGGGAATCATATTGATGTAATTCATCTCGAAGGTGTACACAGTTGGTATATAGTCCACTCGGTCGGTTACCATAGCACTACACTTTGATATCCTCATGTGACCGTAGTTTTTGTACCTCCACATTGATAGGCAGTTTAATCTTATTGCCGCTTTGGTTGCAACTTCTCTCGCCACAATATTAATCGGCAGTATATGGAGTAGGGCTTGTAGAGACTCGGTCGCAGTAGTCATTTAGGCTCCGCTTATGCTCAGGCAGGCTGTTCTCTGAAGCTTTGTTAGTAAGTAATTGATGGTTAGTTTGTCAGTTGCCGTCCACCATACCACAATGCCGTATAACAGTATAGGACGAACTACTTCTATATATATCCAGTGGACGATTTTAGGAGAGAGGCCCCACTGCGACCCTACAGCCTTTTTGCAGGAATATAAGGCGACGTTGGCCTTCCTTACACGTTCCAATACGTTAAGTCTAAATAACAGTTTTCTACCTAGAATTATTCCTAAAAAATTTGCACTTTCAGAAAAGACTAGATCTGTTCCATTTATCCGAGGTGGAGGGTCCACATGTGGGACATTATTCATCCTAGTACAGAGAAACAATTCTGTCTTGTTTGGGTTTACGCCCAAACCGCTGCTTCTGGCCCATCTAGCCAATTTGTTCAGAGCCACCTGTAGAATGCCTCGGAGAACGTTTTCGAATTTGGCACTCACTGCGATTGCCACGTCGTCCGCATATGCCACGACATTGCAGCCGCAACGTTCTAAATCTAGCAGGATTTCATTCACCGCTAGGTTCCAAATTAGTGGAGACAGTACTCCTCCTTGTGGGGTCCCTCTGTTTACAAACCTTGTTAGAGTTGTGGACCCAAGACATGCTGTTATGCGTCTTCTGTTGAGCAGACTTTGAATTAGTCTAATCAAACTAGAGTTAACTTTTAGTTAACTTTAGATTAACTCAGTCGCCGCCTGTCGTAGCGAACGGACGTGTTATCGCAGAGCGGATAGTTTTTAACCTATAACGCAATACCTATTCACCTACCTACTACGCAACCAGGAGGTTTGTTGTTTATAAAGCGTCTGTTGAATTGGATGCATCGGTCTCTGGACAGAAATTTCTGAGCTCAGTCTGGAAGGCCTATACCGACGTACCTATTACGGGCTAATACTGGCTATGGGGGTGTCTCCCCCAACCAATTTATGATTAAACCAAAAAAGACGAAGGAGATTACGGCGCAAGGGAGGGAAAACCCAGTGCCGGCGACAAGCGTTGATTCACTCACGAGTCATGTGTCGTCGTTATCGAACAATCGTGAGCAAGCAACTTCTACGAGCTTTGGTGCCTTGGATCCCGTAGTCGAAAATGAAACAAGAGCACATCCAGCCACAGGCAAAATAAATGATAAGACAGATGAAGCAGAACCCAGCCGGGGCTTTAAGCAACCCCAGCCTTTAAAAGCCAGTGGGGACTCTGAATCATTAAATGAAAACAATATCACTATTGTTGCTAACTCAAAGAGACTGTCAGGGGCACAAAGAAGGAAACTGAATAAGTTGAACCGACAGAACCTCTTACGGGATGAACCTGACAATGCTACCTCCAATACAAACATGGAAGCCGCTAAAAGAGTCAGGTCTCCCGAAGAACACAGCGCTGTGAAAGTGACTAAGAAGAAAAAGGGCTCGCCGTCTTCCAGTAATTCGGATAAGCCTAACGTAACCACACAAAAGGAGGTCTCTAGTCTGGGTCCTTCGATTGTGGGCGGTACAGTTGACCCAGTAACGCAGGTCAAGTCAACCAAATCATCCGTTAAGGATGAGGCTTTAACCAAAAAGACTCTACAGACACGGAAAAATCAATTGGCCATAAAGAAGGGTAAGAAGCCACCGTCTTATTCTAATATAGCTAAACAACATTTTCGAGACGATCTATGCTACGCCGTAATTGATAGCAGTAGCATAATTGATAGCGAAGACCAAAAGAGTAACTTCGAAGATTTGGTCTATACGAGGGTAGCGGAATACGTCCTCGAATCTAAGGATGAACCACCAATCGAGGTAATGAGTTGCAAGTTTGAGAGGGGTGTTTTGATGCTAAGGCTGGCATCACAACGCTGCGCTGGTGTCCTCGTAAAACTTGTGGATAGCTTCCCCTCACCTTGGGACGGCGCAAAGCTAAAATTGGTAAGGAAAAGCGACATTCCTGAACTCATAAAAACGACGCTATATATTAAGGGATGTCCCAGTAAGTTCTCATCAGAGTACATACTGGACATCATTGCCAAACAGAATTCAAAACTTTCCGTGAGAAAGTGGGAAGGATGTGGGAAGATAGGAAGGATAATACCGAGGGTATGGGCATAGACCCAGAATCCAAGAACAATCTTGTCATGACAAAGGGCATGGCGTACTGCTTGATCTGGACAGTCTTTTTCAAAATTGGAAAGGTCCCGATTGGCAGGACAGATGAATAGAGTCCAAATATACTGTCTGAAGAGGCAAACACTGGTATTGAACGGATGGAGACAAGTGAGACACTGCCAAAAACTGATGTGGAAGTAGTCAATAACACCATCAGTTCACCAATAGCACCGCCACTTTTGCAGGAAGTTCCCAGCAAAGGTGGTGATCATAATAAAAAGAGCCACAAAACGATTCAAAACAATGAGGGAGCGACAAAAAATAACACCGCCTCCCAAAATTGTCGACTGGAAGATGGTGTAATAGGTAGTGAACGAAAGGAGGAGAATGACCCACTACCAAATAATGAGGGGGTGCCACCAGATAGGATAGACTCCCAAAAGAGACATTTACTGGAAGGACAATGATTGAGGTCATCCAGATAAACCTCCACCGGAGCGAGACAGCATCCAACGCTCTGATGGACATCATAAATAAAGGCAGGGTTCATATTGCTTTGATCCAGGAACCATGGACAACTAGCAACATGGTTACTGGATTAAACCATGTGAACTATAACCTTTTCTACGCTAACACAGCTACTCGTCCAAGGACTTGTATTCTGTGCCATAAAAACTTATGTTTTATTTTCTCTCCAGAGTTGTCAACATCGGACGCAACGGTGCTGAGGCAAGGTAATGGAAATATGTACCTGGCATCAATATATCTGCCATTCTATGCGCCGACATTGCCACCTACGTGTGAATTACAACGTCTGGTAAGGGAATCCAAACACACAAGTAATGAGTTATTAGCTGGATGTGACGCCAACTCCCATCATATCGCTTGGGGTAGTACTAACACCAATAAAAGGGGACACGCCCTTATCGAATTTTTGAATACAAATGACCTCATAACTCTTAACATAGGAAACACTGCAACCTTTGTTAACAAAATTAGGGAAGAAGTATTAGATATAACGATATGTTCAGAAAATCTTATTGATGAGATTCATGAGTGGAGGGTTTCGGATGAACACTCCTATTCAGACCACCGTTATATAAGGCTTAAAATTGCACGGCCACCGCCAAACCCCATAAGTTTCCGTAATAAGGCTAAGACCGACTGGACTAAATTCGGAAATCTACTTAGAAATCGATTGGGGCAGCCTACACGCGATTATCTATGTGCAGAAGACATTGATATCAATGTTAAGAAGATTACCGAGGCTCTTGTAAAATCATTCGAAGATAGTTGCCCGCTTCGAGAAAGTAAATCTGCCTTCGAGAAACCCTGGATGACAGGACAAATTCGCTCGATTGGCAAAGATGTCCGCAGACTTTACAACAAAGCTCGACGTAAAAAACAATCAGTATATTGGGACGACTACCACAGAAGTCTCAAAGTATATAGTAAACAGGTAGACAGCGTTAACAGCATGTCTAAAATGAAATAGTTCCTCTCAAAAACTCATGTCTAAACCGAAACACTGGTGGATGAAACGGGTAAAAGGATGGAAACTATAGAGGATACGGTAAGGCTCTTGATGAAAACTCATTTTCCGACTGGTAATGCTGGACCAACAGAGGAACAGTTACAGAATGAAAATGTATTGCATCAAGTACCTATTACGGATATAACAGATGGTATGCTTAAAGAAGCGATAAAAAGTTTCTCTCCCTTTAAGGCTGCGGGACCGGATGGAATATTTCCAGCACTTCTGCAGAATGAGGTGGATCTGGTATCAACTCATCTGGCTGGAGTGTTCACTGCATGCCTAACCCATTCGTATACCCCAAAAAACTGGTAGGAATCAAGGGTGGTCGTCATACCCTAAAGGCTTATCGACCCATTAGCCTTACCTCTTTCCTGTTAAAAACAATGGAGCGAATTATTGATAACATGGTCAAAGGTAAAATAGCGGATGACAGGCTAAAATTCAAACAACACGCCTATGTCAAAGGAAGATCAGTGGAAACAGCTCTGCATGGGGTAGTGCACCACATAGAAGAGTCCTTCAGTAAAGAAATGTATACACTTGCTGTTTGCATAGACATTGAGGGCGCATTTAACAATGTACAGACCGATCCAGTCCTTAGACGAGTTTCTGGTTGACCGGGCGCTGAAAAACTGGATCAACAATATGCTAAGGAATAGGTGGATTATTTGTGGGTCATATGACGTAAAAATTAGAGACAAGGTAAATCGTGGTATACCACAGGGGGGCATTTTATCGCCTCTTCTATGGGTTACGACGATACACAGTCTCCTAAAAGCCCTCACCAATAAAGGTCTTAAACCAGTCTGTTATGCAGACGACGTTGTAATACTTCTAATGGGCTTTCATCCAAATCTATTATGCAGAAGAACTGAAGAGGCACTTAACATAGTATATAACTGGGCACAACCAAGGGGATTAAATGTTAACCCAGACAAAACAGAAATATGCCTATTTACAAGGAAAACGAAGATCCCACGTTTTACCCCGCCTCGATTCCTGATAAAGACAATTGCTATAACTAAAAAGGTAAAATACTTGGGAGTAATCTTGGATCAGAAACTGTACTGGAAAGATCATCTTGAAGAAAGAGTTACAAAGGCACACAGATGTTGGTCGTTGTGCAGAAGAGCTATAGGTTTAAAATGGGGACTACGTCCAAATATGACTCACTGGCTTTACACGAGCGTGATTAGACCAATAATCACCTACGCCTGTGTAGTTCGGTGGACATCAATGGACAAGAAGTGCAACGTAATACCTTTGCAAAATATTCAACGTATGTGCTGTCTAGGAATATGCGGTGCATTTAGAACTGCACCAACAACAGCGTTGGAGACTATACTGCACATCCAACCAATAGACATCCGTATGAAGTATGAGGCAGCCCTCACAGCAAGACGTCTACAAGTGATGGGTGAATGGATAAATCGAGACCACAAGTCGTACCATCAGAAGATTTTAGAATATCTAGTTGGTCACATTCAAACGTCAGAAATCTCGGACCGCATTCCTGAAGGCGGCTTACAGCTACCTGTGATACGTTTGTGCCAGACAGACGCTCCTGGGAAAATGGAACTTTGGCCCATGTGCCAGTGGGAACCAGCTGCTACACGGATGGGTCCAAGCGAGGAGGAAGGACGGGTCTGGGACTTTTTATTGATGAACCAGAAATCGAACTTCACTTCCGCCTCCCTGAGCATCAAGCCTAAATAAGCCAACATCTTCACAGATAGCCAAATAGCGATTAAAGCAATAACATCGGAAAGGGTCAAATCCAGAACTGTGTTGGACTTTATGAGGTTTTTATTTAAAAATTATTAAAATTTTCTCAAAAAATATGATTTTTTGCAATACTTTGTAAAATATCGTCGAAACCGCTGAACGGATGGAAAATTGTATTGTGCGAAGTTGAAGGCTACTTAATTCTGAAGTTTGTAAAGCTTACCTGAACCAATTCGGATGAATGGTTCTCTAGTTATGCCATAATATGTGGTTCAACCTCTCTTTTTTCTTAGCCTAAAGGGTTGTCTCTTTAAATTCTCTTCATAAGATACCATTTTCCATCCGTTCAGCGGTTTCGACGATATACGAGTATTACAAAATATTGCCAAAAAATGTGATTTTTTGATAAAATTTTAATATATTTAAAATAAAACTCCCATAAAACAATTTAAAAATTACCAAATGTTATATTTTTATGATTTTATCGTAAAGTCTGTTCATGAATTAAACGAGCCCATTCCGAAGAAAATCGATGCATAATTTAAAAAGTTATAGCTAATTTAGTAAGGTTTTAACTTTAAAACTTTCTTATCGATGTAAAATTTACAAAAACAAACTTTAAAAACTAAGATTGGAGATTAAGATTGGAGACGTTTTTTGACGTCTAGAATCAGAATCTACGCATTAAAACAGAAACCCAAGAAAAAATGTTGTTTTTGTCGACCGGTGTAATTATTGGTTGGCTTTAAATTTATGATAACCTGATATGGCGAAAATTAAGATAAAATTACATTTATGATTTCTTCTATCTACCTTTTTAACATGTCGGTTGCAGTGATAGAATGAGTTTGCACAACCGTGTATGTAAATTTGACTTTATATTGGGTGTGGTAATAAGTAGTACGGTTTTGGCCATTACACAGAACTTATCACGGTATTTGCAAACGATTAACCTAGATATAATAAAGGCTTACGAAATCATAAAATTGGCAACGACTAAATTAAGTGAGATGCGTAGAAATTCAGATGCGGAGTTTGATAAACTGTTTGAAGAATCTACACAACTGGCAAAAAGTTTTGGAATAGAAGCTGCACTACCTAGAAGAGTAGGCACTCAAAAGTATAGGGCTAATATTCCTGGTTCAGATGCCAAGGAGTATTTTAGGACAACATTGTTCATACCATATCTGGACGAAGTAATATCACATTTAAATAATAGATTTTCCGAACATAAAGCTATAATTACAAGTCTGTTTAAAGTCGTTCCGATACGAGTTGTAAATCTAATAAAGGAAGATTTCGAAGAAGTCACACTTTTTTACAAAAACGATTTAAAAAATTCAGCAAAATCTGTTTTAGCTGAAATAAGTATATGGATTGATTATTGGAAGCAGAAGAATGATAAGCCTTCAAATGCATTAGATGCTATTTCAGTTTGTGATGAGGACATGTTCCCAAGCGTTTTTACCTTTTTGCAGATACTTGCCACAATACCTGTGACAACGGCATCTGCTGAGCGAAGTTTCTCGACGTTAAGAAGAATAAAAACGTATCTCCGGAACAGAATGGAAGGAGAAAGGCTATCTTATCTGGCTTTGATGTCTATATACAAAGATGAAGTCAAAATCGATGAAATAATTGATATATTTCTTTCAAAAAATCGAAGATTACATTTTTATCTCTTACGTATTTTATTATAAAAAGTTTTACTGATCTCGTACTAAAGTACACATTTATATTTAGGAATAAAATTCGAATAAAAAACTAAGGAACTTAACTTCCATTACCTACACAATAAACGCAATTTTTTAATTGTTTATCTTTGTTATGGAAAAAGGAAAAGGATGAGACGTTTTAACGTCTCCTCTCTTCAACCTAACCTAACTTTTAGATGTGACAGTGCCGCAATTACTGCATCTGAGTGAATATTGTTAAAAGCCCCTTCTATGTCAAGAAATGCCACCATGGTGAATTCCTTGAAATGCAGGGACGATTCGATAGTGCTCACAAGTTCGTGCAGGGCTGATTCTGTAGACTTCCCCTTATTGTAAGCATGTTGGTTCACCGACAGGAGTTTTGTATCCAGGTTTTCCCTAATGAAATAATCTAAAAGTCTTTCCAGATCTTTCAATAGGAAGGAGGATATCCTAATTAGTCTGAAAGCTTTAGGCCTAGTGTGTGATATTTTCCCCGCTTTAGGTATGAATACCACTTTGGTATCCCTTCATAGATTCGGGATGTATGAAAGCCTGATACAGCCTAAATAAAATTTTTCAGCCACCGGATAATGTACTTCAACATTTTCTGCTGGAGTGATGCCATCTGGTTCAGGTGACTTGAAGGGCTCAAACCGTTAATAGCGCAGCTTATTCTGGATCTCTCAGTCAACAAGCTAGCAACGCTCCTAGTCCACTCGCCGCTTTTTACCATCCGCCTCACCCACCTTGCTGATTCTCCAATTATGGGCCGGCAGACCAGGATTGGAATCTTTTATTATTTCTAATATGTCAGCCGGATTGGAGGGCCCTTCTGTAACCCAGGTGATGGCTCTAGGGTGACTAGGGATGTTGTTTTTTCGACAACATCCAACTGGGCAACCGGCCACACCTCACCCGCTCGAATCAGAGCAGCCTTATACAGGTCTACTGATCTGGCATCTCCGAAATATAAGAGCTTTACTCTGCCCTGATGCCATCCTGCATCGTTGCATTTGTCCTTGAGGATGGACACTACTTCTGTCTATAACGGCCATCACTAGACTCTCCTTCGCCACTTCATTGAAGGGCGTGGTGAGTGTCCTGTTGATGGTGACATTAGGGCCTCTTGCTTTTTTCGAAGGCAGGGGTTCATCAGGTGATCTAATTCTTTTGACTTTATTAGCCGTTAACACAGCTGAATTTGTGGCGATGTCAGCCGGCTCATCGACCATAGATGCATCTATGACGCCTTTAGCCCAGGTAAGTGACTCTTTTTGTTTTTGGGAAGGAGCCGAAACCTCAACAGCCTCCGACTTCGCCAAAACTCTGAGCGCTATCCGGTGCTCATTGTGCTTCCGTTTTGACGGTCGGACATGACGTTTTCCCCACACCGTGCCACCTGTAGTGAGTACTGGGGGGAAATTTTCACCATTTTTGGTGTGGTCGGCTTTGGCCAAGACCAACGGACGGATAGTAGGACGTTTGGGGAACCCCGCTCCATCGGAACACGAAGGCATCCCCTCAACGAATTTTTTTTGTCTGTATTACCCCGTCATAGGTACTACGATGTAGGCCTTACACACTTTGTACAGATTTTTTTGCGATTGCGTAGTAGGTACTGCGTAATAGATTTAAACTATCCGCTCTGTGCTAAGAAACGTCCGTTCACTACGACTGATCCTGTTGTATAGTCAGACCATATTTCAAAATTGATAAATATTTTCAATTTAAAAAGAAACTTTGAGATTGTTTATGATTTCTTTTTTTGTCCTGTTAGAACCCTCAGCCTAGGCCTGTTAGATGCCTCATTAAGGATCTTTGAGTGTCCGCGGAGTCTAATAGCACACTTGGTGCCGCTACACTTAATATATTGACCTATCGGTTGAAGGTGTAGTAAAGTGTTAATCGCCGCTTGCGGCGTACTCGCCCTCGCGCCGTTTATGAATAGGGAAGCAATTCTTTGAATTTTCTCTAAATATTTTAGCTGGTGTCTATATCCAGTTGCTTTCCACTATACTACTGAACCATAGGTGAGGATGGGACGCACAATCGCGGTGTAAATCCAGTGGATAGTACTTGGGCGGAGCCCCCCACTTTTACCTATGGAACCTCTGCAGGAGTAGATTGCATTCAGTTCCTTTTTGACTCTTTTCTTAGTGTTGATTTTCCAGTTTAATTTCTGGTCAAGTATGACGCCAAGGTACGTAGCCTCTGGGGACAGTTTCAACTCCACCCCGTCGAGAATGGGTTTATGGAAATCTTCTATCTTATTTTTCCTAGTGAATAGGACTAACTCGGTCTTAGTTGGATTAATTCCTACCCGGTCTCCGTTGCCCATCTAGACAGCTTGCTAAGCGCACTTTGAATAAGATCAATCATGGTTGGATAACTGACGATGTGGTTATCCAACCATGATAACCACATCGTCATCATATACGACAACTTTCACTCTGTCTTTCTCGAATGATTTGAGTATCCCGTTTATGACAAGAAGCCACAGGAGATGAGATAGAACCCCTCCCTATGATGTACCTTTAGTCACTGTCTTCCTAATGGAACCCTCTGTTAGAGTTGAGTTGATGATCCTGCCTTTCAGCATTGAGTCAATCCAGTCAACCAGCAGAGGGGATGTGCTCACATTCAACAAATATTCGTGTATGGATTCCAAATTCACATTATTAAAAGTCCCTTCAATATCTAAGAAGGCTGCCAAAGTGAATTCGCTTTTCTCCAGGTTATTTTCAATGTAAGCAACCACGTCATGAAGAGCACTATCAACTGATCGGCCTTTGATGTAGAGTTGTGTAGTTCGTGAACGAACTAGTTCAATTGAACGGGTCACTATACTGAACTAAACGAACTAGTTCACACTACTCGTTCAGTTCAGCTCAGTAGTTCGCAATGTTTTTTCTTCAATCATATCATTTCGTTCTCTCTTCTCATTTCGTTTTCTCCTCTCAGCTGTTATGTGTTGTTTCCATTTTTATGTCATCATGAATGTATGATTCTACAAACGCCTTTGTATACGTTTTTTCAACTCATTCCATTCATATTCCAATCAGATTCCTTTAATAGCTTCTGATTTGAACTGAACGAAATGATCTGTTTAAGTAAAGTGATCTGGTGAGCTAACGAGCTGGTGAGCTAAAGATCTGGTGAGCTAAAGAGCCGGTGAGCTAAAGAGCTGGAGTGCTAAAGTGAGCTGTTGAACTAAATGAACGAACTAGTTCACTCAATTGAATTGAACTCAAAAGAGCGATCACTTAAAATAACTATAATGCCCAAATCGACTTGATGTAGGCATGTTGACAGTTACTGATTAATGACGGTTGTAAAGTACCCCTAATATAGGTGTTAATTCGTTGCTGATCAGTCGTAGTGAACGGACGTGTTTAGCACAGAGCGGATAGTTAAAATCTATTACGCAGTACCTATTACGCAATCGCAAAAACAAAACAAAATCTGTACAAAGTCTGGAAGGCCTACATCGTAGTACCTATTACGGGCTAATACAGAAAAAAAAAATATTGGCGGGGATGCCTTCGCGTTCCGATGGAGCGGGGTTCCCCAATCGTCCTACTGTCCGTCCGTTGGTCTTGGCCAAAGCCGACCACACCAAACATGGTGAAAATTTCCCCCCAGTACTCACAACAGGTGGTACGGTGAGGGGAAAACGTCATGTCCGACCGTCAAAACGGAAACACAATGAGCACCGGATAGCGCTCAGAGTTCTGACGAAGTTGGAGGCTGTTGAGGTTTCGGCTCTTACCGAAAAACAAAAAGAGTCACTTACCTGGGCTAAAGGCGTCTTAGATGCTTCTAAGGCCAATCAGCCGGCTGAAAGAGCCACAAATTCAGCTGTGTTAACGGCTAATAAAGTAAAACGAATCAGATCACCTGATGAACCCCTGCCTTCGAAAAAGGCAAGAGGCCCTAATGTCACCATCAACAGGACACTCACCAAGCCCTTCAATGAAGTGGCGAAGGAGAGTCTAGTGATGGCCGTTATAGACAGAAGTAGTGAGGATGGATCCATCCTCAAGGACAAATGTAGCCATGTGCAATCAGCCATTATGGCTCATTACCTCGATGTCCGTAGAGTGATGCCGGGCACACCACCAATCTGCAACGATGCAGGATGGCATCAGGGGAGAGTAAAGCTCTTACATTTCGGTGATGCCAGATCAGTAGACCTGTATAAGGCTGCTCTGAGTCGAGCGGGCTCAGAGCAGCCTTATACAGGGATATTGTCGAAAAAAACAACATCCCTAGTCACCCTAGAGCCATCACCTGGGTTACAGAAGAGCCCTCCAACCCGGCTGACATATTAGAAATAATAAAAGATTCCAATCCTGGTCTGCCCGCCCATAATTGGAGAATCAGCAAGGTGGGTGAGGCGGATGGTAAAAAGCGGCAGGTCAATTTGATCCTTAATGCTGAATCCACCTCCCATATACAACGTGCAAGTGCAACCCTACAGTATGGCTTCGAGACTATAGTCTTGAAGGTATACAAGCAGGATATAGTTCCTACTGCGGAAGGTGAGTCGGCCACCGCGGTTGATACACAGCTTTCTGGAAGTGCGGAGGTATCCGCGCCCATTATTTCGGGTGACTCCAACTCTAACAGTAGATCTGTAACGTCCTACTCTGAGGACGAAAGCTCTACTTGTGACACAGAGGGGCTGAGGGGAGTCTCCGGACTCATTGACGCATCTGGCGGGGACACGCTTCTCGATGATACGGACGAAGAGTTCGATAACACCCTTGTCGGGGTGGAAGTTAATCTGTCAATTACCAATGATGGTAAGAATTTTACAGATTAACCTCCATCACGCTAAAGCAGCCTCAGCGGCTCTATTGGTGTGCGGTATCAGGACACCCAACTTTAAATTGCTTGTGGCCAACTGTGAAGGCACTCCAAGAACCTGCATTTTGGCCAGGAGTATCTTTCTCCTGGCTAATTTAAGTGGTAAAGACCAAACATCTGCTAGTCTGGAGATCGGTAATCGCATATATTGGGTGGTCTCCAGTTACTTGCCTTATGAAGCTGTAGTACCGACTGCTCTATTCAGGGAAGTAGTAGAAGAAGCAACATCTGACGAGGTCGAGCTGATTGTTGGCGCAGACACGAACGCTCATCATACTATCTGGGGTAGTACGGATATAAACAATAGGGGTGATTCGCTTCATGACTTTATTCTAACTACCAACCTAAGTATTTGTAACATAGGTAATAAACCGACCTTTACAATTAAAGACAGACAAGAAGTACTCGACGTAACGTTTGCTACTGACCGGCTGTCAGGCAAAATTATTGGGTGGAATGTACTGGACGACCACTCATTCTCAGATCACCATTATATTGAGTTCAAACTCGCTGAAAAAGCGCCTGAACCTGCCGTCCACAGAAATGTGAGAAAGACAAAGTGGCACCTGTATGAAAAGAATTTCAAGAAAGTCCTCAACTCCAAACTTCTGTACGAACCGAATGACAAAGCCGGTCTGGATCATCTGGTCGAGCATATCACCACATCATTCAATAGTTCCCTTGAAGAAGCCTGTCCAAAAACAAGGTACAAGGGTAAAACTAAACCCCAATGGTGGACTTCTGAGCTAACGGCTATGAAAAAGACCTGCAACAAGCAGGTCAACAAGGCTAAATCTACAGGGGTCGCTAATGTTTGGGATGCCTATAAAGAGCAACTCAAAATCTATAAGAAGGAGCTTAGAAAGGCGCAAAGACGCTCTTGGTATACCTTCTGTGGCGAAGTGGAAAAGGTCTCCGACGCCGCAAGGCTGAGGAAAATATTATCAGCTTCACCCTGTACAGTGGGTACTTGCAGGATGAGGCAAATAATTGGACCAAAAACAGCGAGCAGTCGCTCAATGTACTGCTCGACACACATTTCCCGGGGAACTATCTAACAGAACCAGAGGATCATCAGGACCAACAAGAGTGCGAGTGGACTGCGAGCGTCGCTAGCTTGTTGACTGAGAGATCCAGAATAAGCTGGGCTATTAATAGCTTTGAGCCCTTCAAGTCACCTGGACCAGACGGCATCACTCCAGCAGAAATGCAGAAAATGTTGAAATACATTATCCCCTGGCTGGAGAAAATTTATGTAGGCTGTATCAGGCTTTCATACATCCCGAATCGATGGAGGGATACCAAAGTGGTATTCATACCAGAAGCGGGGAAGATATCACACACTAGGCCAAAAGATTTCAGACCAATTAGCCTGTCCTCCTTCCTATTGAAAGGTCTGGAAAGACTTTTAGATGATTTCATTAATGAAAACCTGGATACAAAACTCCTGTCCAGCGTTGCCGTTTTGGTCATTTCCGACCAAATTTGGTCGGATATATTTAAAATTTTTCTTTCTGGTCGGATGGTCGGACCAACTTAATTTTGGTCGTTTTTATTCTCGAAAATTAAGATTTAGTATAATACAGATTTATTTGAAGATTAATACATTTCAAAGTAAATTACTGAAAGTTAAACATTTTCACCTCTGAAAAATACCTTCAAATGTCGCTTCGGAATCCCAATATTTTTCTTAATCGCTACAAGCAGTATCGACCTGTTAATCGATATTGTAGACAAATAGATTGTAATAATATTTTATTTGAAAATAATAATTTCAGGCTCGACCAGAGAAATTTCGTTTACCGGAAATGTGGCTTGTACGAGTAGTTGTCTAAATTATCGTTCTCTAAATAAAGAATTATTTATTTAGAGAGTAGAGTGAAGCCGAAATTTTGGTTCAGATCTCACCATAATTGCGGAATTTTGCCATTTGTATTCAAAGAAAAGAATTCAGAATCTGAATTCAGAGCGGAAAATTCCGAATCATGGGGCACTGAAATACAGTGTATATGTATACATTTGCTTATATGTCAACATTAAATTATTCAAGCAGATTCGACATTTCTGCATAACTTACGAGTTTACAGTTTGGTCTACTTCTGGTATTTTGCTGATATTTTGTAAATTTCCGAACATCACTGAATTTATCAACTTTTAAAATCCTACAATTAACGAAAGTTCTTACTATTGTGTTTTAGAAATCACAGTCTTTCATCATAAATGATGGAAGTTAAAAATTATTTTTAATGTTGAAATCAGTTCAACAAAACTCGACATGTTTTAAATAAGGGTTTCCATGAAACTTGTTTTATCCTTTTTAAAAAAATTTGTTATTTGTCACAATCTTCAACTCAACTTCACATATTATTTTCTTCAACGTATTCATCCTATGGTGGAGGGTATAAAAAAGATTTGTCTTATTGACGCCTTAACAATAGCATATGCCAAGCTACAGAACTAAAATTTGGCGAATTTCCCCTAGAATCAATTAAGCGAGCAAATCCAAATATATTTTTGTTATATCATTGAATGCGATCCATGATGTAGGGTATATTCGATTCGGAAGGGAAACTTTTCCGAAATTTCATCAAAGTCGGAAAATGTTGTCTTAAAACTTTACAAAATATCGAAAATCTTAATTTAATAAAATTGGTCGGCTACAACGGATTTTGGTCGGTTTTTGGAAATATTTTGGTCGGAAAAAAATTTCTCCTGTGGCAACACTGCTCCTGTCAGTGAACCAACATGCTTACAATAAGGGGAAGTCTACAGAATCAGCCCTACACGAACTTGTGAGCACTATCGAATCGTCCCTGCATTTCAAGGAATTCACCATGGTGGCATTTCTTGACATAGAAGGGGCTTTTAACAACATTCACTCAGATGCAGTAATTGCGGCACTGTCACATCTTAATGTTAACCCTAGTTTGATTAGACTAATTCAAAGTCTGCTCAACAGAAGACGCATAACAGCATGTCTTGGGTCCACAACTCTAACAAGGTTTGTAAACAGAGGGACCCCACAAGGAGGAGTACTGTCTCCACTAATTTGGAACCTAGCGGTGAATGAAATCCTGCTAGATCTAGAACGTTGTGGCTGCAAGGTCGTGGCATATGCGGACGACGTTGCAATCGCAGTGAGTGGCAAATTCGAAAACGTCCTCCGAGACATTCTACAGGTGGCTCTGAACAAATTGGCTAGATGGGCCAGAAGCAGCGGTTTGGGCATAAACCCAAACAAGACAGAATTGGTTCTCTTTACTAGGATGAATAAAGTCCCACATGTGCACCCTCCACCTCGGATAAATCTAACAGATCTAGTCTTTTCTGAAAGTGCAAAATTTTTAGGAATAATTCTAGATAGAAAACTGTTATTTAGACTTAATGTATTGGAACGTGTAAGGAAGGCTAACGTCGCCTTATATTCCTCCAAAAAGGCTGTAGGGTCGCGGTGGGGCCTCTCTCCTAAAATCGTCCACTGGATATATATAGCAGTAGTTCGTCCTATACTGCTATACGGCATTGTGGTATGGTGGACGGCAACTGACAAACTAACCATCACCAACCTACTAACAAAGGTTCAGAGAACTGCCTGCCTGAGCATAAGCGGAGCCTTAAGGACTACAGCGACCGAGTCTCTACAAGCCCTACTCCATATACTGCCGATTAATATTGTGGCGAGAGAAGTTGCAACCAAAGCGGCAATAAGATTAAACTGCCTATCAATGTGGAGGTACAAAAACTACGGTCACATGAGAATATCAAAGTATAGTGCTATGGTAACCTACCGAGTGGACTATATACCAACGGTGTACACCTTCGAGAGAAATTACATCACTATGATTCCCGCGAGAGATGAATGGGTTGGAAGAAAACCAGGTAATAGAAACCATCTCCACTTTTACACGGATGGTTCGAAGCTTGATGAAAAGGTTGGCTTCGGAGTACACTGTGCAGAGCTTAGATTGGATATAGCTCACAGACTGCCAGATACCTGCAGTGTCTATCAAGCCGAAATAATGGCAATATGGGAAGTAGCCAAGTGGCTGAGTCGCAACATTGTAACCAACACTGGCGTTGTCATTATTCGGACAGCCAGGCTGCCATGAATTCTCTGGAGGCAACATCCCTAAATTCACAAACAGCCTCGACTGCCGCAGATCTCTTAACGAGATGGCTGAGCAGTTTAACATACACCTCATATGGGTGCCTGGGCATAGGGATATCCCGGGGAACTGCAAAGCCGATGAACTTGCTAGGAAAGGGACGTCATTACAAATTCTCGAAGAATTTGCATATATTGGTGCGCCACTATCCACGTGCAAGCTTTGGCTTAGGCAAGAGGCAATCAGGCAGTCCAACGAAAGATGGACAGAAATCGGCACCTGCAGAGTAGCTAGACAAATCTGGCCAAGGTATGACCTGAGAAGATCAAAATATCTCCTCGCACTAGAGAGGCAAAGATTGTCTACATTAGTATCAGTTCGGACACTGCTTGATCGACGAACACGCCAAAAAATTGGGTATTAACTCTAATGACTTCTGCAGAAGCTGTGGAGATGAGGAAGAAGTGGAGAGCATGGAGCACTTGCTATGCGACTGTCCCGCTCTGAGTAAACGACGACTGGAAATACTGGGGTCGGCTTTTCTAGGCAGCCTAACAGATCTTTCCAGTACCGATATTCGTAATATCGACAAATTTGTATATCAAACAGGTTGGTTTCGATGAGGGGCATTTCAGCCCGTGGTAACACTAGGGACCTAAACTGGTCTATGTGAGCTTGTATAAAAAATACGGCTGCCACCCTAACCTAACCTAGGTGTTAATAAGTCTTTCCAACGTTTTTAAAACAAACGATGACAGACTAACTGGTGTATAGTCCTTGGGCATGGAGTGGCTGGGAATGAAAACCACCTTGACCTCACGCCATCTTGAGGGTATATAATTCCTAAGTAGGTATTGCCTAAAAATCAGCGACAGCATATTAACTGGCCCTGCATTCTGTAGCATGGCTGGTGATATGCCATCAGGTCCGGCAGACTTAAAGGGTTCGAAGGAGTTAATAGCCCACAGAATTTTTTTGTCTGTTACTAAGTCACTTACCACAGTGGACGCGCTTTCATCACAATGTGGTGCACTTGATCTAGTACTGACATTTGGAAATTCCTCCTGGACTATGTTCGAACACCCGGGAAAGTGTGGCGTCGGTAAAAGGTCCTGAGTTTCTGAGCTGGACTCAGTCCAAGGCCCATCTTCTTCCTTAATGCTACCCAGCGCCTTTGGATCTTTTGATAGCAATCGTCGGAATCTGGAGGACTCGTTCACACCTTCTATACTTTCACAGAAATTGATCCAAGAGATATTAGCCTTTTTCACCTCATTTTTGTACTGTTTGGAAGATTCGTTATAGAAATCCCAATCTGCACTCAATTTGGTTTTGTTGGGTTTATTATACAGTCTCCTTGCATTCTGCCTCAAACTACGAAGGTCTTTGGTCCACCATGTATGTTGAGATCTCTTACCCGGGTACGTAAGGGGACACGATTCCTCAAAGTTAACTACCAAGACTGCAGTAAAATCATCAACTGCTGCTTCCAGCTCGGTATTGTCAGTGAAGTTATGCTTCAACGACAGTAGCTGTCTACCAAGAAGTTCATTATACTGAGCAAAGTTAGTCTTCCTTGGGTTTCTGAAGGGGGGTTCATTGCAAGTTACTATATTCAGGGTAAAAAGAATGTACCTGTGATCCGAGAACGAATTCTCCTTGGACACTCTCTATCCTGAAAGAACATTATCATCAAGATTAGTCAAGGTTATGTCTATTACCTCCGATCTATTTTTGACCTGAAAAGTGGGATCACTACCAACGCGGCTACGTCTCAAATAGTCCATCCGTTGAGTTAAATTTTCGATGACTCGTTCGAGCATTTCGACTGGTAACTGGCGAATGACACACGTAAACGTTGTTCAGGCGTAAGTCTTTCCATGATGAAATGCCAAACAATACTTAACAAAAATAACATGACAGCATGACACGACTCACACGTGATCTGTTAAAAAGGCTTGGATAACCGTTATGACATAACACTAATTAATCTGTCAATTTGTTGTCAAAACGTAGTAAACGTTGTTCAGGCGTAAGTCTTTCCATCATGAAATGCCAAACAATACTTAACAAAAATAACATGACATCATGACACGACTCACACGTGATCTGTCAGAAAAATGCTATTGAAAAAGTATCTCTAATTGAAACACGCCATATAATATGCCATAATATGGATCGCGGATAAAGATTTGGATCGTCTAATCTCGGTGAACGAACTTCAAAAAATCCTTAAAAATACAAAAGAGAATAAAGCACCAGGAATTGACAGAGTTCCTTATAAATTCCTCAGGAATGCACCCACTTCGTTTCTGGAAGAAATGACTAAAGTCTTTAATTCTATATTTGAAAAAGCTTAAAGAGATAGATAGATGGACGATTGTGTGATCTTCCCAATCTATAAGAAGGGGGATCAAAACATAGCTAGTAACTATAGAGGTATTTCATTTTCTAATTGTATAGCAAAGATTTTTATGGGTATCATAAACGATCGAATTGTAAGCTGGTTACAAAAGAACAATATTTTAAACGAATACCAAGCCGGCTTTTGGAGGAACTATTCCACAGTTTATAATATATATAACCTGACAGCTATAGTTCAAAAAGAAGGTGTACGTCTTTTTTGTAGATTTTAAGGCTGCTTTCGTTAAGGTACCAAGAAGAAGATTGCAGTATAAACTACACTTGATGGGGATATCCACAAAAGTTTTAAATTTGATCGAAACTATATGTAGTCACACCACTGCCTCAGTCTGGAGTGGAATTCAATTATCGGAAAGTTTTGAAACATATTCGGGTGTAAAGCAATGATGTATACTTTCGCCCTTACTATTTATAATGTAATTAAATGATTTACATGACCAATTTGGGGGAGGTTTGAACATCGGTGAACGAAACATAAGACTGTTAATGTACGCTGACGACATTGTAATTCTGGCGGATGATGTCACCGTGATGCAACAAATGATCAACAATCTTGAACTATATTGCAACAATTGGGGAATGGAAGTCAACATGGATAAGTCACAAATGATAGTTTTTAGAAAAGGAGGCAAACTTTCAAACCGGGAATGCTGGAAATTGTATCAAATCGCAATAAAGGTAGTGAATGAATATTGCTATCTTGGAGTAATAATTTCCTCAAAACTACCCTTTTTTAAGCATGTCGAGAAAAGAAATAGTATGGTTAAGTGTAGCATAAACATAACGTGGGATATGTTTCTTAATAAATATAAAATGGCATTATCAGCAAAATGGTTATATCAAGTGGTATGTAGATCCATCCAAACATATGGAGCACAAGTATACGATCATTTTGAATTAGTAGACAACGATACTTCATAAAACGAATATTAAAACTGCCAGATTTCACACCCAACTATGCTATACATTTGGAAACCGATGCAGAGGAGAGCCACTTCTATAGTCTTGACTTCAGACCAATTAGCCTATCCTCGTTCCTATTGAAAGGTCTGGAAAGACTTTTAGATCATTTCATTAGGGAAAACCTGGATACAAAACTCCTGTCGGGGAACCAATATGCTTACAACAAGGGCAAGTCTACTGAATCAGCCCTGCACGAACTTGTGAGCACTATCGAATCGTCCCTGCATTTCAAGGAATTCACCATGGTGGCATTTCTTGACATAGAAGGGGCTTTTAACAACATTCACTCCGATGCGGTAATTGCGGCACTCTCACATCTAAAAGTTAACACTAGTTTGATTAGACTAATTCAAAGTCTGCTCACCAGAAGACGCATAACAGCATGTCTAGGGTCCACAACTCTAACAAGGTATGTAAACAGAGGGACCCCGCAAGGAGGAGTACTGTCTCCACTAATTTGGAACCTAGCGGTGAATGAAATCCTGCTAGATCTAGAACGTTGTGGCTGCAAGGTCGTGGCATATGCGGACGACGTGGCAATCGCAGTGAGTGGCAAATTCGTAAACGTCCTCAGAGACATCCTACAGGTGGCTCTGAACAAGTTGGCTAGATGGGCCAGAAGCAGCGGTTTGGGCGTTAACCCCAACAAGACAGAATTGGTTCTCTTTACTAGGATGAATAATGTCCCACATGTGGACCCTCCACCTCGGATAAATGGAACAGATCTAGTCTTTTCTGAAAGTGCAAAATTTTTAGGAATTATTCTAGATAGGAAAATGTTATTTAGACTTAACGTATTGGAACGTGTAAGGAAGGCCAACGTCGCCTTATATTCCTGCAAAAAGGCTGTAGGGTCGCGGTGGGGACTCTCTCCTAAAATCGTCCACTGGATATATATAGCAGTAGTTCGTCCAATACTGTTATACGGTATTGTGGTATGGTGGACGGCAACTGACAAACTAACCATTACCAACCTACTAACAAAGGTTCAGAGAACTGCCTGCCTGAGCATAAGCGGAGCCTTAAGGACTACAGCGACCGAGTCTCTACAAGCCCTACTCCATATACTGCCGATTAATATTGTGGCGAGACCAATAGCGGCAACCAAAGCGGCAATAAGATTAAACTGCCTATCAATGTGGAGGTACAAGAACTATGGCCACATGAGGATATCAAAGTGTAGTGCTATGGTAACCGACCGAGTGGACTATATACCAACAGTGTACACCTTCGAGAGAAATTACATCACTATGATTCCCGCCAGAGATGAATGGGTCGGCAGAATACCAGGTAATATAAACCATCTCCACTTTTACACGGATGGTTCGAAGCTTGATGAAAAGGTTGGCTTCGGAGTACACTGTGAAGAACTTAGTCTGGATATAGCTCACAGACTACCAGATACCTGCAGTGTCTATCAAGCCGAAATAATGGCAATATGGGAAGTCGCCAAGTGGCTGAGTCGTAACGTAGTAACCAACAATGGCGTTGTCATTTACTCGGACAGCCAGGCTGCCATCAATTCTCTGGAGGCAACATCCCTAAATTCACAAACAGCCCTCGACTGCCGCAGATCTCTTAACGAGATGGCTGAGCAGTTTAATATACACCTCATATGGGTGCCTGGGCATAGGGATATCCCGGGGAACTGCAAAGCCGATGAACTTGCTAGGAAAGGGACGACATTACAAATTCTCGAAGAATTTGCATATATTGGTGCGCCACTATCCACGTGCAAGCTTTGGCTTAGGCAAGAGGCAATCAGGCAGTCCAACGATAGATGGACAGAAATCAGCACCTGCAGGGTAGCTAGACAAATCTGGCCAAGGTATGACCTGAGAAGGTCAAAATATCTCCTCGCACTACAGAGGAAACGATTGTCTACGTTAGTACAGGTTCTGACGGGACACTGCTTGATCGGCGAACACGCCAAAAGATTGGGTATTGAGTCCAATGACTTCTGCCGAAGCTGTGGAGATGAGGAAGAAGTGGAGAGCATTGAGCACATGCTTTGCGACAGTCCCGCTTTGAGTAAACGACGACTGGATATACTGGGGTCGGCCTTTTTAGGCAGCCTAACAGATCTTTCCAGTACTGATATTCGTACTATCGATAAATTTATATATCAAACAGGTTGGTTTCGATGAGGGGCAGTTCAGCCCGTGGTAACACTAGGGACCTAAACTGGTCTATGTGAGCTTGTAAAAAAAATACGGCTGCCACCCTAACCTAAACCTAGTCTTGAATTACACATGAACTACATTTTTAAAACACTTTTTAAAATGAACCAAAACAGATTGCCACATCTACTCTCTCGACTTATATTAGCTAAAAACATATTTTGGGCGAAGAATGTGATCGAAATCGGAAAGGAGTGTAATGTAAAGTTCGAAACAGATACAAATGAATCGAATTGGCTTTACGAAGAAATAACATTGTTGGAAGAACTAAAGAACAGTAACAGACAGATTATGATAAACCGAGCAAAAAATAGCGAATCACGTTTCTACAAGAATTTAAACTATAATGTCGGAAAGAACTACGTGCTCGAATCATATGATCAACGCACAATAACTATAATTTTCAAGGCTCGCTGCAATTTTTTGGGTCTAAAATCCAATAACTTCCGACCTGAAAACGATAAAAAATGCACTTTGTGTAAAACAGAAGAAGATGAAACTTTGTTTCATTTTATTGCAAGATGTCCAATTCTAAGAGATTTCAGGATCAGATATATGGGCAAATCTAACTTAGATGAAAATGAGCTTATTTCCTTATTAAATAGAGAATTTTAGTGAGTTTTTATATAATAGAAGCAATGAAATATAGAAACTATATAATGTCTGAATATTTGTAATTAAGAGAGAATTATGTAAATCGGATCACAATTGTTGGTGAAATGACAGACGGCGAAAGTGCCAGTGTCATAGCCTTTATGTATTTTATTATTAAAAAATTCTCTCCAATTTTCGGCCGTAATAATCGTCCCACCAAAATTTTCACTTTTGGATGTTCCAGCGCAGCTGTAAGTGTATCTGTTCAAAATGAGCCAAATCAGTAGATTCCACGTCGTTCTCAGGAATTGGACATCTCTCAAACCACACTGAGGCGTATTTTGCGAAAAGAAATTGGCCTGCGTCCTTATAAGATCAAATTGGCTCTAGAACTAAAGCCACTTGATCATTTGAAACGCCGAAACTTCTCTGATTGGACTCTGGCAAAGTTAATGTTATGTCCTTAATCGAAAACCCGGTATATTATAATGTACCAAATATATTATAGGGGAAACCACGGTACCTAGTTATGCCTCTGAGATTCTACACGTTGATATTTTTTCCACTGATAGAACACACTTTTTAACCAATTTTCAAAAAACTAAATTTTTTTTGTGATACTACGAGGTCATTAAATTCCGAGACCATTAAAAGAATTTTGGAGAACCGATTTAATGTTCAAACTGTTAACTCCCCACCATTGCACAGCACCTCAATTGGACAGATTGAACGGTTCCATATCACTCTTGCAGAAATAGCAAGATGCTTGAAAGTAAAGAGGAAGATTGATGACGCAGTATAGCTTATTTTACAGGTGACTATAGAGTACAACAGGACAATTCATAGATACTATTCATTCCACCTTATCTGAATTCAAACAGAAGATAAGAGAGCGAATTGGTATCGCACAGGCTAGACAATTGGAGTATTGTAATAGGAATCGCCAAAAAAAGGGTTTTGACGTAGGAGCCATCGGAGACTAGGAAATAAGCATAACCGACTATTCGAAGTGGCCGTTGTAGAAGCTGAGATGGAAACAACTATTCTAATTAAAGGGAGATTGTTCCATAAGGACAATTTAAGATCATTTTTATTTACTCTTATTATGAGAACTTTTTTTTGCTTTTCTTATTGCTTATTAATTGACTATTCACATTCGAATTACATCCCAATATTAGACGGTGACACAATTGTCTGAAGAAGATTTTTCTAAGAGATAGCGAATGAGGCTATCCTATGATAAACCTATTTTCGCTAGAGCATATGAATAACATTTTGCAGTCAGATATCGAATATATAAATTTGCTGTTGTCGACTATCGGTGTTCACCAACGACATGCAAGAGGCATTATCCTTATTGGTACTGTCCTTAAGGTCATTGCCGAATGCTGACGATTTGGAAATGTAAGAATGGTTCAGAAACAACTAGTAGATTCCAACAATAGACAAATTGAAATAAATACCAAGATACAGATCCAAATAGATAAGTTGACCGATACAGTAAACGCAATTTTGACAAAGACTAAAAGATAACAAACTGGCAAACTTTTGCAAAGCTTACTAGCTAGAAAATGAATGATTTCAATAGAGTTACAAATAAATGTGTATTAAGGTTATGTTAAGTGAAAAATTTTAGTATTTTATAATTAAGCATTCAAGTCAAAGTATTCAAGTCGGTAATAGCAACACGATGGCTGACTGCGGAAACGTGACTTCTTCAGTAGATAATTGCCGGCACACATTATCGTCTACCCACTGCAGATTTTCACAAAGTACTACCACTAGTTTCAGCAGTTCACGCAAATTGCAGCACTCAACATAATAATCTGGATCAAGTGACATAAATAGATGATGGTATTATTGTTATCAACGACGCAGTAGTAAATATAAGAGAAGACAACCATGAACAAAGAACTATAAATGGTACTTACCTTTTTATATATTTAATAACATTATAACCGCCAACGGATTGTTATACGTCAACAGAAACAACACCTTAAAGAGAAAACCAGGAACCCCTACATATCCCTCAATTAATATCATTTTAAAGATAGTCCAAGTCTACCCATGCTGCATGAGATGAATATGGAAAACATGGGCTATATCGGCGAGCAAAAAAATGAGACAGAAGCTCTACCCATATTATCCAGCTGCGTTGTTTTCTTTATTATTGCTTCATCTTATGTCGCAATATCTGTCATTAAACGCTACCTGAGAAATCGTTGTCGGTCAGTGTAACGGCAAATACTCAATACGAAGTCCAATGCTGATTAACACTGAACGACATCACATTGACTGTCAAATAGTGTTAACAGCAAAGTTTGAGTGCTGAGTTGTCTGATCATATTTCAATAACTCAACGCATGGGTTAATGACACGATTTCTGCTGGATCAGTTCAAATAAACCCATCTTGGTCTTTAATTTTAATTAATTTGTATAAGTAGCCGTATAATTGTTAGCTTATATTAACTTACTTATATACATTTATAATAATAATATAATTAAATCATTTTAGGCGCCCGCATGCACAATTTACGTTTAGTTCCGAAGAGTTTAGAATTACCAACTACAATAACTGCTACTGGAGCGAAAAAAATAAAATTGTTTCGCAATTCCTTTAAAAGCCAATCGCAATTAACTAATGATAAACAAAGGAGATCCCGTACAAACTTTAGTCTGGAACAAATAACAAAACTCGAACGATTGTTTGACGAAACGCATTATCCCGATGCATTCATGAGGGAAGAACTTAGTAAAGAATTGGCATTAAGCGAGACAAGAGTGCAGGTAAGAACATTAAGGTCATTATACGAGTATGAATGATAAATTATTTGAATATTCAAGAATTACCCCGGGCATCGTTAATAATTATTATTCATTTAGTACTCTACATTAGCTTTCGAATCTTCCATTTAAAACAGTGGAAACTACAACTACAAAAAACAACTTGAATAATTGAGGGAAGAAGAACTACCGCGACTGGTGCTTGACTTGAGATGGAAAAGTAATTCCTATAAATTGGTATAACTGTCGTATAAGTGGAAGTAATAACAAGTGGACCACAGGCCAAAAACAACAATACTGCATCCCAAGAGCTGACTAACCAACAGCGAAACGCCATGCAATGGTTCATTTACAAGGAAACCTTTGATCTTCAGCTCAACTTCACGGTGACAAAAACATAACATGACATCTACTATAGATCAAACCTTCATAGAGAATTATAAAAAAACGAGCCGGCGCATCGTTACGAATACATACAGAATTGTTGCTTTAGTACTCTACATTAATTCTCAAATCTAGCACAAAAACTGTGGAGGAAAGTAGTTTGTGAAGAAAAAACATCTACACACAGAATTCAGTTTAGTTGCCTCAACCGAATTTTGATATCGCTTAACCCTGTGCTTTAAATTTCATGATTGTTGCTGTTATTTTTTATTTATGTAAAACATTTTGCACAACATATTCTGCATTCCACACGAGATTATTTTTGACTACATATACCGTTCTTGAACAAAATGTAATTTCATTTTTTGTTTGTCATGTATCAGCAAAGGACTAGCAACCATTCTTTCGGTTGTATTTCCCAAAATACATTTAATTATTCTAAATTTGGGAAATTATTGGGATAACCAAAAAACGATTATTTATTAATATTTTTCTGTTGTACAGGGTGGCGCAGGATGAGCTATATGGTTTGAATTCTTTATAACTTTTTTAATTATTATTCTTCCTTTGCTTTTTTCAGCATTTGGGGAATTAATTATGAATCGAACAACGTGCAAAAATAATTGAATTCTTGCGTAATTTTTCGTTCGTTTCATATCCGCCACTTCATTAAAAAGTTGTAATACAAGGTGGCGCAGAATGAGCTATATGGTTTGAATTCTTTATAACTTTTTTTAATTATTATTCTTTCTTTGTTTTTCTTTCAGCATTTTGTGAAGGAGACTTGGGGAATTAATTATGAATCGAACAATGTACAAAAATAAATGAATTTTTCCGAAATTTTGCGAAAAGTTATGGAAAATATGCTAAAAAGAGCACGTATGTGCGAAGCAGAAAATAGACATCATTTTTCAAAGCTAATTGTAAAAAATTCCCCAATAATATAGTGTATTTAAAAAAAATATAATAATCGCATAAATAAAAGGATTATAAATCATTTAAACCATGTACCTTATTCTGCGCCACCCTGTAGTAACCAAATAACCAAAAATATCTTTTTATGTGGGGCTATTGAAAAATTACGAGTCCCTGGATGTTATGCTAAAAAAAGTGAAAAAAAAAATATTTGTTTCCTTTACTTTTTCAAAAAAAGTACCGGAAAAAAGTTTTTTCGCAAAAAATTTTAAAAAACTTTGTTCAACATATTCTTAGCTACATAATTGCCAAATATAGTTAAGCGGTATCACCAAGTCTGAATTAGTTGTAGGACAAAAGCTGATGACACCTTTTTCGAGGGTCCCACTGATTTTCAGAAACTTTGGAGGCCCATAAAAAAAATTGGTCACCAATTTCGCCAAACCGAGTATAGGGTTATACTACCCTTTGATAGTTTTTTCAAAAGCGTTCATTTGTTGCATAGTGTTATTCGTTGCAATAATAATCTTTGGTCTATTGATACAATCTGTTGTCAAGAATAAAACATTGGTTGTCACAACCAAAAATCGATGATATATAATGAAAGTTTAAAATTGGTTATCACAACTTACCGAGCGTCAATGAAAAAAACAATCTTAATTCGATTGATACAACCATCGATTTAGTTGCAAGCATTTTCCTTTGATCGTATCCATGTTATTATTGTTGTTTCAACTATTTATATATAAATACAACCCACACACGGTGTAGGCAATATACTTTTTGTTGCTAGTACTATTTTTTTATTGTTACAATCGATTTCAACCAATTATTTTCCTGGATGTAGCAAAAACAAAAAAACAACTTGAATAGTTAGGGGAAGAAAAGCTACTGCGAAAGTCGATTGACATGGCTCTTACTTGAAAATAATTCCTATATATAAAATTGGTGTAGGCAATATACTTTTTGTTGCTAGTACTATTTTTTTATTGTTACAATCGAATTCCAACCAATTATTTTCCTGGATGTAGCAAAAACAAAAAACCAACTTGAATAGTTAGGGGAAGAAGAACTACTGCTAAAGTCGATTGACATGGTTCTTACTTGAAAATAATTCCTATATGTAAAATTGGAATAACTTTCGTATAAATAGAAGTAATAACAAAAACAACACTACTGCATTCCAAGACCTGCATAACCAACAGCGAAACGACATGCAATTGTTGGTGTTGGATTACAAGGTCGTATTCTTTTTCACTTGACTATTCAAAAAACATTCCTTCATTTAGAAGGAACCCTTTGATCTTTAGCTCAACTCCACAGTGAGAAAAATATAAAGTAACATCAACTACAGATCAACCCCACATCGGCAATCATCAAAATAGAAATGTTTTCTAAACTTTAATATTCTGTTAATATTAGGGCATACATTTTTACTCCAACATGTTGAATAGTGTAACGACGAGTTAGGTCAGTTTTACGGATTATGATTATATAAGAATAGTTGCCACTCTTCTCCAATTTCCACACATATGCTCAAATCGCAGAGCTAAAATATTAAATCCCATTTCATTATTCGGTAATTCGACGCTGGCCAAAATGTGTATTTAGAAATAGCGCGCTATTTTCAAATAAAATTTGTTGCCATTGGCGCATTACAGCATTTCCTATATCATACAAATGGTTACCAAAAAATTTTATTTTATATATTGCATGAACTTACTTCGCATTTCCACGGAGAATACTCCAAAAGTAGGGAGCTAGATTTGCTCGTTAATAATAGCGTAGCTTTATGTAAAACAAAAAAATCAATAGCTGATGCCATTAAAGCGTTAAAGAACAACAAGTTTCCTGGCACACACAATATGTCTCCAGACGTGCTAAAAGTCAACCCATTGTCCTTTTCATAGATTTTGAGAAAGCTTTTGATACTCCCAATTACAACGCTAAAGGTAAATACAGACGATTTGCAGATCGGACAACATTGCCGGAAAAATGGCTGAAAAATGAAACCCTGTGAATTTACAACCGTGTGAACATACAATTTTTGTGTTGCAACGTTAGCAGAAAAGTCATTGCGAGATAATTTGCTGATTGTTATATGTGCGAAGTTTATGCATGTGACAACGGCGCAATTGCCAGAAAAACAATTTATTTGCAACACTGTCTATAATGTATTTTTATTGGTAATCCTGCATATAAATATTTACAAAATATCTTGTAAATACCTGAAATTGTAATGTTTTCGTGCAATCGTCTGAACTGTCAATTCACCTTTGCCTAACAATCTGACATTGTCCGTATATTTTCAGCACTTTAACAGGGTTGATAACGTTTGCCGATCTGGCAATCGTCTATACTCAGCTTAACTGAAATACTCGAGTATGTAAAGGCACCACCACCACAAATAATCTTACTTATTCAAGCATTATACGGAGTCCTTTATGAAAATCTGTTGAGTGACAAAATCGATGTGTTAGTTGGTGTACGACGAGAATGTGTTAGGTTAGGTTAGGTTGAGAAGAGGAGGCGGTGAAATTCCACCTCATGTCCTTGGACATACACGTAAGCCAGTATTCGGCCTGTTGTGCGCTCTAATTGTTATTTTTTAGAAAGGTCGGTAAGCTATTTTAGGAACTCTGTACTGTCGACATAGTCCTTAATCTTCTTCCAGTCTACGCCCCTAAGTTGGGTCAAGTCTGGTATAGCATCATTTCCTAAGAAACGTGATCTATTGTTGGCGAACGCTGGGCAGTGCCAGAGGAAATGCTCCAACGTTTCGTCATCCTCCCCGCATGCCCTACATATGCTGTCATCTACAACTCCTATCCTATGTAGGTGTGCTTGTAAGCATGTGTGTCCTGTAAGGACGCCCATGATCTTACTAATTTCTACCTTGCTCAATCTCAGTAAGGTCTTGGCCTTGTCCTCGTTTGGGTCACCCCACAAGACCTTCGTTGTATTCCCAACGTTTACACTATTCCATAGCGTGATATGCGCGTTCTTCGCCCATATTTGTAGTTCAGAACGCATAACTCTGAAGGGTTTTGCGTTCTCTAATGTTGTTGTTTGCAAGTCTCTGGCTCTAGATGCCAAGGCGTTTGCTTTCTCGTTACCCCTTACTCCGCAATGGCCAGGCACCCATATGATGCATATAGTGCCGTATTCGGAGTAGGCGTTAATCGCCATTTTACAATCTAAAACGGTCCTCGACCTCACCGTTCTAGACGTTATCGCCCTAATAGCCATTTGGCTATCTGTGAAAATATTCACTTTTGTTGGTCTTGTGTTAGTCCCAAGCCAGCTCACACATTCTGTAATTGCTCGGACTTCCGCCTGCAGGACTGTGTTATGGTCTGGCAGACGGAATAAGAGTTCGGTTTCCGGTTCTTCGATGTAAAGTCCTAGCCCCGTTCTCTCCCCTAGTTTCGATCCATCTGTATAACAGCAATTTCCAGATGTTGTCTGTACTACGGTTCCATCAATCCAGGATTGTCTGTCTGGTATCATGGTCTCACACTCAGCAACCATTGATCTTTCAGGTATTCTGTCGGATACTGATGATATGTCAGTTAAATCCACCGTCACTACCTCAGCTATCTTTTGATGATATGACACGTGATCGCTTTCGATCCATTCGCCCATCACTTTGAGCCTCGTCGCCGTGAGGGCAGCTTCATATCTAATCTGTATTTCTATTGGTTGGATATTCAAGCTCGTCTCCAATGCCCTACTGGATGTGGTCCTCATTGTCCCGCTTATGCCGAGACAACACAGTCGTTGGACCTTTTGTAATATCATTATGTTGCACTTATTCTTCATTGATGTCCACCACACTACTGATGCGTAAGTCAAAATAGGTCTGATTACGCTCTTGTAGAGCCGTTGTGTCATACTTGGATTAAGGCCCCATTTTGAGCTAATGGCTCTTCTACATAGTGCCCAGCATATGTGAGCCTTGTTTGCTCGTTCTTCTATGTGGCACTTCCAATTTAGTTTCCTGTCCAGGATAACACCTAAGTATATAACCCTGTTGGAAACTGGAATTGTTTTGTTTAGGAAATGTGGGTCATCATACTGACCAATCTTCGTTTTCCTTGTGAACAGACATATCTCTGTCTTTTCTGGGTTTACATTTAGACCTCTCGGTCGAGCCCAGTCATATGCAATTTTTAGAGCCGTTTCGGCCCTTCTACAAAGTTGATTAGGATTCTTCCCCCTCAGAAGTATTATAACGTCATCTGCGTAACAGACTGGTTTAAGTCTTTCATCCGTTAGTATCCTTAGGAGACTATTTATAGTAGTGACCCACAGGAGTGGTGATAATATACCGCCCTGTGCTACTCTGTCTCTTATTTTTATGTCGTGGGACCCGCAATTTATCCATCTATTCCTTAGCATGTGGCTTATCCAGTCTCGGAGAGCCCGGTCCACCTGAAACTGGTCTAAGGATTGGATGAGTGTGTCGGTCCGTACATTATTGAACGCCCCTTCAATGTCTATACATACCGCAAGTGTATACATCTTTCCATTGAAGGATTCTTCTATGTTGTGTACTACATCGTGTAGGGCGGTGTCCACCGATCGCCCTTTAACATAGGCATGTTGTCTAAATTTAAGCATTTCGCCTGGTATCTTACTTTTAATCATGGTATCCACTATACGCTCCATGGTTTTGAGTAAGAACGATGTTAGGCTTATTGGTCTATAAGCCTTAGGTGTTGCATAACTTGCCTTGCCGGGTTTAGGTATGAAAACTACCCTTGCCTCCTGCCAGGCTTTCGGTGTGTATGCGAATTTTAGACATGCTGTGAAAATGGCGGCTAGATGAGTTGATATGTAATCCACCTCCATCTGTAGTAGTGCCGGAAATATTCCATCAGGTCCTGGTGCCTTAAATGGTGGAAAGCTTCTTACGGCTTCTTTGACCATATGGTCTGTAATGATATAACTTAGTTGTTCCTCATTTTCACAGTAGTTCGGTATCTCAGTCTGGCCCGTCGTACCTTGCGGAAAATGGGTGTTCATCAAAAGTCTTACCATCTCTTCGGTTGAGTCCACTCTTCTGCCCATATCGTCTACCATTGTTTCGGTTTGGGTATGGGTTTTTGAGAGGAACTTTTTAATTTTAGAAACATCGTTAACGCTATCGACCTGTTCGCAGAATAGCTTCCAGGAGTTTCGTTTTGCTGTTCTTGTGATTTTGTTATATTCTCTGAGTCTTCTATGGTAGTCTTCCAAGTATACTGGAGATTTTTTACGGCGTGCCCTATTGTAAAGTCTACGGACCTCTTTCCCAATCTTGCGAATCTCCCCGGTCATCCAAGGCTTTTCTTGGGCTGATTTCCTTTCTCGAAGCGGACAGCTGTATTCGAAAGACCTTACTAATACATCCGTAATGTAATCAACATTAGTGTCAATATCCTCAACACTTAGGCACTCAAAAATTCCATGCCCTAGTCTTTCTCTAATTAGCTTCCCGAATTTTGTCCATTTAGTTTTGGACTTCTTTCTGAAACTTATTGGGTTCGGCGGTGGCCGTGCTATCTTAAACCTTATGTAACGATGATCAGAAAAAGAATGTTCTTTAGAGACCCTCCATTCCTGTATCACGTCTATTAGATTTTCTGAACATATTGTTATATCTAATACTTCTTCCCTTATTCTATTAACGAAGGTAGCCGTGTTACCTATGTTAAGTGTTATTAGGTCGTTAGTATTCAAGAATTCTACTAGGGCCTGGCCCCGTTTATTAATGTTAGTACTACCCCACGCGACGTGGTGAGAGTTAGCATCGCAACCTACTAGTACTTCGTTACCTGTTTGTTTGACTTTCCTCACCAAGCGTTGTAGTTCCGACGTAGGTGGTAATGTCGGTGAATCGAAAGGCAGATATACTGATGCTAGGTATACACTTCCATTCCCTTGTTTCAGTACTGTAGCATCCGATGTTGACAACTCTGGAGAAAAAAGATAACATAAATTTTTGTGACATATAATACAAGTCCTTGGTCTAGTTCCTGTATTTGCAAAAAAAAGTTGGTAATTAACGTGGTTTAAGCCAGTAACCTTGTTTCGAATCGTCCATGGTTCTTGGATTAAAGCAATATGAGTCTTACCTTTATTTATTATTTCCATCAAAGCGTTGGTTGCCGCCTCGCTCCGATGGAGGTTTATCTGGATGACTTCAATCATTGGTCCTCCAGTAACCGGTCTTCTTGGGAGTCAGTGATTGTAGATTCGGCTCCCTCATCATTTTTTAGCTGCAGTGGGCGCTTATCTTCATCGCTGCCTTTATTACTTATTGGCTCATTTTTCCGGTTTTCAGCGCCAACCAAAGCCTTACCAATTTTGAAGAAGACTGGTTTGTTCACACAGAACGCCATACCCTTCGTCTTGACCAGGCTGGCCATGGAGAGACGATCCAAACCCACCACAAGGAGAGTGCCATCACGATCATTCTCTCTGTGGAAGACTGCCCACCTCTTCACGTCCAGTCCCTTGTTTTGCTGGCCAAAGAGTTTGAGCATGCGTTCTGATGTGAAATTGCTGCCCCATCCTTTGACGTGTACTGTTGTTTTTATGAGCTGATGGATGTCCTTCCTCCTCACCAGTTTCAGCTTAGCGCCTTCCCAGGGAGAGGGGATACTATCCACAAGCTCTTTGAGGGTCTCTATACATTCTGGTGACGCGAAATTCATCCTCAGTGTGTCCCCTTTGAACTCGCTGCTCATTATTTGAATTGGGGGCCCGTCGTCGGAGTTGAGAGCGTGCTCCACAATTTTATTATTCACCAAGTCTTCAACGTTGTTGTGTTGGTCAGTGGGGATTTTGCCAGATGCTCTGTTGATGTCGATCACTGCGTAGCAGAGCTCGTCTCTATATTGCTTTCTGGCTACTTTGGCATAAGATGGTGGCTTCTTACCTTTTTCATCAACCAACTTCCTCTTCCGTAAAGATCGTGACATCTTTTTAGATGTACTAAGCTTTCCGGAGGATTCCGTGGTTGCGCTCGCTTCCTTTGTAGTTGGATCGACTTTGTCGCCGCCCTCTCCACCAGGATACAGACTGGAGTCTCCTTCGTGAGGGGCTTGACTTGCTCTCTCCAATTTACTTGAAAGCGGGGAGCTCTTTTTCTTTTTCGGCGGTTTCGCAGTGTTCTGCTCTTCTGGAGATCTGATCCTCTTTCCTGCTTCCGCAGAGGTGGATGGAGTTTCAGATAGCTCCTTTGGAGCATCCTGCACTGTGGCCTGTTTGCTCCTTCGGTTCATCTTCTTCAACTTTCGTCGTTGTGCCCCTGATAGCTTCTTCTTTTTTGTCGTGAGCTGTGCCATGCACGCGTTGACTTCTTCTACCATCTTGCTGACCTCGACGTCTTTGGAGTTAGCTAAAACAGTAATGTTAACGTGTTCGTTTGAGTCGGAGTCGGAATCGGATTCCCTACCTGTACTAGAAGGCTGGGTCCAGTTTATACTCTCCCGTGGTTCCTCCTCTTCCTTCTCCGTATTTTTGCCAATGGCTATATGTGCGCTTGTTGCATTGTCTGCGACTACAGGCGCCAAGGCACCCACACCTGTAGGAGGATTGGTTGCGCTTGTTACACTTACTACGACTACAGGTGCCAAGGCAGCCACACCTGTAGGAGACTTTGAAAATGTTTTTGGCTCGCTATTTTGGGATAACGACGACACGTGACTAGGGAGCACATCAACAATTGCCGCCGGTACTGGGGTTATTACTCCCTGCACCGTAATTTTATTTCCACTTTTCCTACTTTCCATAGTTGTTTTTTTTTGTTTTAGGGGAAACACCCCCATAGTCAGTTTTGGTCCGCGGGGAATGCAATATTCCCTAAGGTGGTGTACACACTGTTCCATCCCTCCCAGGGTCGCCTCAATAAGGATAGAAAAATCCATCCTCCCTGAGGCATCCCTAGTTGAGATGAAACAGTGTGTCCATCCCCCTCCCCCTATACGCCACCTGGGGACGCGCCCGTTAGGAGACTGACAACTCCAGCGGGACGAGAATGTGTACTGCCACCACTATTATTCAGCGTTGTTCTGGACGTCGTTATGCTACAGACGCAACCAATAGAGTAACCTCGAGGCTATTGGGTCAACTAGGAGTTTGCCGATGACATCTGTCAACTGCTTACTAGGTAAGGTTAAGAGTGGCAGCCTGTAAAACAGACTCACTTATACTATACAGTCCATAGTGTTACAACAGGGTAGGCATTATCAAGGATCTTGAGAGCCATGCGCCAATATTTAAACTTCCTGTTTGAAGGACGGGTACGCTTGCCATAGGAAACCAATGTGCCAAGTAGTGCTGCCGCCTTAGAAGGGAATCACTAGGCTTGTTGGCCAGCCAAGGTTTAGATCCTCGTGTATTTGATGTAGTCTGTGTCATCGTATTTGTTGAATTTGTATCGTTTTGAGTAGGTCCACGAGTGTCGGGGTAGGATAGGTCGCCCCAAAAAACGTAAAAAAGATTGATTCGAGGACTACTGGTGACATCGCTCAACGAATAAGCAAAGCCAAGTGTGCATATGGAATTTTGAATACCGTCTGGAATATTTGAATCCCGTCTCAACATTCAATTCCAATATAAAATCAACTCTATTATATGTTTGCAAAACTTGGAACGCAGGCCGCTTCAGTCCAGTAACTATATCGAATAATAACCTATGGGTAGCGACGCAACAATTGTAAGAGAAATTTTAAAATGTAAGCGGAAATGGCTTTTGCTTAATTGGAACCCACAAGGAAGCCGAAGAAGAGGACAACTGGCTTCCTTGTGGGTCCAATCAAACGCAGCTCGTGCCGGGTCATGGGGTTTGCGCAGAGTGTTCTGGAAAAGACGACTCGACATGTATATCGGTTTATTACCCGACCTTTACAATTAAAGACAGACAAAAAGTACTAGACGTAACGTTTGCTACTGACCGGCTGTCAGACAAAATTATTGTGTGGAATGTACTGGACGACCACTTATTCTCAGATCACCATTATATTGAGTTCAAACTCGCTGAAAAAGCGCCTGAACCTGCCGTCCACAGAAATGTGAGAAAGACAAAGTGGCACCTGTATGAAAAGAATTTCAAGAAAGTCCTCAACTCCAAACTTCTGTACGAACCGAATGACAAAGCCGGTCTGGATCATCTGGTCGAGCATATCACCACATCATTCAATAGTTCCCTTGAAGAAGCCTGTCCAAAAACAAGGTACAAGGGTAAAACTAAACCCCAATGGTGGACTTCTGAGCTAACGGCTATGAAAAAGACCTGCAACAAGCTATTCAACAAGGCTAAATCTACAGGGGTCGCTAATGTTTGGGATGCCTATAAAGAGCAACTCAAGATCTATAAGAAGGAGCTTAGAAAGGCGCAAAGACGCTCTTGGTATACCTTCTGTGGCGAAGTGGAAAAGGTCTCCGACTCCGCAAGGCTGAGGAAAATATTATCAGCTTTACCTTGTACAGTGGGTTACTTGCAGGATGAGGCAAATAATTGGACCAAAAATAGCGAGCAGTCGCTCAATGTACTGCTCGACACACATTTCCCGGGGAACTCTCTAACAGAACCAGAGGATCAGCAGGACCAACAAGAGTGCGAGTGGACTGCGAGCGTCGCTAGCTTGTTGACTGAGAGATCCAGAATAAGCTGGGCTATTAATAGCTTTGAGCCCTTCAAGTCACCTGGACCAGACGGCATCACTCCAGCAGAAATGCAGAAAATGTTGAAATACATTATCCCCTGGCTGGAGAAAATTTATGTAGGCTGTATCAGGCTGTCATACATCTCGAATCGATGGAGGGATACCAAAGTGGTATTCATACCAAAAGCGGGAAAGATATCACACACTAGGCCAAAAGACTTCAGACCAATTAGCCTATCCTCCTTCCTATTGAAAGGTCTGGAAAGACTTTTAGATTATTTCATTAGGGAAAAACTGGATACAAAACTCCTGTCGGTGAACCAACATGCTTACAATAAGGGGAAGTCTACAGAATCAGCCCTGCACGAACTTGTGAGCACTATCGAATCGTCTGAATAAACGTAGACTGGACATACTGGGGTCGGCTTTTCTAGGCAGCCTAACAGATCTTTCCAGTACCGATATTCGTACTATCGATACATTTTTATATCAAACAGGTTGATTTGGTAAAAGAGGAACGCAAATTCAGTTTCCTAGCGAGCGTTTAGATATAAGCGAGTAAGTTTATATAGACTCCGGCGAAAAACAAATTTAAGCGATAACAGTTTGGTTCATTTGAGTCCGCATAAAACTTTCTAAAATTAATTCGAGTTCAAATAATTGATGTACGATGTAGATTAAAACAGTAAGGAAAGGCAGAACGTCGGGCGGGGCCGACTGTATATTACCCTACACCTCCCTAACAATGCGTTAAGGGTCATTTTTTCCTATTCATTACTTTTACTATTGAATCTTTCATTATTAAACAATGAAAATGACATAAGTGAACAAATCTTAACCTAGTATTCTATTATCTGGGTTATTGCCAATCCGAATGAACCTTTCAGACTTTACACGATTTTTATACCCTCACTTTAGTGTGACGAGGGTATATATCATTTGCTACGGAAAAAAGTGTAACACGTCGAAGGAGTGACCTAAGACCCCAAGTATGTTCGGAGGAAATCCGTTTTGGGTCATTTTAAGTCGAATGAGCAATGTCCGTCCGTCTGTCTGTCTGTCTGTCTGTCTGTCTGTCTGTGTGTCTGCTGGCTGGTGCGCACGATAACTCTCGAAAGGAGTAACCGATTGACCTAAAATTTGGTATGTGGTAATATTTTTTTCTATCTCCGGCTAAGTTCGAAGATGGGCCTTATTGGTCCACTCCTTCTAGTACCTCCCCCACAAAGGGTTAAATTGTTGTGAAATATTGATTCTTTAATAACTGCTATACTACTTATTCGAATCTTTTGAAATTCCACACATAGTATTAGCTTATTAGTCGTTATCAACTCGAGAAAAATGGGCGAAGTCGCCACGTCCCTTTTGGTACCTCCCACACAAATGCACATTTTGCACCAAAAGTTAACAGCTTATAACATTAATAACAGTGTATAAAAATACTTGAAATTTTGTACAGTATTATGCTTTTATATTGCCTACAGTCCAGGGAAAAATGGGTGTTGTTGTCACGCCCCTTTTGGTACCTCCCACACAAAGGTACCTTTTTGCACCAAAAGTTAACAGCTTATAACATTAAAACCAGTGTATAAAAATACTTGAAATTTTGTACAGTGTAATGTTTTTATAGTGTCTATAGCCCTGTGAAAAATGGGCGTTATTGCCACGCCCCTCTTTGTACCTCCCACACAAAATGCCCAAATCATACCACAATTTAATGTCTCATAAAGTTTATACCAGTGCACATAAATGCTTATAAGTCGGCACAGTGCAATGAATTTTAAGTATCTAATGTTCAGCAAAAAAAAGGTGTATTTGATAAACCCCTTCTGGTACCTCCCACACAAATTGACAGAATAATTCTAGTAATATTCAATATTACATTACTCACAAAGTGAGGGTATACCTTAGTCGGTTTACCCGACTGAAACTTTCTTACTTGTTTACTTTAACAAAAGGTTAACATTTCAAATTTAAGAATTCTTAATTTAATTTTTGTTTAGTTTTAATTTTAACTCAAGTCCAGCGTATCTCTTCTTCTAAAGCGTGTATGACCTTCAAAATTTAGTAGTTCTCGAGCAAGGATGTTTGAATTATTCAATCACCCCTATCGCGAATAATAAGTGGAATATTTGTTCCCTAGATTTCTTCGCTTCACGGGAAGTGGAATATGCTATCGTGAATATTAGAGTTTGTTCACTTCGAATCTTTTTTTTTTTTGGAATTTGTGATTCTCCGTCAGGAAGAGGGTTGGTTGAATACAATGTGATTCATAAACCAGGGCTAGTTGATACGTTTTATGTGACATCACTACGTTCCGCACTGAGTAATTGCGATTTCAGCGTCATATATTTTGACATTTCTTTATGATGGATTATGGATAGTAATTTCTAGCTATAGTTTATTTTGTTCTCCTTCACAATTCTACTTTGCTTCTTTTAATGAATGACAGAAGTTCATTCAAGTCTCCCTGGTGAAAATTTTTCAGTAATACAGGTAAGCTGTTGTATTTTTTGAAGATTTTGAAGTCATTCCTAACATTTGTGTATTTATTGCAGACGAAGATGAGATGATTTTCATTTTCAATCGAGTTGCAGGCTGTGCATTTATTGTCGTCGACCAATCCGATTTGGTATAGGAAATTTTTGTTGTATGTATAGCCTGTGAGCAGCCTATTAATTATTTTGATATTTTCAGGCGAGTGTGTGGTACCACTTTGTACCACTGGTTTTTGCTGGGTAAATCAAAGAATTGTTGGAAGTAAGTACCTTTTGATTTTGAAATTTCCTTATACTCAGATCTCCATTCCTTCCACAGAGAATCCAGTATGTCCTTATGAGCGTCCTTGATAGAGGGTGCCGTTGGTATGGGACAACCAGATGTGGTGGCATGCTTGGCATAATAATCAGCCAGTTCATTTGGATAAATTCCGACGTGTGACGGCGTCCATATGAAGGTGAGTTTGGTGACCAGATAGTTATTGGTTGTATAATTAGTAAGTAGGATACAAGCGTTTTTGCTGTCCGTGAATATGGCGGCTTTTTCTATTCTATCCTCTATTATTATGTCAATTGCCTTATCGATTGCATGTAGCTCACCTGTCAGTGACGAAACTTTGACAGAAATTGAAAATAGGAAATTTTTATTGCAAGATAGATTGCACGCTGCACAGCCTGTGAGATTGCCAGTTATGGATGCATCTGTAGACCATAAAGAGTAACCTTCTGATTTGAGTTCATTAATTTTATGTCGATAAATCATTATGAGGCAGTCCTTATTTGTGTTGTTTTTGTTTACGTTAAAAAGATTTAGAATTATTTCAATCATTTTAGAAGGGTACGTCATGTTGTTTATTACAAGACTATCAAGTGTATTATTAAACTTTTGGTAAACCATTCCTAGGCTGGTTTTTAGTGGTGAGCCAGTAGTTAATTTTGTGTAAAGTTTTTGGTTGTGTGTGTTGTGTTGTGTTAAGTTAATTAGCTCTTTTGCAGCTAGATATTGGGACCTTTGCTTTGGGGGTAAAACTCCCGACAAAGCATAGACAATATGAGTTGGTGTTGTTCTGGTTAAACCCAGATTTCTTCTTAGAATTTGATTTTGGAAGCTTGTATGTTTAGGTATGTGGACATATGTGCCATTGAAGAGATTAAGTATTCAGTTTTAGAAAAGATTATGGACTTAGGAATATTGTTAGCTATGACTGGATGAAGATCATATTTTAAAGTGGTTAGCATTTTAAGTGCATTGTGTGAAGAACGACAGGAACCAATTATGTCATCGTAGTGCTCCTTCAACATGAGGCTTTTTTTTATATTTCTGCCAAGAAATTTAATAGATTTGACCGGATTTATTAATTGCCCCGAGATGGTGATTAAAGGGACTTTACGTGGACCTTTAGCTACATACATGGCTGCTGTTTTCTGTAGGTTGATTTGCAGGTTTAAATCTGACATCATGTGGGCAAATTGAACAACTTTGTTTTGCAGTATTTTTGTTGCAATATCGAAGTCTTTGTGATGGCTTAGGATAATAAAGTCATCCGCAAACTGAAAAATGTGTGTATTTTCGTCAGAGAATCCATGTAGGCCGAGAGTATAGATGTTAAAGATGGCAGGGCTTAGACAACTTCCTTGAGGTATTCCATTTAGGATTTCTATCTCTTCAGTGTTCATAACCAGAGTTCTTTTACTTAGGAAATTGAGAATCCATGATGATATTTCATCCGGACAGTTTAGATTAAGGAAAATACTTTTGAGAATATTGATGTCAACACATTAATATGCATTACTGACGTCTAATGTGATCAATACGACTTTTTCACTGGTCTCCTTATGAGATGTAATTGTGTACAGCAGGTCGTTAATACAGAGAGATGACGACATATTTTTCCTGTATGCGTATGATCTTTCAGGAAGTATATTATTTTCATTTAAGAAAGTGGTTAACCTTTCCTTAACCATCAGGCTTATTATTTTTAAAATCATTCCTATCTTCGGGATAGGAATGATTTTTATTCTTCTCCTGTCATCTTCAATGTGAAACTTGGTCCAAGAATTATTTATGGCTTTGAGGAGGTTATCCTTCGCGGTGGGGCATAAATTATTTACCATTTCATAGCTTATACCATCTATACCTGCTGCAGAGCGAGTTTTTTTCTTTCTTAACACGGCTAATAGTTCATTAGAGGCGAAGCACTCTGGTTGACACAGTTTTGTGTTTGGTAAAATGATGGAACAATTATTAGGAACTTGGTTTTTTAAATGGTTCAAAAAAGGTTTACTGTTTTCAACGCACCAGTTCGAAGGGAAATTCACATCTTCTGAGTTTTTGCAACTACGAACAAATTTAAACAGAGATTTAGGATTTGGATTGTCGTTTAGACTTGATATTTTTTCCGCAAAAGACTTTTTCATTGCAGCTTGTATGGCATATCTGAAGTTTGCGATTGCTTCGCGAAGATTTTTTGCATTTAAGTTGTTTTTGTTTGCATCAAATATTGTTTGTGCCACTTGTCTGAGCCGGTAAAGTTTATTTAAGTTATCATTCCACCACAATTTTGGTTTTCTGTTTGATGATATCACAAAGGATGAATTTTTATTTGCATTTTGTAGGGATGATTGAATGTTAGCCATGTCAGTAGAAAGATCATGGCGGTTTAGATCGTTTAGAAGTTTCTTTTTTCAAAGAAAAATTTTTTTAATTTTGCAGTTATTTTCAATTGTGATTTGGATGGGGAAATTGTGGCTACCACCAATAGCAGGTTTGCACACATTCCATGAAATATTGATATTTGTGTTGGTAAAGGAGAGATCCAAGACAGAGCCAGGGGAATTGTCCATAAATGATTTTTTAAAAGTTGCGTCTCCATTATTTAGACAACGAAAAGCTGAATTTTCAAAAATTTGGTTTATAGCTAAGCCACGCACTGAATCACACGAGTCACCAAAAGTTTTTGATCTTGTATTGAATTCACCACATATGAGCACATTTGGTTTGTTTTCCAATAAGATAAATGGTTTATCCAATTCTTTTTTATTCACTGTTCAATTCTTTTTTTATTATAAAATTATATGAAAGGTTCTTTGTTTCACCAATTAGAATGTCCAGGCTTGTGTTAAAATGTATTTTTTTTATTTTGATACTGTTTTTGAAGACGATGGCTACGCCACCATAATTATCCTGTCTTTTTTTAGCAATTTGCATATTCAAAGGTAGGTTTTGAGGGGATAATATTTATGGGACTAGCCATAGGTAGATTTCTTTTTATTTGTGGTTTGGGAGAATGTGCAATTTTACTGTATTTTACTCTAGTGATCGTTTTATTTATTTCTTCATTAGAATTATTTGATTTGTTTCTAGGCTTCCTTCCTAGTACTGGAAATTGGTTTTCATATTCTTCTTCTCCAAGGATTTCAAAGTAGTTCGTGCTGTGGTACGTCTCAACGCATTCTTTCCTGGATTTGTTGGATAAGGCCATAATTTTCCTGATGGACTTTTCTGCGCTCCATTTTTCACACACTTCAGAGTTATCAGCAAAATGATTAGTTTTATTACACAAAATACACCTAGGTGAATTACATGGTATTTCGCATTTGGTTGTTGAGAGACAAGATTGACATTTTATTTCTTTGCAATCATTTGGACATATTATGTTTGCTCCACAGGCCAAGCATCTCTTTCTCGACTTGCAACGTATAGCTATGTGTCCCAGTCTACCACAGTTTTTGCATAAACGTAGGGGTGGAATATATAGTTCGACATAGGCTTTCATGAAGAACATGTTTGCATCATACACTGGTTTGTCGTGGATTATACCGACTTTGATGGTTTCAGACGGTTGGTCTCTTCCCATTTTATCTTTATAATTAAATCTGTATACTGATATAACTGTATATTTCATTTCATCGATTATTCTTTGGCCTGAGTGGGATGTGGGCACATTTTTAATAATGTAAAATTTTTGTATATACCTATCCAAAATGGAGAAGTGAGTTTGGTGACCAGATAGTTATTGGTTGTATTATTAGTAAGTAGGATACAAGCGTTTTTGCTGTCCGTGAATATGGCGGCTTTTTCTATTCTATCCTCTATTATTATGTCAATTGCCTTATCGATTGCATGTAGCTCACCTGTCAGTGACGAAACTTTGACAGAAATTGAAAATAGGAAATTTTTATTGCAAGATAGATTGCACGCTGCACAGCCTGTGAGATTGCCAGTTATGGATGCATCTGTAGACCATAAAGAGTAACCTTCTGATTTGAGTTCATTAATTTTATGTCGATAAATCATTATGAGGCAGTCCTTATTTGTGTTGTTTTTGTTTACGTTAAAAAGATTTAGAATTATTTCAATCATTTTAGAAGGGTACGTCATGTTGTTTATTACAAGACTATCAAGTGTATTATTAAACTTTTGGTAAACCATTCCTAGGCTGGTTTTTAGTGGTGAGCCAGTAGTTAATTTTGTGTAAAGTTTTTGGTTGTGTGTGTTGTGTTGTGTTAAGTTAATTAGCTCTTTTGCAGCTAGATATTGGGACCTTTGCTTTGGGGGTAAAACTCCCGACAAAGCATAGACAATATGAGTTGGTGTTGTTCTGGTTAAACCCAGATTTCTTCTTAGAATTTGATTTTGGAAGCTTGTATGTTTAGGTATGTGGACATATGTGCCATTGAAGAGATTAAGTATTCAGTTTTAGAAAAGATTATGGACTTAGGAATATTGTTAGCTATGACTGGATGAAGATCATATTTTAAAGTGGTTAGCATTTTAAGTGCATTGTGTGAAGAACGACAGGAACCAATTATGTCATCGTAGTGCTCCTTCAACATGAGGCTTTTTTTATATTTCTGCCAAGAAATTTAATAGATTTGACCGGATTTATTAATTGCCCCGAGATGGTGATTAAAGGGACTTTACGTGGACCTTTAGCTACATACATGGCTGCTGTTTTCTGTAGGTTGATTTGCAGGTTTAAATCTGACATCATGTGGGCAAATTGAACAACTTTGTTTTGCAGTATTTTTGTTGCAATATCGAAGTCTTTGTGATGGCTTAGGATAATAAAGTCATCCGCAAACTGAAAAATGTGTGTATTTTCGTCAGAGAATCCATGTAGGCCGAGAGTATAGATGTTAAAGATGGCAGGGCTTAGACAACTTCCTTGAGGTATTCCATTTAGGATTTCTATCTCTTCAGTGTTCATAACCAGAGTTCTTTTACTTAGGAAATTGAGAATCCATGATGATATTTCATCCGGACAGTTTAGATTAAGGAAAATACTTTTGAGAATATTGATGTCAACACATTAATATGCATTACTGACGTCTAATGTGATCAATACGACTTTTTCACTGGTCTCCTTATGAGATGTAATTGTGTACAGCAGGTCGTTAATACAGAGAGATGACGACATATTTTTCCTGTATGCGTATGATCTTTCAGGAAGTATATTATTTTCATTTAAGAAAGTGGTTAACCTTTCCTTAACCATCAGGTTTATTATTTTTAAAATCATTCCTATCTTCGGGATAGGAATGATTTTTATTCTTCTCCTGTCATCTTCAATGTGAAACTTGGTCCAAGAATTATTTATGGCTTTGAGGAGGTTATCCTTCGCGGTGGGGCATAAATTATTTACCATTTCATAGCTTATACCATCTATACCTGCTGCAGAGCGAGTTTTTTTCTTTCTTAACACGGCTAATAGTTCATTAGAGGCGAAGCACTCTAATCATCCCTTGTAGGGATGATTGAATGTTAGCCATGTCAGTAGAAAGATCATGGCGGTTTAGATCGTTTAGAAGTTTCTTTTTTCAAAGACAAATTTTTTTAATTTTGCAGTTATTTTCAATTGTGATTTGGATGGGGAAATTGTGGCTACCACCAATAGCAGTTTTGCACACATTCCATGAAATATTGATATTTGTGTTGGTAAAGGAGAGATCCAAGACAGAGCCAGGGGAATTGTCCATAAATGATTTTTTAAAAGTTGCGTCTCCATTATTTAGACAACGAAAAGCTGAATTTTCAAAAATTTGGTTTATAGCTAAGCCACGCACTGAATCACACGAGTCACCAAAAGTTTTTGATCTTGTATTGAATTCACCACATATGAGCACATTTGGTTTGTTTTCCAATAAGATAAATGGTTTATCCAATTCTTTTTTATTCACTGTTCAATTCTTTTTTTATTATAAAATTATATGAAAGGTTCTTTGTTTCACCAATTAGAATGTCCAGGCTTGTGTTAAAATGTATTTTTTTTATTTTGATACTGTTTTTGAAGACGATGGCTACGCCACCATAATTATCCTGTCTTTTTTTTAGCAATTTGCATATTCAAAGGTAGGTTTTGAGGGGATAATATTTATGGGACTAGCCATAGGTAGATTTCTTTTTATTTGTGGTTTGGGAGAATGTGCAATTTTACTGTATTTTACTCTAGTGATCGTTTTATTTATTTCTTCATTAGAATTATTTGATTTGTTTCTAGGCTTCCTTCCTAGTACTGGAAATTGGTTTTCATATTCTTCTTCTCCAAGGATTTCAAAGTAGTTCGTGCTGTGGTACGTCTCAACGCATTCTTTCCTGGATTTGTTGGATAAGGCCATAATTTTCCTGATGGACTTTTCTGCGCTCCATTTTTCACACACTTCAGAGTTATCAGCAAAATGATTAGTTTTATTACACAAAATACACCTAGGTGAATTACATGGTATTTCGCATTTGGTTGTTGAGAGACAAGATTGACATTTTATTTCTTTGCAATCATTTGGACATATTATGTTTGCTCCACAGGCCAAGCATCTCTTTCTCGACTTGCAACGTATAGCTATGTGTCCCAGTCTACCACAGTTTTTGCATAAACGTAGGGGTGGAATATATAGTTCGACATAGGCTTTCATGCAGAACATGTTTGCATCATACACTGGTTTGTCGTGGATTATACCGACTTTGATGGTTTCAGACGGTTGGTCTCTTCCCATTTTATCTTTATAATTAAATCTGTATACTGATATAACTGTATATTTCATTTCATCGATTATTCTTTGGCCTGAGTGGGATGTGGGCACATTTTTAATAATGTAAAATTTTTGTATATACCTATCCAAAATGGAGAAGTGAGTTTGGTGACCAGATAGTTATTGGTTGTATTATTAGTAAGTAGGATACAAGCGTTTTTGCTGTCCGTGAATATGGCGGCTTTTTCTATTCTATCCTCTATTATTATGTCAATTGCCTTATCGATTGCATGTAGCTCACCTGTCAGTGACGAAACTTTGACAGAAATTGAAAATAGGAAATTTTTATTGCAAGATAGATTGCACGCTGCACAGCCTGTGAGATTGCCAGTTATGGATGCATCTGTAGACCATAAAGAGTAACCTTCTGATTTGAGTTCATTAATTTTATGTCGATAAATCATTATGAGGCAGTCCTTATTTGTGTTGTTTTTGTTTACGTTAAAAAGATTTAGAATTATTTCAATCATTTTAGAAGGGTACGTCATGTTGTTTATTACAAGACTATCAAGTGTATTATTAAACTTTTGGTAAACCATTCCTAGGCTGGTTTTTAGTGGTGAGCCAGTAGTTAATTTTGTGTAAAGTTTTTGGTTGTGTGTGTTGTGTTAAGTTAATTAGCTCTTTTGCAGCTAGATATTGGGACCTTTGCTTTGGGGGTAAAACTCCCGACAAAGCATAGAAAATATGAGTTGGTGTTGTTCTGGTTAAACCCAGATTTCTTCTTAGAATTTGATTTTGGAAGCTTGTAACTTTTTTGTTTAGGTATGTGGACATATGTGCCATTGAAGAGATTAAGTATTCAGTTTTAGAAAAGATTATGGACTTAGGAATATTGTTAGCTATGACTGGATGAAGATCATATTTTAAAGTGGTTAGCATTTTAAGTGCATTGTGTGAAGAACGACAGGAACCAATTATGTCATCGTAGTGCTCCTTCAACATGAGGCTTTTTTTTTATATTTCTGCCAAGAAATTTAATAGATTTGACCGGATTTATTAATTGCCCCGAGATGGTGATTAAAGGGACTTTACGTGGACCTTTAGCTACATACATGGCTGCTGTTTTCTGTAGGTTGATTTGCAGGTTTAAATCTGACATCATGTGGGCAAATTGAACAACTTTGTTTTGCAGTATTTTTGTTGCAATATCGAAGTCTTTGTGATGGCTTAGGATAATAAAGTCATCCGCAAACTGAAAAATGTGTGTATTTTCGTCAGAGAATCCATGTAGGCCGAGAGTATAGATGTTAAAGATGGCAGGGCTTAGACAACTTCCTTGAGGTATTCCATTTAGGATTTCTATCTCTTCAGTGTTCATAACCAGAGTTCTTTTACTTAGGAAATTGAGAATCCATGATGATATTTCATCCGGACAGTTTAGATTAAGGAAAATACTTTTGAGAATATTGATGTCAACACATTAATATGCATTACTGACGTCTAATGTGATCAATACGACTTTTTCACTGTTCTCCTTATGAGATGTAATTGTGTACAGCAGGTCGTTAATACAGAGAGATGACGACATATTTTTCCTGTATGCGTATGATCTTTCAGGAAGTATATTATTTTCATTTAAGAAAGTGGTTAACCTTTCCTTAACCATCAGGTTTATTATTTTTAAAATCATTCCTATCTTCGGGATAGGAATGATTTTTATTCTTCTCCTGTCATCTTCAATGTGAAACTTGGTCCAAGAATTATTTATGGCTTTGAGGAGGTTATCCTTCGCGGTGGGGCATAAATTATTTACCATTTCATAGCTTATACCATCTATACCTGCTGCAGAGCGAGTTTTTTTCTTTCTTAACACGGCTAATAGTTCATTAGAGGCGAAGCACTCTGGTTGACACAGTTTTGTGTTTGGTAAAATGATGGAACAATTATTAGGAACTTGGTTTTTTAAATGGTTCAAAAAAGGTTTACTGTTTTCAACGCACCAGTTCGAAGGGAAATTCACATCTTCTGAGTTTTTGCAACTACGAACAAATTTAAACAGAGATTTAGGATTTGGATTGTCGTTTAGACTTGATATTTTTTCCGCAAAAGACTTTTTCATTGCAGCTTGTATGGCATATCTGAAGTTTGCGATTGCTTCGCGAAGATTTTTTGCATTTAAGTTGTTTTTGTTTGCATCAAATATTGTTTGTGCCACTTGTCTGAGCCGGTAAAGTTTATTTAAGTTATCATTCCACCACAATTTTGGTTTTCTGTTTGATGATATCACAAAGGATGAATTTTTATTTGCATTTTGTAGGGATGATTGAATGTTAGCCATGTCAGTAGAAAGATCATGGCGGTTTAGATCGTTTAGAAGTTTCTTTTTTCAAAGAAATTTTTTTTTAATTTTGCAGTTATTTTCAATTGTGATTTGGATGGGGAAATTGTGGCTACCACCAATAGCAGTTTTGCACACATTCCATGAAATATTGATATTTGTGTTGGTAAAGGAGAGATCCAAGACAGAGCCAGGGGAATTGTCCATAAATGATTTTTTAAAAGTTGCGTCTCCATTATTTAGACAACGAAAAGCTGAATTTTCAAAAATTTGGTTTATAGCTAAGCCACGCACTGAATCACACGAGTCACCAAAAGTTTTTGATCTTGTATTGAATTCACCACATATGAGCACATTTGGTTTGTTTTCCAATAAGATAAATGGTTTATCCAATTCTTTTTTATTCACTGTTCAATTCTTTTTTTATTATAAAATTATATGATAGGTTCTTTGTTTCACCAATTAGAATGTCCAGGCTTGTGTTAAAATGTATTTTTTTTATTTTGATACTGTTTTTGAAGACGATGGCTACGCCACCATAATTATCCTGTCTTTTTTTAGCAATTTGCATATTCAAAGGTAGGTTTTGAGGGGATAATATTTATGGGACTAGCCATAGGTAGATTTCTTTTTATTTGTGGTTTGGGAGAATGTGCAATTTTACTGTATTTTACTCTAGTGATCGTTTTATTTATTTCTTCATTAGAATTATTTGATTTGTTTCTAGGCTTCCTTCCTAGTACTGGAAATTGGTTTTCATATTCTTCTTCTCCAAGGATTTCAAAGTAGTTCGTGCTGTGGTACGTCTCAACGCATTCTTTCCTGGATTTGTTGGATAAGGCCATAATTTTCCTGATGGACTTTTCTGCGCTCCATTTTTCACACACTTCAGAGTTATCAGCAAAATGATTAGTTTTATTACACAAAATACACCTAGGTGAATTACATGGTATTTCGCATTTGGTTGTTGAGAGACAAGATTGACATTTTATTTCTTTGCAATCATTTGGACATATTAGGCGTGTTTTCGTTACACCATAAGTGCTTAATTTGTATGGGGAGCTAAGCACTTTTAAGCACTATTAGTTCCCGATGAAGATTGGTGCTTGTGTTCATGTCTTAATCGAGTATGATGTTGCCAGATTGGGCATCCTATATTTAGCAATATGGCATCCCATTTTTGGAGAGATTTTATCAATTATTGTGAATTAACGGGAAGAAGAAGAACAAAAATGGGAAATTATTTTAGTATTTGCAAAAAGAGTGTAAACAATTGACAATAGAATAGTAAATATATGTTTTATTAATACTTTTCACGAATTTTTTGTCTGTTTCGCACTGTTCTTTCTTCGCAACTCATGACACCATTGCTACCAGATAGTGAAAATCCGCCACTTATTGCTTATGTGCCAGTTAGTGGAAGTCAGTTGTTTTCGTTGCAAAGTGCTAAACTAAAAGTGCTAGCTTGTAACGAAAACATGCCTATTATGTTTGCTCCACAGGCCAAGCATCTCTTTCTCGACTTGCAACGTATAGCTATGTGTCCCAGTCTACCACAGTTTTTGCATAAACGTAGGGGTGGAATATATAGTTCGACATAGGCTTTCATGCAGAACATGTTTGCATCAAACACTGGTTTGTCGTGGATTATACCGACTTTGATGGTTTCAGACGGCTGGTCTCTTCCCATTTTATCTTTATAATTAAATCTGTATACTGATATAACTGTATATTTCATTTCATCGATTATTCTTTGGCCTGAGTGGGATGTGGGCACATTTTTAATAATGTAAAATTTTTGTATATACCTATCCAAAATGGAGAAGTGAGTTTGGTGACCAGATAGTTATTGGTTGTATTATTAGTAAGTAGGATACAAGCGTTTTTGCTGTCCGTGAATATGGCGGCTTTTTCTATTCTATCCTCTATTATTATGTCAATTGCCTTATCGATTGCATGTAGCTCACCTGTCAGTGACGAAACTTTGACAGAAATTGAAAATAGGAAATTTTTATTGCAAGATAGATTGCACGCTGCACAGCCTGTGAGATTGCCAGTTATGGATGCATCTGTAGACCATAAAGAGTAACCTTCTGATTTGAGTTCATTAATTTTATGTCGATAAATCATTATGAGGCAGTCCTTATTTGTGTTGTTTTTGTTTACGTTAAAAAGATTTAGAATTATTTCAATCATTTTAGAAGGGTACGTCATGTTGTTTATTACAAGACTATCAAGTGTATTATTAAACTTTTGGTAAACCATTCCTAGGCTGGTTTTTAGTGGTGAGCCAGTAGTTAATTTTGTGTAAAGTTTTTGGTTGTGTGTGTTGTGTTAAGTTAATTAGCTCTTTTGCAGCTAGATATTGGGACCTTTGCTTTGGGGGTAAAACTCCCGACAAAGCATAGAAAATATGAGTTGGTGTTGTTCTGGTTAAACCCAGATTTCTTCTTAGAATTTGATTTTGGAAGCTTGTAACTTTTTTGTTTAGGTATGTGGACATATGTGCCATTGAAGAGATTAAGTATTCAGTTTTAGAAAAGATTATGGACTTAGGAATATTGTTAGCTATGACTGGATGAAGATCATATTTTAAAGTGGTTAGCATTTTAAGTGCATTGTGTGAAGAACGACAGGAACCAATTATGTCATCGTAGTGCTCCTTCAACATGAGGCTTTTTTTTATATTTCTGCCAAGAAATTTAATAGATTTGACCGGATTTATTAATTGCCCCGAGATGGTGATTAAAGGGACTTTACGTGGACCTTTAGCTACATACATGGCTGCTGTTTTCTGTAGGTTGATTTGCAGGTTTAAATCTGACATCATGTGGGCAAATTGAACAACTTTGTTTTGCAGTATTTTTGTTGCAATATCGAAGTCTTTGTGATGGCTTAGGATAATAAAGTCATCCGCAAACTGAAAAATGTGTGTATTTTCGTCAGAGAATCCATGTAGGCCGAGAGTATAGATGTTAAAGATGGCAGGGCTTAGACAACTTCCTTGAGGTATTCCATTTAGGATTTCTATCTCTTCAGTGTTCATAACCAGAGTTCTTTTACTTAGGAAATTGAGAATCCATGATGATATTTCATCCGGACAGTTTAGATTAAGGAAAATACTTTTGAGAATATTGATGTCAACACATTAATATGCATTACTGACGTCTAATGTGACCAATACGACTTTTTCACTGTTCTCCTTATGAGATGTAATTGTGTACAGCAGGTTGGGTACATACAGAGAGATGACGACATATTTTTCCTGTATGCGTATGATCTTTCAGGAAGTATATTATTTTCATTTAAGAAAGTGGTTAACCTTTCCTTAACCATCAGGTTTATTATTTTTAAAATCACTGATATAAGAGCAATTGGGCGGAATTTTTTAAAATCATCCAGGTCCTTACCTATCTTCGGGATAGGAATGATTTTTATTCTTCTCCAGTCATCTTCAATGTGAAACTTGGTCCAAGAATTATTTATGGCTTTGAGGAGGTTATCCTTCGCGGTGGGGTATAAATTATTTACCATTTCATAGCTTATACCATCTATACCTGCTGCAGAGCGAGTTTTTTTCATTCTTAACACGGCTAATAGTTCATTAGAGGCGAAGCACTCTGGTTGACACAGTTTTGTGTTTGGTAAAATGATGGAACAATTATTAGGAACTTGGTTTTTTAAATGGTTCAAAAAAGGTTTACTGTTTTCAACGCACCAGTTCGAAGGGAAATTCACATCTTCTGAGTTTTTGCAACTACGAACAAATTTAAACAGAGATTTAGGATTTGGATTGTCGTTTAGACTTGATATTTCTTCCGCAAAAGACTTTTTCATTGCAGCTTGTATGGCATATCTGAAGTTTGCGATTGCTTCGCGAAGATTTTTTGCATTTAAGTTGTTTTTGTTTGCATCAAATATTGTTTGTGCCACTTGTCTGAGCCGGTAAAGTTTATTTAAGTTATCATTCCACCACAATTTTGGTTTTCTGTTTGATGATATCACAAAGGATGAATTTTTATTTGCATTTTGTAGGGATGATTGAATGTTAGCCATGTCAGTAGAAAGATCATGGCGGTTTAGATCGTTTAGAAGTTTCTTTTATGAAAGAAAAATTTTTTTAATTTTGCAGTTATTTTCAATTGTGATTTGGATGGGGAAATTGTGGCTACCACCAATAGTAGTTTTGCACACTTTCCATGAAATATTGATATTTGTGTTGGTAAAGGAGAGATCCAAGACAGAGCCAGGGGAATTGTCCATAAATGATTTTTTAAAAGTTGCGTCTCCATTATTTAGACAACGAAAAGCTGAATTTTCAAAAATTTGGTTTATAGCTAAGCCACGCACTGAATCACACGTAAAGGTAAAGTTTATTTAAGTTATCATTCCACCACAATTTTGGTTTTCTGTTTGATGATATCACAAAGGATGAATTTTTATTTGCATTTTGTAGGGATGATTGAATGTTAGCCATGTCAGTAGAAAGATCATGGCGGTTTAGATCGTTTAGAAGTTTCTTTTTTGAAAGAAAAATTTTTTTAATTTTGCAGTTATTTTCAATTGTGATTTGGATGGGGAAATTGTGGCTACCACCAATAGTAGTTTTGCACACTTTCCATGAAATATTGATATTTGTGTTGGTAAAGGAGAGATCCAAGACAGAGCCAGGGGAATTGTCCATAAATGATTTTTTAAAAGTTGCGTCTCCATTATTTAGACAACGAAAAGCTGAATTTTCAAAAATTTGGTTTATAGCTAAGCCACGCACTGAATCACACGAGTCACCAAAAGTTTTTGATCTTGTATTGAATTCACCACATATGAGCACATTTGGTTTGTTTTCCAATAAGATAAATGGTTTATCCAATTCTTTTTTATTCACTGTTCAATTCTTTTTTTATTATAAAATTATATGAAAGGTTCTTTGTTTCACCAATTAGAATGTCCAGGCTTGTGTTAAAATGTATTTTTTTTATTTTGATACTGTTTTTGAAGACGATGGCTACGCCACCATAATTATCCTGTCTTTTTTTAGCAATAACATTATAGTTTTTAATTTTTGAACGCAAATTATTATCTTCGTAGTTAAACATTTCACTTAAAAGACATATATCTATATTCCACTTATTTAAGAAGAAATCTAAGACACTTTTGTTTTTGGTTAAACTCTGAATATTATGTTGTAGTCAGTTCACTATTGGCATGGCCCAATATTATATTATTAGGTGATAGTGGTACTGATTTGAATGAATTTTGAAATTGATTTAAGATTTGTAGGCCTTCAGAACAATTTATAGATTTAAGTACTTTCGACATTTGAATTGAGAATAAATGCATCATTTTTTCTAGATCTGACACTGTATGTTGTGTTGCATATTCAAAGGTAGGTTTTGAGGGGATAATATTTATGGGACTAGCCATAGGTAGATTTCTTTTTATTTGTGGTTTGGGAGAATGTGCAATTTTACTGTATTTTACTCTAGTGATCGTTTTATTTATTTCTTCATTAGAATTATTTGATTTGTTTCTAAGCTTCCTTCCTAGTACTGGAAATTGGTTTTCATATTCTTCTTCTGCAAGGATTTCAAAGTAGTTCGTGCTGTGGTACGTCTCAACGCATTCTTTCCTGGATTTGTTGGATAAGGCCATAATTTTCCTGATGGACTTTTCTGCGCTCCATTTTTCACACACTTCAGAGTTATCAGCAAAATGATTAGTTTTATTACACAAAATACACCTAGGTGAATTACAAGGTATTTCGCATTTGGTTGTTGAGAGACAAGATTGACATTTTATTTCTTTGCAATCATTTGGACATATTATGTTTGCTCCACAGGCCAAGCATCTCTTTCTCGACTTGCAACGTATAGCTATGTGTCCCAGTCTACCACAGTTTTTGCATAAACGTAGGGGTGGAATATATAGTTCGACATAGGCTTTCATGCAGAACATGTTTGCATCATACCCTGGTTTGTCGTGGATTATACCGACTTTGATGGTTTCAGACGGCTGGTCTCTTCCCATTTTATCTTTATAATTAAATCTGTATACTGATATAACTGTATATTTCATTTCATCGATTATTCTTTGGCCTGAGTGGGATGTGGGCACATTTTTAATAATGTAAAATTTTTGTATATACCTATCCAAAATGGAGAAGTGAGTTTGGTGACCAGATAGTTATTGGTTGTATTATTAGTAAGTAGGATACAAGCGTTTTTGCTGTCCGTGAATATGGCGGCTTTTTCTATTCTATCCTCTATTATTATGTCAATTGCCTTATCGATTGCATGTAGCTCAACTGTGACGTGTGTGTAACCCAGTGACGAAACTTTGACAGAAATTGAAAATAGGAAATTTTTATTGCAAGATAGATTGCACGCTGCACAGCCTGTGAGATTGCCAGTTATGGATGCATCTGTAGACCATAAAGAGTAACCTTCTGATTTGAGTTCATTAATTTTATGTCGATAAATCATTATGAGGCAGTCCTTATTTGAGTTGTTTTTGTTTACGTTAAAAAGATTTAGAATTATTTCAATCATTTTAGAAGGGTACGTCATGTTGTTTATTACAAGACTATCAAGTGTAGTATTAAACTTTTGGTAAACCATTCCTAGGCTTGTTTTTAGTGGTGAGCCAGTAGTTAATTTTGTGTAAAGTTTTTGGTTGTGTGTGTTGTGTTAAGTTAATTAGCTCTTTTGCAGCTAGATATTGGGACCTTTGCTTTGGGGGTAAAACTCCCGACAAAGCATAGACAATATGAGTTGGTGTTGTTCTGGTTAAACCCAGATTTCTTCTTAGAATTTGATTTTGGAAGATTTTGGAAGCTTGTAACTTTTTTGTTTAGGTATGTGGACATATGTGCCATTGAAGAGATTAAGTATTCAGTTTTAGAAAAGATTATGGACTTAGGAATATTGTTAGCTATGACTGGATGAAGATCATATTTTAAAGTGGTTAGCATTTTATGTGCATTGTGTGAAGAACGACAGGAACCAATTATGTCATCGTAGTGCTCCTTCAACATGAGGCTTTTTTTTTATATTTCTGCCAAGAAATTTAATAGATTTGACCGGATTTATTAAATGCCCCGAGATGGTGATTAAAGGGTCTTTACGTGGACCTTTAGCTACATACATGGCTGCTGTTTTCTGTAGGTTGATTTCCAGGTTTAAATCTGACATCATGTGGGCAAATTGAACAACTTTGTTTTGCAGTATTTTTGTTGCAATATCGAAGTCTTTGTGATGGCTTAGGATAATAAAGTCATCCGCAAACTGAAAAATGTGTGTATTTTCGTCAGAGAATCCATGTAGGCCGAGAGTATAGATGTTAAAGATGGCAGGGCTTAGACAACTTCCTTGAGGTATTCCATTTAGGATTTGTATCTCTTCAGTGTTCATAACCAGAGTTCTTTTACTTAGGAAATTGAGAATCCATGACGATATTTCATCCGGACAGTTTAGATTAAGGAAAATACTTTTGAGAATATTGATGTCAACACATTAATATGCATTACTGACGTCTAATGTGACCAATACGACTTTTTCACTGTTCTCCTTATGAGATGTAATTGTGTACAGCAGGTCGTTAATACAGAGAGATGACGACATATTTTTCCTGTATGCGTATGATCTTTCAGGAAGTATATTATTTTCATTTAAGAAAGTGGTTAACCTTTCCTTAACCATCAGGTTTATTATTTTTAAAATCACTGATATAAGAGCAATTGGGCGGAATTTTTTAAAATCATCCAGGTCCTTACCTATCTTCGGGATAGGAATGATTTTTATTCTTCTCCAGTCATCTTCAATGTGAAACTTGGTCCAAGAATTATTTATGGCTTTGAGGAGGTTATCCTTCGCGGTGGGGCATAAGTTACTTACCATTTCATAGCTTATACCATCTATACCTGCTGCATAGCGAGTTTTTTTCTTTCTTAACACGGCTAATAGTTCATTAGAGGCGAAGCACTCTGGTTGACACAGTTTTGTGTTTGGTAAAATGATGGAACAATTATTAGGAACTTGGTTTTTTAAATGGTTCAAAAAAGGTTTACTGTTTTCAACGCACCAGTTCGAAGGGAAATTCACATCTTCTGAGTTTTTGCAACTACGAACAAATTTAAACAGAGATTTAGGATTTGGATTGTCGTTTAGACTTGATATTTTTTCCGCAAAAGACTTTTTCTTTGCAGTTTGTATGGCATATCTGAAGTTTGCGATTGCTTCGCGAAGATTTTTTGCATTTAAGTTGTTTTTGTTTGCATCAAATATTGTTTGTGCCACTTGTCTGAGCCGGTAAAGTTTATTTAAGTTATCATTTCACCACAATTTTGGTTTTCTTATTTATTTTATTTGTATTTATTTATTTATATGAATTACAATACAAAGTAAATTTATATTCTAATTTTAAGGTCCAGGGAAAGGCCGGTTTGCAAAGACCATATGGCTAAATGTTTGCAGCGACAGACCAGAGCCTCTGGTGGGAATCGAACCCACGACCCCCAAACTCATAGGCGAGTACGCTACCAACTCGCCTACTGGGGCGCTCCATTTTGGTTTTCTGTTTGATGATATCACAAAGGATGAATTTTTATTTGCATTTTGTAGGGATGATTGAATGTTAGCCATGTCAGTAGAAAGATCATGGCGGTTTAGATCGTTTAGAAGTTTCTTTTTTGAAAGAAAATTTTTTTTAATTTTGCAGTTATTTTCAATTGTGATTTGGATGGGGAAATGGTGGCTACCACCAATAGTAGTTTTGCACACTTTCCATGAAATATTGATATTTGTGTTGGTAAAGGAGAGATCCAAGACAGAGCCAGGGGAATTGTCCATAAATGATTTTTTAAGAGTTGCGTCTCCATTATTTAGACAACGAAAAGCTGAATTTTCAAAAATTTGGTTCATAGCTAAGCCACGCACTGAATCACACGAGTCACCAAAAGTTTTTGATCTTGTATTGAATTCACCACATATGAGCACATCTGGTTTGTTTTCCAATAAGATAAATAGTTTATCCAATTCGTTTTTTATTCACTGTTCAATTCTTTTTTTATTATAAAATTATATGAAAGGTTCTTTGTTTCACCAATTAGAATGTCCAGGCTTGTGTTAAAATGTATTTTTTTTTATTTTGATACTGTTTTTGAAGACGATGGCTACGCCACCATAATTATCCTGTCTTTTTTTAGCAATAACATTATAGTTTTTAATTTTTGAACGCAAATTATTATCTTCGTAGTTAAACATTTCACTTAAAAGACATATATCTATATTCCACTTATTTAAGAAGAAATCTAAGACACTTTTGTTTTTGGTTAAACTCTGAATATTATGTTGTAGTCAGTTCACTATTGGCATGGCCCAATATTATATTATTAGGTGATAGTGGTACTGATTTGAATGAATTTTGAAATTGATTTAAGATTTGTAGGCCTTCAGAACAATTTATAGATTTAAGTACTTTCGACATTTGAATTGAGAATAAATGCATCATTTTTTCTAGATCTGACACTGTATGTTGTGTTGCATATTCAAAGGTAGGTTTTGAGGGGATAATATTTATGGGACTAGCCATAGGTAGATTTCTTTTTATTTGTGGTTTGGGAGAATGTGCAATTTTACTGTATTTTACTCTAGTGATCGTTTTATTTATTTCTTCATTAGAATTATTTGATTTGTTTCTAGGCTTCCTTCCTAGTACTGGAAATTGGTTTTCATATTCTTCTTCTCCAAGGATTTCAAAGTAGTTCGTGCTGTGGTACGTCTCAACGCATTCTTTCCTGGATTTGTTGGATAAGGCCATAATTTTCCTGATGGACTTTTCTGCGCTCCATTTTTCACACACTTCAGAGTTATCAGCAAAATGATTAGTTTTATTACACAAAATACACCTAGGTGAATTACAAGGTATTTCGCATTTGGTTGTTGAGAGACAAGATTGACATTTTATTTCTTTGCAATCATTTGGACATATTATGTTTGCTCCACAGGCCAAGCATCTCCTTCTCGACTTGCAACGTATAGCTATGTGTCCCAGTCTACCACAGTTTTTGCATAAACGTAGGGGTGGAATATATAGTTCGACATAGGCTTTCATGCAGAACATGTTTGCATCATACACTGGTTTGTCGTGGATTATACCGACTTTGATGGTTTCAGACGGCTGGTCTCTTCCCATTTTATCTTTATAATTAAATCTGTATACTGATATAACTGTATATTTCATTTCATCGATTATTCTTTGGCCTGAGTGGGATGTGGGCACATTTTTAATAATGTAAAATTTTTGTATATACCTATCCAAAATGGAGGCTTGCATTTTAATTTCATGAAGTTTGGGGTTTTTAACAAAATCATTTGCCGCGAGGTAATTGTTGAAAGTGAGTCTGAATGTGTTATACCCGACATTTTTAACATAGTAGTTAGACAAAATGTTAATTTTTTCCAGCTTTTCGGAATTATGCATTTCACAATTTCTTTTTCTTGTGCTAATTGCAGTTTCTGTTACCAGTTGGACATAATAAGGACCTGGGTGATTAGCTGGATATAAAATTTGCTTGTTCTTGAAAATATCGAAATTAAAGCCAACATGATTTTCATCAGTTTCCATTTTATTTTTAGGTATTATTTGAGGTGTATTATTGTTTTTTTGCAAAGCTGCAGCTGAAGTACTCGGCTGGTTTATGGCATTATTGTTGTTTTGAATTATTTTATTTGTTACTGTTTTTTTCCGGATTGGCGATAATTTCTTCCGGTTTTCGTTGATTTGGAGGGGGAGGGGTTTCATTCCCCACCATGGTTTACCGTAATTAACTAAATAATTATGTCTTTAAAAAAGTTTTCTTTGTACGTTTTGAAACAATATAAGAAACACTTGTTGTATTTGCTTAGAACCGGTAAACCGGAGAGTATTGTTGTTATGTGCGAGCAATAACAAAGACAAAAAGAAACGACCAGCGTTAAGGCAGTCTAATGTCAACAAAGGTTGAGAAGCGACTGTCACTTCGAATCTGTATGATGTATCGAAAACGAACAGCTGTTCAAAATTAATAAATTATCAGTGCACAGTGAGCGTAAAAAACAAGAAGAAGAGTTGAAAAGCATTTTGTTTTTAAAAGTTAAGGTTAAAATATTACTTAAATGCTTAAAAAAATAATTAGAATTATTCTTCTATTAGAGGAACAAGAAGGGGGTATAGAACAACGAGCGGTGAAGTTTGAGAGATGCATCAAATCCTTTGGAGTTGCCTGATATACTGTAATTGTCCTACGTTTTTTTGTCTAAATAGTTTTTTTGTTGTTTTTTTTTTGGATTTGTTCAACATTACAGGGCGGTTTTTACTACCTCTTGAATGTACTCGAAAAAATTTTAACCCTGTACTACAAAAAAATCATTTGCGATTACTCCAATTGTAAAACTGAGTGCAGATGGTGGGTATCAGAAAGGATTTGGCAGAGATCCTGAAGTCGGCATGGCACAGTCAGTGAAGTACTCTCCCATGTTTTGATTCTATTAGAATCGAGAATTTGTCGGAAGTGGATAAATTATCGAACTCAAGAGGAAGGGAATGTTATATAGCACAAGATTTGGAATACCCAGTGTCCTTGGATGCATTGAAACGTGAAAATCTTATCACCACAGACAAATAAGCACCTGTACTTTAACAGAAAAGGATAGTCTAGCTAAATGAGATAATCGTACCCCCCCCCCCCCCCACATTTTATTTTATATTTTCCCGATTTAATCAAATATATGTTTCAAAGATAAACGATAGTAAACTGAGGAAACGACATGTTAATAGGACATATCGCGGAGCTTGTCACGATTCCTTTGTGTGGAGTACGAGTTAAATGTAATGGAACAAGGCTATTTATAAAGTGGAAGCAAATTGTGGTTATTAGGTGAGAATATATATACGTATACATATGTATGCCATATGTATATCATACCAACATTTGTAGACCACGGCTGATACCCACTGGATCGTCCGACTGTCCGTCCGTTGGTCTTGGCCAAAGCCGACCACACCAAAAATGGTGAAAATCTCCCCCAAGTACTCACAACAGGTGGTGCGGTGAGGGGAAAACGTCATGTCCGACCGTCAAAACGGAAGCACAATGAGCATCGTGTAGCGCTCAGAGTTTTGACGAAGTTGGAGGCTGTTGAGGTTTCGGCTCTTACCGAAAAACAAAAAGAGTCACTTACCTGGGCTAAAGGCGTCATAGATGCTTCTAAGGCCAATGAGTCGGCTGAAAGAGCCACAAATTCAGCTGTGTTAACGGCTAATAAAGTAAAACGAATCAGATCACCTGATGAACCCCTGCCTTCGAAAAAGGCAAGAGGCCCTAATGTCACCATCAACAGGACACTCACCAAGCCCTTCAATGAAGTGGCGAAGGAGAGTCTAGTGATGGCTGTTATAGACAGAAGTAGTGAGGATGGATCCATCCTCAAGGACAAATGGAGTCATGTACAATCAGCCATTATGGCTCATTACCTCGATGTCCGTAGAGAAATGCCGGGCAAACCACCAATCTGCAACGATGCAGGATGGCATCAGGGGAGAGTAAAGCTCTTATATTTCGGTGATGCCAGATCAGTAGACCTTTATAAGGCTGCTCTGAGTCGAGCGGGTGAGGTGTGGCCGGGTGCCCAGTTGGATGTTGTCGAAAAAAACAACATCCCTAGTCACCCTAGAGCCATCACCTGGGTTACAGAAGAGCCCTCCAACCCGGCTGACATCTTAGAAATAATAAAAGATTCCAATCCTGGTCTGCCGGCCCATAATTGGAGAATCAGCAAGGTGGGTGAGGCGGATGGTAAAAAGCGGCAGGTCAATCTTATCCTAAACGCTGAATCCACCTCCCATATACAAAGTGCGAGTGCAACCCTACAATATGGCTTCGAGACTATAATCTTGAAGATATACAAGCAGGATATAGCTCCCACTGCAGAAGGTGAGTCGTCCACCGTGGCACTTTCTGTAAGTGCGGAGGTAGCCACGCCTATTATTTCTGGTGACTCCAACTCTAACAGAAGATCTGTAACGTCCTACTCTGAGGACGAAAGCTCTACTTCTGACACAGAGGGGCTGAGGGGAGTCTCCGGACTCTTTGACGCATCTGGCGGGGACATGCTTCTCGACGATACGGACGAAGAGTTCGATAACACCCTTGTTGGGGTGGATGTTAATCTGTCAATTACCAATGATGGTAAGAATTCTACAGATTAACCTCCATCACGCTAAAGCAGCCTCAGCGGCTCTATTGCTGCGCCTGTCCACAGGCGCAGTAGACATCGTCCTGATACAGGAGCCCTACGTAGTGGGAGGAAGGGTGTGCGGTATTAGGACACCCAACTTTAAACTGCTTGTGGCCAACTGTGAAGGCACTCCAAGAACCTGCATTTTGGCCAGGAAAGATCTAAGTATCTTTCTCCTGACTAATTTAAGTGGTAAAGACCAAACAGCTGCTAGCCTGGAGATCGGTAATCGCATATATTGGGTGGTCTCCAGCTACTTGCCTTATGAATCTGTAGTACCGACTGCTCTATTCAGGGAAGTAGTAGAAGAAGCAACGTCTGACGAGCTCGAGCTGATTATTGGCGCAGACACGAACGCTCATCATACTATCTGGGGTAGTACGGATATAAACAATAGGGGTGATTCGCTTCTTGACTTTATTCTAACTACCAATCTTAGTATTTGTAACATAGGTAATAAACCGACCTTCACAATTAAAGACAGACAAGAGGTACTCGACGTAACGTTTGCTACTGACCGGCTGTCAGACAAAATTATTGGGTGGAATGTACTGGACGACCACTCATTCTCAGATCATCATTATATTGAGTTCAAACTCGCGGAAAAAGCGCCTAAACCCGCCGTCCACAGAAATGTAAGGAAGACAAAGTGGCATCTGTATGAGAAGAATTTCAAGAAAGTCCTCAACTCTAAACTTCCGTACGAACCGAATGACAAAGCCGGTTTGGATAATCTGGTCGATCATATCACCATATCATTCAATAGATCCCTTGAAGAAGCCTGTCCAAAAACAAGGTACAAGGGTAAAACTAAACCCCAATGGTGGACTTCTGAGCTAACGGCTATGAAAAAGACCTGCAACAAGCTATTCAATAAGGCTAAATCTACTGGGGTCGCTAATGATTGGGATGCCTATAAAGAGCAACTCAAGATCTATAAGAAGGAGCTTAGAAAGGCGCAAAGGCGCTCTTGGTATACCTTCTGTGGTGAAGTGGAAAAGGTCTCCGACGCCGCTAGGCTGAGGAAGATATTATCTGCTTCACCCTGTACAGTGGGATATTTACAGGATGAGGCAAATAACTGGACCAAAAACAGCGAGCAGTCGCTCAATGTACTGCTCGACACACATTTCCCGGGGAACTCTATAACAGAACCCGAGGATCAGCAGGACCAACAAGAGTGCGAGTGGACTGCGAGCGTCGCTAGCTTCTTGACTGAGAGATCCAGAATAAGCTGGGCTATTAACAGCTTTGAGCCCTTCAAGTCACCTGGACCAGATGACATCACTCCAGCAGAAATGCAGAAAATGTTAAAGTACATTATCCCCTGGCTGGAGAAAATTTATGTAGGCTGTATCAGGCTTTCATACGTCCCGAATCGATGGAGGGATACCAAAGTGGTATTCATACCTAAAGTGGGAAAGATATCACACACTAGGCCAAAAGACTTCAGACCAATTAGCCTATCCTCGTTCTTATTGAAAGGTCTGGAAAGACTTTTAGATCATTTCATTAGGGAAAACCTGGATACAAAACTCCTGTCGGGGAACCAACATGCTTACAACAAGGGCAAGTCTACTGAATCAGCCCTGCACGAACTTGTGAGCACTATCGAATCGTCCCTGCATTTCAAGGAATTCACCATGGTGGCATTTCTTGACATAGAAGGGGCTTTTAACAACATTCATTCCGATGCGGTAATTGCGGCACTCTCACATCTAAAAGTTAACACTAGTTTGATTAGACTAATTCAAAGTCTGCTCACCAGAAGACGCATAACAGCATGTCTAGGGTCCACAACTCTAACAAGGTATGTAAACAGAGGGACCCCGCAAGGAGGAGTATTGTCTCCACTAATTTGGAACCTAGCGGTGAATGAAATCCTGCTAGATCTAGAACGTTGTGGCTGCAAGGTCGTGGCATATGCGGACGACGTGGCAATCGCAGTGAGTGGCAAATTCGTAAACGTCCTCAGAGACATCCTACAGGTGGCTCTGAACAAGTTGGCTAGATGGGCCAGAAGCAGCGGTTTGGGCGTTAACCCCAACAAGACAGAATTGGTTCTCTTTACTAGGATGAATAATGTCCCACATGTGGACCCTCCACCTCGGATAAATGGAACAGATCTAGTCTTTTCTGAAAGTGCAAAATTTTTAGGAATAATTCTAGATAGGAAAATGTTATTTAGACTTAACGTATTGGAACGTGTAAGGAAGGCCAACGTCGCCTTATATTCCTGCAAAAAGGCTGTAGGGTCGCGGTGGGGACTCTCTCCTAAAATCGTCCACTGGATATATATAGCAGTAGTTCGTCCAATACTGTTATACGGTATTGTGGTATGGTGGACGGCAACTGACAAACTAACCATTACCAACCTACTAACAAAGGTTCAGAGGACTGCCTGCCTGAGCATAAGCGGAGCCTTAAGGACTACAGCGACCGAGTCTCTACAAGCCCTACTCCATATACTGCCGATTAATATTGTGGCGAGAGAAGTTGCAACCAAAGCGGCAATAAGATTAAACTGCCTATCAATGTGGAGGTACAAGAACTATGGTCACATGAGGATATCAAAGTGTAGTGCTATGGTAACCGACCGAGTGGACTATATACCAACAGTGTACACCTTCGAGAGAAATTACATCACTATGATTCCCGCCAGAGATGAATGGGTCGGCAGAATACCAGGTAATATAAACCATCTCCACTTTTACACGGATGGTTCGAAGCTTGATGAAAAGGTTGGCTTCGGAGTACACTGTGAAGAACTTAGTCTGGATATAGCTCACAGACTACCAGATACCTGCAGTGTCTATCAAGCCGAAATAATGGCAATATGGGAAGTCGCCAAGTGGCTGAGTCGCAACATAGTAACCAACAATGGCGTTGTCATTTACTCGGACAGCCAGGCTGCCATCAATTCTCTGGAGGCAACATCCCTAAATTCACAAACAGCCCTCGACTGCCGCAGATCTCTTAACGAGATGGCTGAGCAGTTTAATATACACCTCATATGGGTGCCTGGGCATAGGGATATCCCGGGGAACTGCAAAGCCGATGAACTTGCTAGGAAAGGGACGACATTACAAATTCTCGAAGAATTTGCATATATTGGTGCGCCACTATCCACGTGCAAGCTTTGGCTTAGGCAAGAGGCAATCAGGCAGTCCAACGAGAGATGGACAGAAATCGGCACCTGCAGGGTAGCTAGACAAATCTGGCCAAGGTATGACCTGAGAAGGTCAAAATATCTCCTCGCACTAGAGAGGAAACGATTGTCTACGTTAGTACAGGTTCTGACGGGACACTGCTTGATCGGCGAACACGCCAAAAGATTGGGTATTGACTCCAATGACTTCTGCCGAAGCTGTGGAGATGAGGAAGAAGTGGAGAGCATTGAGCACTTGCTTTGCGACTGTCCCGCTTTGAGTAAACGACGACTGGATATACTGGGGTCGGCCTTTTTAGGCAGCCTAACAGATCTTTCCAGTACTGATATTCGTACTATCGATAAATTTATATATCAAACAGGTTGGTTTCGATGAGGGGCATTTCAGCCCGTGGTAACACTAGGGACCTAAACTGGTCTATGTGAGCTTGTAAAAAAATACGGCTGCCACCCTAACCTAAACCTAAACCTAAAAACCCACTGGAGCCCTGACTGTTAGTTCCATATAGAATAGCAGCTGGCTCTGTCAAACAGAAATTTAATTATGTCCATGGGAAATGTCGAAACATTGTAGAACGGACAAATGGAGTTCATAAAAATAGATCACTGTTATTTTCTAACTGATCCACTCCTGTAAAATAAATATTTTTTTAGTTTTATTCAATATTTGAAGACAAAAATAAACACTTTCACGATGAGTCCATTCTGTTCGCTAGCAAAAATAAAGTGAACAAATCGAAGTGAAAAGGGAAAAAATTCCACGATAGGGGGAATTTTTTGGAACAAGGGAATTATTCAGGGAACAAAATTGCCGATTAGAATTTGGTGGAAAGTGAACACATTTTGAGGGAACATTTATTCGCGATAGGGGTGAATAGTTTGCCCACGTAGCGCCGGCATGTACCTGTAATTAAACGAAGAATATTCGATTGTCTTCTCTGTAATTTGCATACATTTGAAGCTCACGCTGTACCCCAGAGCTGGATACCATATGTCAAAATGGACTTTAATATCGTTTTGTATAAACGAACTTTGTACTCTGGATCTATGGCAGATCATTGGCTGATAAGCCACTGAAGTTGATTAGATGTAAATTTTATTTGGGTTACTTTAGAGTCTATGTGATGCGACCACGTCAAACGACGATCTAAATGAATTCCAAGATATTTTACATGAGCCTTTTGAGGAATCATTGAATTGAAAATAGAAATTGAAGGGCATGTATCCCTTCGTAGGGTAAAAGTAACACGAGTTCATTTTGAAGCATTCACCATTATTCTCCATTTTTTAACCATTCTTCTTGGATTCGGACATGAGACTGCAGTTGGATCTAAATGGATTCCAAGATATTTTACATGAGCCTTTTGAGGAATCATTGAATTGAAAATAGAAATTGAAGGGCATGTATCCCTTCGTAGGGTAAAAGTAACACGAGTTCATTTTGAAGCATTCACCATTATTCTCCATTTTTTAACCATTCTTCTTGGATTCGGACATGAGACTGCAGTTGGTCGGTCGCAACTGAAGGACTTTTGTGAATACTGGCGAATGCAGTATCGACCGCAAAGGTAGACGTGTGCGTAAAGATGGTTATGGGCATATCTGCCGTGAAAATAACGTACAGTATTGGGCCAAGAATGCTCCGCTGTGGGACACCGGTATTTATTTTCTTAGGGCTAGAAAAAAATGTCATTTGATTTTGATTTAACAGTTTATGCGTGTTGATTGGCATAAGGTCGCATATTTTGTACAAAAGTCGTTCGTGCCAGACTTGTCAAAAGCTTGGGAAATATGTATGAATAACGCCGAACAGTATTTATTCTCAAAAGCTCTTTTTTTTTGATGCAGGTTACGATACGGTGTACTTGTTCTATAATATTATGACTTTTTCTAAAACCAAATTGATGGTAAGGTATAATATTGTGAAAAATTATATGAGGTATGATTTTCTTCATGAGAATGGACTCAAACATTTTTGAAAGTATCGATAGTAAGCTTATAGGGCGATAGGATTTGACTTCAGTTGGATCTTTGCCTGGTTTCGGTATCATCACGATTTCTGACCTCTTCCAAGATAGGCAGTTTTGACGCGAGTTCAACAGCTTTCTGGAAACCATCCCCTTGCATTGAATCCTTTCGCTCTCGTTTTTGGCGACACTTAATTAAGTCCTTAGAGTTTAAGCTAATGAATTAAAAAATATAAAATATACTTGAATTTAATATCTTATAAAAATTCGTATTTAGTCATGTTTGCCTACCACGTAGTAAAACAGGAGTTAGTCTATTTAGCATATACCAGCGCGTCGGATTTGTAAACAGCATACCACTAACCAACAACAAAACGCATGCGGAGTTGTTTACTAGTTATGAGAACACGTGGAGTCGTTGGGATAAACATATAAACAACTTACAGCTACTCAACAACAAAACGCATGCGAAGTTATTTGACACGTGCAGTCGTTATGGGGAAAGAAGTTGTTTTGATAAACAAATCCTTTTTGGAGTGAACAAGGTCCCGTTATCCCAATTGGGTATAAAGGCGACAGCCAACGAGGCAGACGGGACAGTCAGTGTGAACCAGTAGCCTCGAACGGACGGTGAGTGTACAAGTGCAGTGAATAAACTCAGTGAATACTATGGTGTGCCTTTCGCTACCCGCCGATCCGAAACTCAGTGTACATTAGGGTGTGCCATCCGCTACCCTCGTGAGTAAAACCGTGCGTGTACTAGGGTGTGTTTTCCGCCACTCTCCCGATCCGAAACTCAGTGTACATTAGGGTGTGCCACCCGCTACCCTCCTGAAAAAAAGGTGTGCTTTTCACCACTCTTCTGTCTCTAAATATCCCGCCGTCTACTCTCTGTCGCCAAAATCAAATAAATTTCTGTAATTAACCTTGCCCCGGTGAGCTACCCCTGCAACCAGAGTCAAAAAATTGTCTTTACAATTTATAAGAAAACTGATCAAGAAGAGCTTCATTCTCTTAATGTATTTACTTCTCTCTCACCCTTGAGGAGGATTAACTGTATTTACTTTACCATTTTTACAACTTCAGATGCATTTATGTACCTCAAGTCTTTTCATTCTACATATTTATTAGAATAGTTCACGAATAATGGTAACCAAATACATTATTTAAATGCACCACTAAACAGCTCCAGTTTTGATACTGGACTTTACATATGGTCCTTACGAGCCTCCTAATCGGTGTTAGGAGAAGATGTTCCAGCGGCAGCGGTCGCTTAAAACAAAGGCGGTAGATTACCTAGAATCTCCCAATAACGCAACCAAAGTAGCAACTCGCACTTGGCAATAGGCAATTGGCACATCAGGGATCTCCTACACCTACAGCCAAGGACATCAACGAGTATCCATCACGAGGAGCTACTAGTTAAAATATATTTTAACACACACTAAACCCCTTTAAAATTAAAATAAAGCTTATTAAAACCAAAAAAACCCGCTGTCTACTCTCTGTAGCCGAAATCAAATAAATTTCTGTGACGAACCTGGACCCCGTGAGCTACCCCAGCAACCAGAGTCAAAAACTTGTCGTTACAATTTATAAGAAAACTGCTCAAGAAGAGCTTCATTCTCTTAATGTATTTACTTCTCTCTCACTCTTGAGGAGGATTAACTGTATTTACTTTACCATTGTTACAACTTCAGATGCATTTATGTACCTCAAGTCTTTTCATTCTACATTTTTATTAGAATAGTTCACGAAGAATGGTAACCAAATACAAATACAATACCTAGAATCTCCCAATAACGCAACCAAAGTGGCAACTCGCACTTGGCAATAGGCAATTGGTTTTCTGCACACGAAAACCATAAGTTTCTCCATCTTCAGCTTGAACAATAACCTATAACTGGGCAAGAAGAGGCCCACGACCAGCACCGGCAGACGGCAGCCCAAACATAACATCAACCGAGGACAACAACAACAATAGGACAAGATGCCCACGACTGGCAGACAGCAGTTTATCTACGATCTCAACCGAGGAAAACAGAACGAACAACTAGGCAAGAGGTCCATACACGGGGCAAAATCGCATTTTTTGATTTGTTTGAATCGAAAGAAAATATACTTGGAACACAAATTTTTAATTATTATATATTTTCGAGCAAATAAATTTTATTTGAAAATCAATAAAATGTATTTAGAACGCACATGTTAATATATTAGAATAAAATATATTTTCGAACTAATTTTCTCAAATAAAATATGTGTTTAAATACAAATAAAATTATTGTTTATGAATATTTCCAAATATATTTTATTAAAAAAAAAAGATTTTCAAAACTTTGCAAAATTTTTCGAACTTTAGTTTTAATTTTTTCCATGTTTTCGAATTATGCTTTCCTATTAAAAATGGCATTCTTAGCATTAACTTCTATTTGAAACCACTTATTTTTATTTTCTAACTATTCCAAGTCATTATTTTCAATTATAAAGAAATTTTACTAACATTAAAAATTTCTAAACATTACCTTTCAATTGCTGAAAACTTAAAACAATTAAAGAATAGATATATATTCACGCAAATAGATCTTTGTTTGGGAAATAACATATGCAAATAAAAAATATTAGAATGTAAACATAGTTTTGTCTAGAACAATATCCTCCCAAACATATAATATTTGTATGTGTCAAATGTTATATATTTTGAGTGCACCCTAAAAATATATATGTTTCAAGCAGAATATGTTTGGGACAATATACTACAGAGGAAATTTTTTTTCAGCGTGTAGCGGCAGTCATTTTCATCACGAAAACTACTCCAACAACAACGGCAGAAGTTTAGGAATCATAAATATTCTCTGTGAGCGAGAAAACAACCCACAAACGATAAAAGGTTCACTGCGGCAGTCATATTCATTAAGACAACTTCATCCAGAAGGACAAGTGGCCCACATCAGGCAGATCACCGAAACCTTACGAGAAGGTACTGGATACAAAAATCATATTTAAATAGAAATAAATATAGGATTTGGTATGTACAAATGTGTTATTTGGAATTTTTGGTGATCAGACAAGTGCAAAGGCAGCGAACAGCAAAATTGCTGCAAAAAGGTTGTGTTTTATGAGAGAGTCATCAAATAACGTCAACATTTTAAAAAACTAGAAAATTACATCCTAGCTTCTCTTAAATTGTACTCGCAGAAACTCTCAAAACTCCAAAAATACTAATAAAAAATTCCACAAAAAAGGATAATTACCACAAATTATATTAGTTCGGGATGATCCAAATGGCCAGCATTTGGAAGTAAATTCTTAATTTTCCACGAATTTTAAGAATATTAAGGTTTCACAGTGGCAACATCACCTCAAAATTCCCTGTTTTCATAATTTCCAGCTGTTACTTACCTTCGCCTTAATCGACCAATTTTGACAGAGCAGCCAAACAACATACAAACATCCACGAAAGAGAAGACGACACAGTAAAAAACAAAGTGTAAACAAACAGATCTGTGGACAGAAAAACGTGATAAATAAACAAATTAGGCATACAAACGAACAAATTACGGATAACTAAGAACATAAATTGGATAAAAAATATAGAAAACCAAGAGAAAGTGGCATCACCAAAAACAAATTAAACTATTAAAATAAATAATATGTTCGTTTCACACCGCGGGTGTTTGTGAGTGCATTTTAGTTTGCCGGCTTAAAAGCCTCGTTGCCATGTGCAACAACAACAAGAAAAATAATAACAAAGACATTTACATAAAGTAATTTGCTTATTTCGTTAAATTACACTAGGTCACAAATAACAAAATTTTCTCTGTTATTTGTTTCTAGCATACTTTTTCTCATTGATTTTGACCTACTAAACACGAAAATGAGTTTTAAAAATTGTTCTGTCGATTGGTTTTCGAGATACAAATTTTTGAACTTTTTTTTTAAATTTTTGGAGGTACACTTACAATTTTGAGCATATCTTTCGTCTTCTTTGACGTATTTGATCCTACTACTACTCAAATTAAAGCAAATTGAGCAGTCTACAACTCATTCTCAGAAAATTTTCAAATCGGGTGAGTAGTTTTGATGTTGGCGGCTTAAAAAGGTTAAAAAACTGCGTTTTTTTAGTAAAAATGTGGCAGAAAAATTCATATAAAAATTCATATAAAATATAAAACGCGATGCTAACAGTGATTTTGGTTTTTTTACGTATAGCTGGCATTTTTCCAAAGAAAATAAGCACTTACTTAACAAAATCTGACAACAAATGGCGGACTTATAATTTTTTTGGTATAAGACCGAAATTCCGCTATTTCACGATATTTTGATTTTCATTATTTGCACAGCTTACCTACCCAACGCAAACGAATAAATACATTTGAACATTTTACATTTTATGCCATGTGGAAAAACAGCTGACTTCTTCTTTGTTTTTTGTATTCGCTGCAATTGGTCTCACGTATGTAGTCACCCATCATAGCCGTGTCATAGATGCCCTGATAGCGTCGTTCCATAGCCTTCAATTCCTGATGAAAGCGCTCGCCGTGTTCGTCGCTCACGTCTCCTAAATTCTCAGGGAAAAAATCCAAATGAGAATGCAGAAAGTGTATTTTAAGTGACATGTGCACTCCTACCCAAAAATGAAAAAAAAACGAGAATTAAAACGCTATTTAAATTAGCATTTGTTTCAAAAAAACCTACCCATTGCTTCATAGTTCTTTACCAGATCCTCAACTATGTCCTTATAATTATCGCTTTTGTTGTTTCCTAAAAAGTTTGCCACAACAAGCCTGAAGGAATTCCATGCTGCGGCTTCGATGGGTGATAACAGCTTCGGGAATGTTTCATCTTTCAACATTTTTTTATCTCGGGTCCTGCGAAGACTCCTTCTTTAATTTTTGCCAGCGAAAGGTAAGGGAAAATTGACCGTAAATAGGCAAAAGCTTCACCTTCTTTGTCCAATTTTTTGGCAAAATTTTTTATTAAACCCAATTTTATGTGCAGCGGCGGAAGTATTATATTTTCACGGTTCTCTATTAGTGGTTTGCGCTGAACATTCGCTTCTCCAACTACAGGTTTCGTTCGTTCCGGCCATTTTTTTTGAATATAATGCTGATCATCAGCGCGGCTATTCCAAAGGCACAGAAAACAGCAATGTCGCGTATAGCCTCCTTGGAGTCCACACAGAATGGCCACAACTTTGAGGTCGGCGCATATTTTCCAATTATATTTGCTATACTCTATGCATTTCAGCAAAATGTTCATAGTTTCATAGTTCTCCTTTGAATGAACCGCATGAGCAATAGGAGGAGATGGCTTTTCATTCCCATTATGTAAGAGAACTGCCTTCAAGCTCTCTTTGTTGCTGTCAATAAACAACCTCCATTCATTGGGGTTGTGAATTTAGTGAAGCTCTTGGAACAAGCCGGAAATGTCGCTGCAAAAACATATTTCGTCTTTCTTTGTATAAAATTTTGCATACTGCTGGTGACGCTTCCTGTACGCTGTTACTTTCACTTCTGAATCCGCAAATCCACACTGTACCATCCGAGACGCAAAAAGTTCGGATTTCTCCTTAGTGAGACCAAAATCGCGCACCCAATCGTTTAGTTCGGCCTGTGACAGTAATTTTCGCTTTCTGCACGCCCCAAATTCGCTTGCACTTGACTCGGACTCTTGATCTGACGATTCTGCTTTTTGAAGAGATGCACCAGGGCACACTGGATATGGTACATCATTCGAATGTGGTACTGGAAGTGCAAACGATCCCACTTGAGCGTAGTTCCATTTTAAAAATCTCCCTACCCCACTGTTTGTGGTGAGGCAAAAATAACAGTCTGTGGAATGGCATAGCGGCTTTTTCCACATCATTGGTGTATCGAATTTCATATGGCGCCTAAAATTAAAATAAATTACTATATTTGCTTTGCTTAATGTGTTTAAATAAAAATTCTTACCTTCCGCCAGCTGCCCAGTTGGTTAGGATTATATAGCAAAGATCACATAGCGACTTAGGTGTCCATGGTTCTGTGATATTTGGTGAAATACCAAAATAATTCAAATAGTGCAATTGCACTGCTGAAGTAAACGTGTGTGCGTGATTATTCTTTATAAACTCGCCACAAACATTGCAGAAATTGTCTGGATTGTTCAAACACTCGAACACACGTAGTCTTTTACTCATTGTCTTACTTGTTGGGTAGGTATTATATGCACTTAAATTCAATTTGTTTCACTTTTTACTCGTACTACTCGCGTTCGTAGACACTTGTTGAATGACAAAAAACGATAAATGAACACCTATAAATACTAAGTATGTTACAATATTTTACTGACAGGTACTTATGAATGGGCGCATCTTTTAAGGGTGGCTATATACCTGATTCAGCAAGTGTGCGTTTCAAATTGTGGAAAAGTTTCCAAATAATGACCACTCACAAATGTGGGGGGAATTTCTGTAAAAAAATCCGATACAGGTAGCCATCGGGAAAACACACATCAATAAAAAAGTGTAATTCCCTTTTTTCCCTTTAATTGACTGTTAACGGAGTAGCAGTCATAAAGGAACACGAAGAGCGTCCACGCACATTCAGAAGCGTATATTACTCTGCAACCACAATCATAAAAATTAAATAACTATTTGTGTATTACTTATCATAAAAATTACGTAAACGTTTTTTCCAAACAATTTTGTACATGTAAAGTGGGTTTGCCAAAATTCGTATCGTAAAATGCACCTGTGTTTCTATGTTCTGCATTTTCATTATACCATTTTCGACGAAACGTCCCTACGGTATTGAAAATAGGTTTTTTACAATTATGAAATATTTGTGTTATTAATATTAATTTAAAAATTTTATCAAAACTGCAAAGTGCTGTGAAATTTGAAAAAAAATTCCAAAAAAAAAATTGCTGATTTCACTAAATTTTTGAAATTTCACGTCCCTTGCCAGAACAGAAGACATTAACCCAGGGTGGTGAAATTTTGAACAGAAGTAACTTATGTATAGGAGCAACTGTTCCGTTCTATTCCAAAAGGATTATAAAAAACTTGCTTTTTCGATCCCTCCTAGTAGGTTAGCTGTGCAAATAATGAAAATCAAAATATCGTGAAATAGCGGAATTTCGGTCTTATACCAAAAAAATTATAAGTCCGCCATTTGTTGTCAGATTTTGTTAAGTAAGTGCTTATTTTCTTTGGAAAAATGCCAGCTATACGTAAAAAAAACCAAAATCACTGTTAGCATCGCGTTTTATATTTTATATGAATTTTTCTGCCACATTTTTACTAAAAAAACGCAGTTTTTTAACCTTTTTAAGCCGCCAACATCAAAACTACTCACCCGATTTGAAAATTTTCTGAGAATGAGTTGTAGACGGCTCAATTTGCTTTAATTTGAGTAGTAGTAGGATCAAATACGTCAAAGAAGACGAAAGATATGCTCAAAATTGTAAGTGTACCTCCAAAAATTTAAAAAAAAAGTTCAAAAATTTGTATCTCGAAAACCAATCGACAGAAAAATTTTTAAAACTCATTTTCGTGTTCAGTAGGTCAAAATCAATGAGAAAAACTATGCTAGAACCAAATAACAAAACGACTGTTGGCTAGTGTTATTGACATTTGAAAATAAAATCGAGACTCGCAGTGATGAAGAGCGGTATTTGGGTGCCGTTATAAAATTTGTAGGGTTGCCGTCGAATTGGAAAAAGTCCCCGCAAACCACATATCTTCAAATCCACCAAGCAGAGAAACTAGTTCCTTTTGCTACTTTTACAATATATATATATATATTTGTGGAAAAGTGTAAAATAAATTAAAAATAAACTACTAAAATTTTCATTTTTATCAATACGGGTTACGTTAAAGACCTAGAGATCTATCCAAAATAAAAACAACAATCAATAAATTTCGATATTTGCACTTTTCCTATTTTTCGTTACAGAAGAATTTGACACAAAATAACAAGAATAAAGTGCCGTTATTGTAGTTGCTACAAACCAACTACCTTTGGCACCTGGAAAACAATTGAGTGATTTGACTTCATTGAAGGATATGTTCAATCAAAGAATCTCTTGGGAACCCCCTAAGAAAAATATGAAAATCATTCAGTGTTGGCGCTGCCAACTTTGGGGTCATATGTCACGAAATTGTAATAGACCCTACGTTTGTGTTAAATGCGATAAACAACATGAACCTGGCAAATGTCAGTTTAAATCTGATGAATCACACCCGCCCTACTGTGCAAATTGTGGTAAACATGGTCATCCTTCCAATTATAAGGGTTGTTCCGCCTATTTAAAGTACATTTCTATTAGAGAAAAACTAAAATCTTCTACAAAAATTAACAAGCAGAAAGCTATTGAAACTGTTTCTCATGTGATTCAAAATTCTAATTATACTCAGCCGGGAAAATTTTTTGCTAATTTGTTCAATAAAAATATTCCTAATTCACAACAGAGCTCTTTTTCAAAAAATCCATTGATTACTGAATTTTTAAAAATTGCTCAGAAAATTTGCAATCCCATTTCATTAGAAGACAGAATTAAAAAATTTATTGTAGATTACAAATCCATGTCGGCATCAGATGCAAAAGAAACATGCACTTCTCTTTTACATGAAATTAATGTTACTTATGGTCCGTAAAATTCTCAATTTGTTAACTTTTAATGTTAGATCTCTTATTGAAAAGAGTAGAAGATTAGAATTATTAAATTTGCTAAGAAGTAGTAATATTGACATAGCATTTATACAAGAAACACATCTTAGGGAAAATCATCGAGTTTATCTTGAAAATTACACTTTTTTAAGGGACAGCAGTCCACTTGGTGTTGGAATTGTTTTCCGTAGATCATACAAATATTCAATAGTTAAAATTCCAAATTTAACCTTTCCAAACATGTTCAACAGTATTAAATTTTTAATCAATGGTATTGACAAAAAATTTCTATTCGGTTCAATTTATTTTCCTAGTAACTCTACATATAATATAATTCATAATGGACTCTCAAATTTATGTGATTTTTTCTCAGAATACGATGGCATTTTCATTGGAGGAGATCTTAATGCCAGACATGTTTCTTGGGGAGACTCAATGAATAACATTAATGGAAACATAATTTTCAACTGGTTACAAAGTTTTTCACTAAATCTTTTTCGAATTACAAATTTAACTCCTACATTTCCTAACAATACATCTTATTTAGATCATTTTCTTGTAAGCACAAATTTAATAAATACTAATAGAAATAATTTCAATATTACAGATCTCCCTTCCTTTTCTGACCATCTCCCTATTAATTTGAAATTTAATTTAGGCAATTTTGAAATACTAATAAAACCTCCGGAAACCTTTACCTCTTTTAAAAATACGAATTGGATTGATTTTAAATCTGATTTTCGAGATAATTTAACCAGTATCTTTCCAAATCATAACTCGAACATGTCTAATACAGAAATAGACTCTCATGTTAGTAAATTCTCTGATCTATTAAATGATACTTGCCTTGACCATTCACAACAGTTGATCCGGAAAGATAGGAAAATTATTGTTTCTGATCATATTAAGTATCTATATAAAACTAAATATAGGTGGCAAAAGGAATTAAGATCGATATACCACAGAACTTTAAATAGACATAATCAGGATTATATTTTACTTTCAAAGCAAATTCAATTATTAAATTTAATAATAAAAGAGAAGGTAGAACAGGAACAACGTATATTCTTTAGTAGGAAGATGAGTGAAATAAAGCCTGGTCCAAATGCGCATAAGGAAATTTACAAAATTCTTGGTTATAAAAAAAAATTCTTATATTTCAAAACTCGAAATTAATGGATGTACAATTGAAGATGATAATGATTGTCTTGAAAATTTGCGAACTTTCTTTTGTGACATTTTTAACAACAATACTGCAATTTCGGATTTTCCACAAATTGAAAATGTTGTTTCCTCTTATATTGATTCAATCGACATTCCAATACACTTTTTTAATTCTGAATTTAATGCAATTAATACTCAAAACTGTTCTGATCTAGTTACAGTTTCCGATGTCGTTAGAATAACAAGCGAAATAAACAATAAAAAATCATATGGTTTAGACAAAATTTCAAATTTTATTATTAAAAAACTTCCTATTAAAGCTTACGAATTTCTTACAATAATTTTCAATAACTGTCTCTGCAACTGTTATTTTTCTAGCCTCTGGAAAATTTCTAAAATTTTGCCGATCCAAAAAAAGGCAGGTTTAAATTCCATGAATAATTTAAGACCAATCTCACTTCTATCCAATCTAGGAAAACTATTCGAAAAAATTATCCGCGAAAAGATGGATATTGGGGTTAGTCTACCTTATATTCCTCCTTTACAATTTGGATTCAAAAAAGGACATTCCACTAATGATGCTTTGTTAAAATTTCACAATGATATAATATGCAACCTTCGCAAAAAATTTTGTACATTTGCAATTTCTATAGATGTTGAAAAAGCTTTCGATATAGCTTCTCATTTAGGTATTCTTTTTAAAATGATTAATATAGGATTTCGTCCATCTATCATAAAATTAATGCGAAATTTTTTCGATAATCGGCAATTTTGTGTACAGTTTAAAAATAAATTATCCGAATTCTCTATTATAAGTCGTGGTGTTCCTCAAGGTTCCATTCTCGCCCCTCATCTCTATAATATTTTCATATATGATTTTCCACACTTAGAAACAAATTCAACAGGTATTTTATATGCGGATGATTCATTACTTTACGCACTCGCTGAGTCGCCAGCAAAAGCATTAAGTTTTGCGCATGATCATTTAATGAAAGTTAAAAATTTTTACACGAAATGGGGGATTCAACTAAATGCTTCAAAGTCTCAGGCTATCTGTTTAAGAAATGCTTCTGGAAAATGTAAGAAATTCGTTGTCCCAGAAAGTAAATCGCTAGGACTTCAATTAGACGGAACTGAAATTTCAATAGGAGATACCATTAAATACCTTGGAATTAATTTTGATAAATTGATGAAGTTCAATAAACATGCTAAAATTGTTACAAATAAAGCGTCTAAATTACTAGGATTGTTTTCCAGAATTCTATGGAACAAACATCTTCCTTCTAAAACTAAATTACTTCTTTACAAAACTAGTATTCGGCCAATCTTTACATACGCTTTTCCAATTTGGTTTCAAATTTCACCCACAAAACTTAAGGACATAGAAATTCTCGAAAGAAAAATAATTCGCTTCTGTATAGGTAAAAACTTTCAATCTCCCCATAAACGCTTTTCAAATCAGTTTATTTACTCTCTATCTAAAATCACTCCTATCGGTCTTTATGTTTGTGATGTTTTAAAACGATTTATATCAAGATTAGATCAACATAATAATATGGTCATTAAATCAATTTTAAATGAACAGAAAAATTTTAGTTGGTCAAATACTAACTATATTTCTCCTATTGGTTTTATTAATGAACCCGCGCCAAATTTTAATGTTAATGATTGTGTACGGCATCCTTTTTATGACAAAGTTCTATCAGGAACTCATAGGGGATAAATTCAATTTCACGCCATTTATTTTATAAACACTTCCTACTATAAAAATTTTGTAATTTAAAATTATTTGTTATTTTCTTTTAATATCCTTATTTTGATTATTTTGTTTGTTTTTAGAATTAAGTTAGTTTTAAGTTAACCTTTGAGAACTTACTCTCTAATTTTTGTCCAGCCCCAGGAGCAAGGGCGCCAACACAGTCCATTTTTATACACAGTATTCAATCCATTTCATGAAAAAGCAAGGTGCTTATAACTATTATGTTAATTAAGATAACACATTATAATCTTAAGTTATTTTCTAAATTATTAATGTAGTTACTCCAATAATAATTGTATAAAAGGCTCAATAAATTAAACTAAACTAAACTAAACAAACCAACTACACCGATATAGTATGTATATTTATGTATGTCGATAGATACAGTTTAAGCACGGGGCAAAATTGCCTTTTTTGATATGTTTGAATCGAAAGAAAATATATTTGGAACACAAATTTTCAAATATTAAATATTTCTGAGCAAATAAATTTTATTTGAAAACCACTAAAATATATTTGGAACTCGTATATTAATATGTTACAACATATAATATTTGCAAACTAAATTTCTCAAATAAAATATGTATTTTAATACAAATAAAATTATTGTTTAGGAATTGCTTCAAATACATATATTTTATTTAAAAAAGATTTTCGAAACTTTTGTTGAATTCCTCGAATTTTAGTTTTAATTTTTTTTGGTTTCGAATAGAACCTCCCAGTTATGATACCAAATGCAGCATTAACTTATGTTTTAAATCAATCGTTCAAAATTTCTGAGTATTCCAAGCCATCATTAGTTGTCCATCCTCCAAGTATATATTTCGATCCAAGATTATATGATTTCAATTATTATTATTTATTATATTTTCGACATGAAAAATTTCTAAAAAATTAACTTTGAATTACTGAAAAATGTGAGACAATTTAGGTATTTTCTGAATACTTAAATGCAAATAAATATTTGTTTCGGAAAAAATAGCCCAAAATAAACACATATTGGGATATAAACAAGGTTTGTTTGGAACAATATCTTCCCAAATATATAATTTTTGTGTGTACCAAATAATATATGTTTATAGTGTACTCTAAAGATATATATATTTCAAGCCGAATATGTTTGGGACAATATACTACAGAGGCGATTTTTTTTCAGCGTGAGGGATTGATTGCCACATATTAACAATAATTGAATCCGCGCGGGAATATACAGAAAAGGACAAAATCCGGCATAATTTATGCAATGAAAAAATGAAAAAATTATTAAATAAACACAAATTAATTTCGTCGCGAACGACAAAAAACAATCAATTTTAAATATTTTTTCGGAATATTTAAGTTTTCGACGATACATCCCAAGGGAAGAATATGCCTTCAGCGACGACAACTCTCAGATGTTCGAAGAGGTGTGTAAAACTGAAATAATTATAAGATGTTCTACAAAATACCAACCGGTTTCCACAAAACAAATTAACAGTTCAATTCCACAAAAAATTATTTAAATTATAAATATCTACATCCCAACAACTTCAATTGGAAACTGATATAATTTCTTTAAACAAGCGCAAAATACAAGATTCATAAATGAAGAGTGAACATTTGAAATCACTGTCGGCTAGTGAGAAAGAATATTGAACGAGGAGTACAGATAGTTCAAACTGTTTTTCGTCACATCGTCATACGAGATATGATCATCAAGTGGGTCAATTGCAGCTTCTCGAGGAAGCACACAACATAATAAAAAAACTGGTTTACGAGAAAACTAATCGCATGTCAATAAACGAAATAAAAACGTGTTAAAGACAATTTAGGAAACAAATATCACTTTCCTCTCCACTGAAACGGAATCCTAATTGCGCATTATCAGTTATGAAGACGTTAGTGAATTTTAAATTAAAAATATTCTTCACATTGAAAGAATTGCCGTAAAACCGTATAATTATTCTAATAGATTTTGAAGCGCTGTTCAAAATAAATTTTGAGCAAACTTAATTAAATTTTTGGTTTCCCCTCCCCTTTACAAAATGGATCATCAAGAAGACGAACATTGGCAAAAATCCAAAATACGTGCTATGTCCAGAGTGTGCCAATTTACGACACTATAGGTTACAAGAAATATAAGTAACTCCTCGCCTCAGCAGCAATCTTTGTTCGCCCAAAATTCCACTTAACCATTTGTGTATATTTCTTATCTATATTTATTTACAGGCATACGGATGTTTGATATGAACGGAACTCATCATCAATCAGAGCCCACCATAAACTATGACTTACCACAGCTACAACATTAAGGCGGGAGTATGTTGACGTGAGTTCAACAGCTTTCTATAAGGAAACCATCCCCTTGCTTTGAATGCTTTCGCTCTCGAAGCACTCATTTTCATTTATAAGAAGACCTTCATTCTCTTAATGTATTTACTTCTCTCACTCTTGAGGAGCATCAGCTGTATTTACTTTACTATTGTTACAACTTCACATGCATTTATGTACCTTAAATCTTTTCAGTCTACATATTTATTAAAATAGTTCACGAAGAACTGTAACCAAATACATTATTTATTTTTATGTATTTTCAACTAACGGTCATCATAGTTTTCATAAAATATGATTTTAAGTTAGTTAAGGTTTTACATTTGAAGGAGTTTAGGTTAGGGTGGCAGCCGTATTTTTTTACAAGCTCACATAGACCAGTTTAGGTCCCTAGTGTTAGTGTTTTCTTTGATTTGGACAGACAAATACTACTCAAATAAGTACATCTTGTACTACAATTAAAGTCATTAATCATCTTTAAATCAGAACAGAAAACGTATTTGAAATAATTACGCCTTATGAAAGACTTCACATTCTTAAATCACTTACGCCTTGTGCTTACATTAAATACATAAAATTACTTTAGATTGAGTACATTCTGTAATTAAACCAAGCACCTTGTACATTCCTGAAGTGTTAAATATTTGTATTTAATTGCTAGCTGAGCCCGGTGCGCTTCGCTGCCCATGTCAAAATTCGCGCTGTAGAAACTGTATTTTATATCCGATCAGTACGAAATTCAGCAGAAAGAGGTTTGTTATAACATGAAGGAATACTGCCAAATTCGGAGAAAATCGGTTCAGATTTAGATATAGTCCCCATATATATGTTACCCCCGAATTGAAATTCAAGCGCTGTAGAAACTGTATTTTATATCCGATCAGTAAGAAATTCGGCAGAAAGAGGTTTCTTATTACATGAAGGAATGCCGCAAAATTCGGAGAAAATCAGTTCAGATTTAGATATAGCCCCCATATATATATGTTACCCCCAATTTGACATGTAAGCGCTGTAGAGACTGTGTTTTATATCCGATCAGTACGAAATTCGACAGAAACAGGTTTCTATTTTACATGAATGAGTATTCTAGGAAAATCGATTCAGATTTATATATAACCTCCATATATATGTTCCTCCAGATTTGGTTACAAAGCGCTATAGAAGTTGTCCGATCATTACAAAGTTCTCCAGAAAGATTTTTCTCAATTTAGGAACGAATATTGCTTAATTTTGCGATTATCGGTTCAAAATACATTTACCAATTATTCCAAATTATTATCGCAATGACCCTTATCGCATTGTTAGGGAGGTGTAGGGTATTATATAGTCGGCCCCGCCCGACTTTCTGCCTTTTCTTACTGGTATCTATATATATAAAAATGAAACGGTCCATCTGTGTAATGGCATCACGTCAGAACGGCTGGAGCGATTTGGATGATTTTTTTTTTATTCGATTCTAAATTTTCACGAGATGGTTTATATAGAAAAAAAAATTTAATTGGACAAAGGGGCGTGGTACCTCCCATACAAATCGCAGGTTAAAAATCCGATATTTCTGCTCCTATTATAGGTATAGTGCTGAAATTTTGTTTGTATGCATTTAATGGCAGATTATGTGAATTTTCCAAAAATGGGCGGAATCGGACCAATGGGCGTGGCCCCGCCCATATAAGCCAAATTTTGAAATTGAGATATTTTGCACAATTTGTTAGCGAGAGTGCTGGAATTTTGTGTATATGTAAACGGTGGCAGTCTACGTGATTGGTCCAAAAATGGGCGGGATCGGACCAATGGGCGTGGCCCCGCCCACATAGACAAAATTTTGATATCTTGCACAATTTGCTAGCGGGAGTGCTGCAATGTTGCGTATATGTATCTGGTGGCATTCTACGTAATTGGTGAAAAAATGGGCGGGACCGGACCAATGGGCGTGGCCCCGCCGATATAAGCCAAATTTTGAAATTGAGATATTTTGCACAATTTGTTAGCGAGAGTGCTGGAATTTTGTGTATATGTAAACGGTGGCAGTCTACGTGATTGATCCAAAAACGGGCGGGAACGAACCAATGGGCGTGGCACCGCCCATATAAGCCAAATTTAAAAAATGTGATATCTTGCACAATTTGTTAGCGAGAGACCTGGAATTTTGTGTATATATATCCGTTGGCGATCTACGTGATTGGTCCAAAAATGGGCGGGTTCGGACCAATAGGCGTGGCCCCGCCCACAATGACCAAATTTTGAAATTTTTATATCTTGCACAATTTGCTATCGGGAGTGCTGCAATGTTGTGTATATGTATCTGGTGGCATTCTACGTAATTGGTCAGAAAATGGGCGGGATCGGACCAATGGGCGTGGCCCCGCCCTTATAAGCCAAATTTTGAAATTGATATAACTTGCACAATTTTTTATCTAGAGTGCTGTCATGTTGTAGATATGTATCTGGTGACAGTCCACGTGATTGGTCCAAAAATTGGCGGGATCTGACCAATGGGCGGGCCACCGCCCATATAAGCCAAATTTTGAAATTGAATTATCTTGCTCATTTTGTTAGCGAGAGTGTTGAAATTTTGCGTATATGTATCTGGTAGCAGTCTACGTGATTGGCTTTCAAATGGGCGGAATAGGACCAGTGGGCGTGGCCCAGCCCATATTTTGATATATCTTGCAAGTATTATATAGGAAATACATGAACTAAAATGCTCGGTATGCGATAATTACAGCTGCTCACTCCAATACAATCGCAATATGATAATGTGATGCAATATCAATGAAACAAGAATTTGGAAATTTTATAAGTATACATTTCTATTTTCTGGACTTTCCACTGAATTCGGTATTTTTTCATTCAGTGAATTTATTACTAACTAGCTGAGACCGGTGCGCTTCGCTGCCCATGCCACGCCTATTGGTCCGAACCCGCCCATTTTTGGACCAATCACGTAGATCGCCAACGGATATATATACACAAAATTCCAGGTCTCTCGCTAACAAATTGTGCAAGATATCACATTTTTTAAATTTGGCTTATATGGGCGGTGCCACGCCCATTGGTTCGATCCCGCCCGTTTTTGGATCAATCACGTAGACTGCCACCGTTTACATATACACAAAATTCCAGCACTCTCGCTAACAAATTGTGCAAAATATCTCAATTTCAAAATTTGGCTTATATGGGCGGGGCCACGCCCATTGGTCCGGTCCCGCCCATTTTTTCACCAATTACGTAGAATGCCACCAGATACATATACGCAACATTGCAGCACTCCCGCTAGCAAATTGTGCAAGATATCAAAATTTTGTCTATGTGGGCGGGGCCACGCCCATTGGTCCGATCCCGCCCATTTTTGGACCAATCACGTAGACTGCCACCGTTTACATATACACAAAATTCCAGCACTCTCGCTAACAAATTGTGCAAAATATCTCAATTTCAAAATTTGGCTTATATGGGCGGGGCCACGCCCATTGGTCCGATTCCGCCCATTTTTGGAAAATTCACATAATCTGCCATTAAATGCATACAAACAAAATTTCAGCACTATACCTATAATAGGAGCAGAAATATCGGATTTTTAACCTGCGATTTGTATGGGAGGTACCACGCCCCTTTGTCCAATTAAATTTTTTTTTCTATATAAACCATCTCGTGAAAATTTAGAATCGAATAAAAAAAAATCATCCAAATCGCTCCAGCCGTTCTGACGTGATGCCATTACACAGATGGACCGTTTCATTTTTATATATATAGATTTGTTTTCACGTTTGATTTTGATAAACAGTTTATTCAGTATTCTGCACAACATACCTACCTGACGATACCCTTAGCCATTGTGTTTAGTCTAGTTTTTCTTCATATTAGGGAGAATATTTATTCGAATGAACAAATAAATGATATTGTGCAAAATTGTTCCTAGTTGAAATGCGTGTAAGTGTAACTCTTCGTCAATAACATCCTCGTTGGAACATTTTTGCTGAAGATGATTTTTATTCCTCCAATTTACATAAATATATATCATCGGGACCTGGTACAAAGATATTTAGGTTAGGTTTGGTTGAATAGAGGAGACTTGTAAAACGTCTCATGTCCATGGACATACACTTAAGCCCGTGGTTCGGCCTGTTGTGCGCTCCTTATTTATGATTTTCATACCCCACGGATTACAGAAAATCGGTACTAGACACGTATATATATACTATAGACACTCAGTATCTCCAGTCATATCCTCTGAGATGAGTCAAGTCTGGCAATATGTCGGAACCGAAATACCGGGATCTTGCACGTGTGAAAGCTGGGCAGTGACACAGAAAATGTTCCATCGTTGCGATTGTTTCCCTGCATGCTCTGCACTCGTCGTTTTCTGCTAGTCCTATGCGATGAAGATGTGCCTGTAAGCTTGAGTGTCCCGTTAGAACACTTATCGTCTTACTAATCTCGATCTTGTTTAGTTTCAGAAAACTACTGGTTTTCTTCTCATTTGGGTCACCCCACAGTATCTTTGCAGTTGCTCTATTCCACACAGTTTTGTGAGACATCACTGCCCAGTGCTTCAACTTATCCTTCGTGGCTTCGAAAGGTTTCCAATTTTCCAAGTTTGTTACTCGAAGTTCTCTGCCCTTTTGCAGCCAAGGTGTTTGCTCGTTCATTTCCAATCACTCCGCTGTATCCCGGTACCCAGAAAATACGCAGTTGACCATGGACTGAGTAATTATTTATCGTACTTTTACAGTCCAACACTGTTCTGGATTTGACCTTTTCCGATGTTATTGCTTTGATTGCCATTTGGCTATCTGTGAATATGTTGGCATATTTAGGCTTTGCCAGTTAACACACTCCGTGAATGCTCGAACTTCTGCTTGAAATACTGTGTTATGGTCTGGGAGGCGGAAGTAAAGTTCGAATAAAGTTCCTTCCTCCTAGCCTGGACCCATCAGTGTAGCAGCTGGTTCCCGCTGGCGCACAGGTAGCTGTAAGCCGCACTTCAGGAATGCGGTCGGAGATTTCCGTTGTTTGAATATGACCGACCAGTGATTGTAATATCTTCTGATGGTACGACTTGTGGTCTCGATTTATCCATTCACCCATCAATTGTAGATGTCTTGCTGTGAGGGCTGCCTCATACTTTATACGGATATCTATTGGTTGGATGTACAGTATAGTCTCCAACGCTCTTGTTGGTGCGGTTCTAATTGCTCCGCTTATGCCTAGACAGCACATACGTTGCACTTTTTGCAATGGTATTACGTTGTACTTTTTGTCCATTGATGTCCACCACACTACAGAGGCGTAGGTTGTTATTGGTCTAATCACGCTCATCTAAAGCCAGTGTGTCATATTTGGACGTAGTCCCCATTTTGAACCTATAGCTCTTCTGCACAACGACCAACATCTGTGGGCCTTTGTAACTCTTTCTTCAATATGATCTTTCCAGTACAGTTTCTGATCCAAGCTTACTCCCAAGTATTTTATCTTTTTAGATATGGCAATATTCTTATCCAGGAATCGAGGCACGGTCTAAGGATGAATCTTCCTTTTCCTTGTAAATACACATATTTCTGTCTTGTCTGGGTTGACATTTAGTCCCCTAGGTTGTGCCCAGTTATATGCTATGTTAAGTGCCTCCTCGGCTGTTCTGCATCGCTGGTTTGGATGTGTGCCCCTTAGAAGTATTATTACGTCGTCTGCATAACAGACTGGTTTAAGTCCTTCATTGGTGAGGGCTTTAAGGAGACTGTGTATTAGGCCGGGTCGATTTGTGGGGAGGCAAAAAAAGTCGCCATTGCTCAGTGAAAATCGTATTCTAGGGAAGGAACCATACCTCTAAACGAATTCTGATGTCCCGGAAAAAATCCCACTTTGACCCATTTAGAGTGCTCCAATCGAGTCCAAATGTATGACCGACCCCCACTCAGTGAAGTGCTCAGAGAAAATCGTATTCTAGGGATCAAAATAAGAAACTTTGCCGAAGGAACCATACCTCTAAAACGAATTCTGATGTCCCGGAAAAAATCCCGCTTTGACCCATTTAGAGTGCCACCAGGGGGTTCCATACATTTGAGCATGATTGGATCCAGTTTATCAACGCCCGGTCAACCTGAAACTCGTCTAAGGACTGGATAAGTGTATCCGTCTGAACGTTGTTAAAAGTGCCCTCAATGTCTATACAAACAGCAGGTGTGTAAATTTTTTCACTGAAGGACTGTTCTATGTGGTGTACTACCTAATGTAGAGCTGTTTCTTTTAACATATGCGTGTTGCTTGAATTTTAGCTTGTCATCGGCTATCTTACTTTTGATCATGTCGTCAATTATTCGCTCCATTTTTTTAACAGGAAAGAAGTTAGGCTAATAGGTCGATAAGCCTTTGGGATCGTATAACTCGCCTTGCCAGGCTTAGGTATGAAGACCACCCTTGATTCCTGCCAATTTTTTGGGGTATATGCATGAGTTAGGCATGCAGTGAAAACTCCAACCAGATGAGTTGATACCAGATCCACCTCATTCTGAAGAAGCGCTGGAAATATTCCGTCCGGTCCCGCAGCCTTAAAAGGAGAGAAGCTTTTTATTGCTTCTTTAACCATAGAATCCGTAACCATAGAATCAAAAGCCTTACGGTATCATCTATAGTTACCATCCTTTTACCCGTTTTTACACCAGTGTTTCGGTTTGGATATGAGTTTTTGAGATGAAGTTTTTTATTTTGGACATGTTGTTAACGCTGTCTACCTGCTCACAGAAAAGCCTCCAGGAGTTACGTTTCGCCAGTCTAATGATTTTATTTTATTCGTTGAGTCTTCTGTGGTAGTCATCCCAATATACTGATAGCTTTTTACGTCGAGCACTGTTGTAAAGTCTGCCGACATCCTTGCCAATCGAGCGAATTTGCCCTGTCATCCATGGTTTCTCATAGGCAGATTTCCTTTTATTCGATTCTTTTTTTATTTTTTTTATTTTTATTTTTTTTTATTCGATTCTAAATTTTCACGAGATGGTTTATATAGAAAAAAAAATTTAATTGGACAAAGGGGCGTGGTACCTCCCATACAAATCGCAGGTTAGAAATCCGATATTTCTGCTCCTATTATAGGTATAGTGCTGAAATTTTGTTTGTATGCATTTAATGGCAGATTATGTGAATTTTCCAAAAATGGGCGGAATCGGACCAATGGGCGTGGCCCCGCCCATATAAGCCAAATTTTGAAATTGAGATATTTTGCACAATTTGTTAGCGAGAGTGCTGGAATTTTGTGTATATGTAAACGGTGGCAGTCTACGTGATTGGTCCAAAAATGGGCGGGATCGGACCAATGGGCGTGGCCCCGCCCACATAGACAAAATTTTGATATCTTGCACAATTTGCTAGCGGGAGTGCTGCAATGTTGCGTATATGTATCTGGTGGCATTCTACGTAATTGGTGAAAAAATGGGCGGGACCGGACCAATGGGCGTGGCCCCGCCGATATAAGCCAAATTTTGAAATTGAGATATTTTGCACAATTTGTTAGCGAGAGTGCTGGAATTTTGTGTATATGTAAACGGTGGCAGTCTACGTGATTGATCCAAAAACGGGCGGGAACGAACCAATGGGCGTGGCACCGCCCATATAAGCCAAATTTAAAAAATGTGATATCTTGCACAATTTGTTAGCGAGAGACCTGGAATTTTGTGTATATATATCCGTTGGCGATCTACGTGATTGGTCCAAAAATGGGCGGGTTCGGACCAATAGGCGTGGCCCCGCCCACAATGACCAAATTTTGAAATTTTTATATCTTGCACAATTTGCTATCGGGAGTGCTGCAATGTTGTGTATATGTATCTGGTGGCATTCTACGTAATTGGTCAGAAAATGGGCGGGATCGGACCAATGGGCGTGGCCCCGCCCTTATAAGCCAAATTTTGAAATTGATATAACTTGCACAATTTTTTATCTAGAGTGCTGTCATGTTGTAGATATGTATCTGGTGACAGTCCACGTGATTGGTCCAAAAATTGGCGGGATCTGACCAATGGGCGGGCCACCGCCCATATAAGCCAAATTTTGAAATTGAATTATCTTGCTCATTTTGTTAGCGAGAGTGTTGAAATTTTGCGTATATGTATCTGGTAGCAGTCTACGTGATTGGCTTTCAAATGGGCGGAATAGGACCAGTGGGCGTGGCCCAGCCCATATTTTGATATATCTTGCAAGTATTATATAGGAAATACATGAACTAAAATGCTCGGTATGCGATAATTACAGCTGCTCACTCCAATACAATCGCAATATGATAATGTGATGCAATATCAATGAAACAAGAATTTGGAAATTTTATAAGTATACATTTCTATTTTCTGGACTTTCCACTGAATTCGGTATTTTTTCATTCAGTGAATTTATTACTAACTAGCTGAGACCGGTGCGCTTCGCTGCCCATGCCACGCCTATTGGTCCGAACCCGCCCATTTTTGGACCAATCACGTAGATCGCCAACGGATATATATACACAAAATTCCAGGTCTCTCGCTAACAAATTGTGCAAGATATCACATTTTTTAAATTTGGCTTATATGGGCGGTGCCACGCCCATTGGTTCGATCCCGCCCGTTTTTGGATCAATCACGTAGACTGCCACCGTTTACATATACACAAAATTCCAGCACTCTCGCTAACAAATTGTGCAAAATATCTCAATTTCAAAATTTGGCTTATATGGGCGGGGCCACGCCCATTGGTCCGGTCCCGCCCATTTTTTCACCAATTACGTAGAATGCCACCAGATACATATACGCAACATTGCAGCACTCCCGCTAGCAAATTGTGCAAGATATCAAAATTTTGTCTATGTGGGCGGGGCCACGCCCATTGGTCCGATCCCGCCCATTTTTGGACCAATCACGTAGACTGCCACCGTTTACATATACACAAAATTCCAGCACTCTCGCTAACAAATTGTGCAAAATATCTCAATTTCAAAATTTGGCTTATATGGGCGGGGCCACGCCCATTGGTCCGATTCCGCCCATTTTTGGAAAATTCACATAATCTGCCATTAAATGCATACAAACAAAATTTCAGCACTATACCTATAATAGGAGCAGAAATATCGGATTTTTAACCTGCGATTTGTATGGGAGGTACCACGCCCCTTTGTCCAATTAAATTTTTTTTTCTATATAAACCATCTCGTGAAAATTTAGAATCGAATAAAAAAAAATCATCCAAATCGCTCCAGCCGTTCTGACGTGATGCCATTACACAGATGGACCGTTTCATTTTTATATATATAGATTTGTTTTCACGTTTGATTTTGATAAACAGTTTATTCAGTATTCTGCACAACATACCTACCTGACGATACCCTTAGCCATTGTGTTTAGTCTAGTTTTTCTTCATATTAGGGAGAATATTTATTCGAATGAACAAATAAATGATATTGTGCAAAATTGTTCCTAGTTGAAATGCGTGTAAGTGTAACTCTTCGTCAATAACATCCTCGTTGGAACATTTTTGCTGAAGATGATTTTTATTCCTCCAATTTACATAAATATATATCATCGGGACCTGGTACAAAGATATTTAGGTTAGGTTTGGTTGAATAGAGGAGACTTGTAAAACGTCTCATGTCCATGGACATACACTTAAGCCCGTGGTTCGGCCTGTTGTGCGCTCCTTATTTATGATTTTCATACCCCACGGATTACAGAAAATCGGTACTAGACACGTATATATATACTATAGACACTCAGTATCTCCAGTCATATCCTCTGAGATGAGTCAAGTCTGGCAATATGTCGGAACCGAAATACCGGGATCTTGCACGTGTGAAAGCTGGGCAGTGACACAGAAAATGTTCCATCGTTGCGATTGTTTCCCTGCATGCTCTGCACTCGTCGTTTTCTGCTAGTCCTATGCGATGAAGATGTGCCTGTAAGCTTGAGTGTCCCGTTAGAACACTTATCGTCTTACTAATCTCGATCTTGTTTAGTTCCAGAAAACTACTGGTTTTCTTCTCATTTGGGTCACCCCACAGTATCTTTGCAGTTGCTCTATTCCACACAGTTTTGTGAGACATCACTGCCCAGTGCTTCAACTTATCCTTCGTGGCTTCGAAAGGTTTCCAATTTTCCAAGTTTGTTACTCGAAGTTCTCTGCCCTTTTGCAGCCAAGGTGTTTGCTCGTTCATTTCCAATCACTCCGCTGTATCCCGGTACCCAGAAAATACGCAGTTGACCATGGACTGAGTAATTATTTATCGTACTTTTACAGTCCAACACTGTTCTGGATTTGACCTTTTCCGATGTTATTGCTTTGATTGCCATTTGGCTATCTGTGAATATGTTGGCATATTTAGGCTTTGCCAGTTAACACACTCCGTGAATGCTCGAACTTCTGCTTGAAATACTGTGTTATGGTCTGGGAGGCGGAAGTAAAGTTCGAATAAAGTTCCTTCCTCCTAGCCTGGACCCATCAGTGTAGCAGCTGGTTCCCGCTGGCGCACAGGTAGCTGTAAGCCGCACTTCAGGAATGCGGTCGGAGATTTCCGTTGTTTGAATATGACCGACCAGTGATTGTAATATCTTCTGATGGTACGACTTGTGGTCTCGATTTATCCATTCACCCATCAATTGTAGATGTCTTGCTGTGAGGGCTGCCTCATACTTTATACGGATATCTATTGGTTGGATGTACAGTATAGTCTCCAACGCTCTTGTTGGTGCGGTTCTAATTGCTCCGCTTATGCCTAGACAGCACATACGTTGCACTTTTTGCAATGGTATTACGTTGTACTTTTTGTCCATTGATGTCCACCACACTACAGAGGCGTAGGTTGTTATTGGTCTAATCACGCTCATCTAAAGCCAGTGTGTCATATTTGGACGTAGTCCCCATTTTGAACCTATAGCTCTTCTGCACAACGACCAACATCTGTGGGCCTTTGTAACTCTTTCTTCAATATGATCTTTCCAGTACAGTTTCTGATCCAAGCTTACTCCCAAGTATTTTATCTTTTTAGATATGGCAATATTCTTATCCAGGAATCGAGGCACGGTCTAAGGATGAATCTTCCTTTTCCTTGTAAATACACATATTTCTGTCTTGTCTGGGTTGACATTTAGTCCCCTAGGTTGTGCCCAGTTATATGCTATGTTAAGTGCCTCCTCGGCTGTTCTGCATCGCTGGTTTGGATGTGTGCCCCTTAGAAGTATTATTACGTCGTCTGCATAACAGACTGGTTTAAGTCCTTCATTGGTGAGGGCTTTAAGGAGACTGTGTATTAGGCCGGGTCGATTTGTGGGGAGGCAAAAAAAGTCGCCATTGCTCAGTGAAAATCGTATTCTAGGGAAGGAACCATACCTCTAAACGAATTCTGATGTCCCGGAAAAAATCCCACTTTGACCCATTTAGAGTGCTCCAATCGAGTCCAAATGTATGACCGACCCCCACTCAGTGAAGTGCTCAGAGAAAATCGTATTCTAGGGATCAAAATAAGAAACTTTGCCGAAGGAACCATACCTCTAAAACGAATTCTGATGTCCCGGAAAAAATCCCGCTTTGACCCATTTAGAGTGCCACCAGGGGGTTCCATACATTTGAGCATGATTGGATCCAGTTTATCAACGCCCGGTCAACCTGAAACTCGTCTAAGGACTGGATAAGTGTATCCGTCTGAACGTTGTTAAAAGTGCCCTCAATGTCTATACAAACAGCAGGTGTGTAAATTTTTTCACTGAAGGACTGTTCTATGTGGTGTACTACCTAATGTAGAGCTGTTTCTTTTAACATATGCGTGTTGCTTGAATTTTAGCTTGTCATCGGCTATCTTACTTTTGATCATGTCGTCAATTATTCGCTCCATTTTTTTAACAGGAAAGAAGTTAGGCTAATAGGTCGATAAGCCTTTGGGATCGTATAACTCGCCTTGCCAGGCTTAGGTATGAAGACCACCCTTGATTCCTGCCAATTTTTTGGGGTATATGCATGAGTTAGGCATGCAGTGAAAACTCCAACCAGATGAGTTGATACCAGATCCACCTCATTCTGAAGAAGCGCTGGAAATATTCCGTCCGGTCCCGCAGCCTTAAAAGGAGAGAAGCTTTTTATTGCTTCTTTAACCATAGAATCCGTAACCATAGAATCAAAAGCCTTACGGTATCATCTATAGTTACCATCCTTTTACCCGTTTTTACACCAGTGTTTCGGTTTGGATATGAGTTTTTGAGATGAAGTTTTTTATTTTGGACATGTTGTTAACGCTGTCTACCTGCTCACAGAAAAGCCTCCAGGAGTTACGTTTCGCCAGTCTAATGATTTTATTTTATTCGTTGAGTCTTCTGTGGTAGTCATCCCAATATACTGATAGCTTTTTACGTCGAGCACTGTTGTAAAGTCTGCCGACATCCTTGCCAATCGAGCGAATTTGCCCTGTCATCCATGGTTTCTCATAGGCAGATTTCCTTTCTCGAAGCGGGCACCTATCTTCGAATGATTTTACAAGACCCTCCGTAATCCTCCTCACATTGATATCAATGTCTTCTGTACTTGGATAATCGTTTTTAGGCTGGCCCAATCGATTTCTAAGTAGATTGCCGAATTTGGTCCAGTCGGTTTTAGCCTTATTACGGAAACTTATTGGGTTAGGCGGTGCACGCAAAGAAAAAAACGTTTGGGCGTCGTTTTTCGCAAACATTTTTCTTTGTCTCAAACTCTCTACTTTTCCCGTAACGGTTGAAATATTTGCGGTGAATGCAAAAGTTTATCGTAAACGTAGTTTCTCTTGCTGTAAACAAAAATTCTTTCATTCCAAAATGTTCGTAATTTATATTATGGTAAACGAAAAACGTTTACGGAAGCATATTGTATTTAAACATGATTGAATATTTTAAAGAGAGTTGAGAGAACAAAGAGGTAAACTTGTTTTCATTTTGTGAGAGTGCGGTTTTATAACTTTTTTATTATTTATATGACGGATTAATATGTGCAGATGTATGTGAGCTAAACTTGTTTTCATTTTGTGAGTGCGGTTTTATAATTTTTATTATTTATATGACGGAATAATATGTGCAGATGTATGTGAACAGAACTCAAAATATGCAGATGTGTGTGTATACAACACAAAAAGCGACGTTGCAACTTTTCTGCAAAAAGATGGAGATGTGTGTGTACAAAACACAAAAAGAAACGTTGCAACGTCGCATATGTACATGTTTGTCCGCGTTGCTTTATTAACAGACGGAGGTGGAAATTTATTTATCTGCATCCCTTCCTCCGCACTGTTATACAATTTCATAACATTTGCAATCGTTCTCAGCAAGCGTAGAGTCGTATGCTGGTGGGCCTTTAGTTTTGTACAGGCGTTTGTGGTGTTCGGTATTTGTGCGCGTGTGTGGCAAAATTAAAAATATTTTTATCTGTGAACTCAAAATTATTTCATTCAAAGAATTTATTAAACCAAAGAATCTAAATTATAGGAGGTGCGATATCTCGCAAATATACTGAGGACTCCAATTTAATGTTATAGCTAAATGGTAAATGAAGTGAAGACATGTGGGAAAATAACCAGATAGTTAATAGCATAAAAATGGATCGAGCACCGCATGACAATATTGAATATTTTGTGGAAAGCCGGAATAACAAAAACAATAGATTTTAACAGCAACTGAGACCATCTATTGCTGTTGATAACGACTAACTGGTTATTTTTCCACACGCCTTAAATTGTGAATAAGCAAATTCAAATCATTAACAATCAATCAACACACGTTTAGGTACTGAAGCTGCTAATGGTAATTGTGAAATTAATTTATTCAGGCACAACAGGGATGATAATTGAGAGTAACCAAATGGTACAAAAATCGTTCTAAAAAGGTAATTTTTCGACCCAAAAAGTACCAATTTTAAAAATTACCGCATTGTTGGAGCATAATAAGCACACATACTCGTATAATTGTTAAATATCTGAAATGCTTCATTTTATCGTATTTAATCGTAGAGGTCGCAAATATAATCCGATATTTACGGATGTTTGCACTCAAAGGCAGTTTGCCCGCACTGGTGTGCCAACCCTGGCACCGTCTTTGACATTATTGAGTGTAAACGTTCCTGTCCCCTCTCCAGTGAATTCAGTCAGCTGTCTCGTTTGCGGCCGTTGTTACACCGTCGTGGCACCGCCGGTAAAAGCGATAGGCTTTGTTCCTTTTTTTGTTAGAGCGGCTGGCCAAGTGTAAAAAAGAACGTTGACAGCGACAGAAGTCACTGATAGTTTGAGTTTTTATAAGTTTTTTTGTAAAATAAAAGAGATCGGCCCAAGTGAAGTACGGAGCCTAGAAATAAATATTAAAGAAAAGACAGTGCTAGTGTTTTTATTTGTGGGAATCTGTCCCCAGTCGCAAAACTGGGTAAAAGTGATTTGTTTGCTCGTGACCTGGGGCAACAAGAGACACACACACATACAGCACCGTCGCCGGTTCAACATCGTTCGCCGTGGATACTGCCTCTTCACATTGTGGTGATTCCAAACAGTGCCGTGTGCGACAGGAGGGTCAAGAAAGGGTCATCAAGGGTAAGCCGTCAGGAGACCCTGTACAACTGCCTTCACCACCATAAGGGACACAGGTACGTGCCAAAAAGAGGAAGCAGAGTTGACCACCAGGGCGTCAACATATGGTCCGTAGCAGCCGTCTTAATATTTCCAGCGTTTGATTTGCCGAAAGTACAAGGTACGTACAGTTTGCTATTTTTTGTGGTGATTGAGACACTGACCCTAGATCCCTGTCCCAAAAACTTTATTGCGTAATAAAATTGTATTACGCAATAGTTTGAGCAAAGGCAAAGTCTATAGGTACATAAAAGTAACAGTTTGGATAACTGTTACTTGTTGATGTGCATACGTACACATTGTTTTTGCTTTGCCCCTTTGCTTTGTGTTTTGCTTGCCTGTCTCTGTGACATTTGGTGACGATTGTTGTTGTACGCGATCGGCGTTTTGGTTGAACGCAAAAGTGGTGGTTGGTTTTTGGTACAACGCACACTACCCCTTCCCCACAAATTCTTGTTGGAATAATTTGTTGCTCCGCCAAACCGGCATTTATTTACATTGGTGCTTTGCCAAACCGGCATTCATTTACATTTCCTTTACCCCTTCGTTTGTTTTTGTGTTATTGAACACAATATTTGGTGTTTTCTTTGGTCTCACAGTTTGCATGGGCAAAATTTGGTGAGAACAGTGATAGAAAAGAAACACACATACATACATAGCAAAGTTAAGGCAACTTTGCAGTTCTTATTTGGATATTGCATTCTGTGTCAAGAAAGGGAAAACATATGTATGTATACATGTACATAACAAAACGAAAGTAACATATGTACACACTTGGTTGAATTTGATTTCTGTCACAGAAAAAAGCAAAAGAAGTAAACAAATTGATTGCAATAGAGAACAGTGGTCTCAAAGGATTTTTTTTTTTTCGGAAAAATTTTTTTTGGCTATATCAAATTAAAATCAAAAGAACTAACCCAATTACGATTATATTAACAATTTATATGCACAGTGGTCGTAAACAAAAATTATATCGACAAAAAGAAGAATATTTTGGTTAAAGGAAAATAAATTTGCCCCACTTTGATTTTTGCAAATATTCGAATTTTATAAAATCTGTCTCAAATCTGAGAATATTTAATTCTGAATTTGTTGGAAAAAGTCTTTCTCACATTGGTAACGAAAAATAAAGATATATTCTTTTTATTTAAAAATATTTGATTGAAGTCCTGCCTCGGTGTCATTTCCACACAGTGGATTGAAGGAAAAATAATTTGAAAATTTTGAAAATTTGGAAATATATTTTGAAAATTTGGAAAAATATTTTGAAAATTTTGAGAAAATTATTGGAAAATTTTGGAGTTATTTATAAATTTGGAAAATTTTGAGCTGGTTTTGGAAAATAATTTTTGAGCGATATTGGAAGTTTCCGGAATATTTGGTTTGACCTTTTGGGCGGATTGAAGAAAAAGGAAAGGCAAAACATTTGAAACAGTGGCCCAACGCAAAATTTTCTGAAAAACTCATTGAAATTATTTCAAAGAAACGTTTTGCTTTCCCTATAATAATAGAATCTCTTTCCATAATTTCTATTAGAAATTATTTCGATAAGGTTAAGAGAATTCTGGGAATTTTATTTAGCAAAATTTTACATTTTCCGGTACTGGAAACAATCTGACCCCATTTAGCTTGAACAGTGGTTCCATAAAATATTTTGGTGAACAAAATTTTTTGTTTTGCAACCAGAGTCTAACACTACAATGGGGCTTTTAGAGCAGTATTTAATTCAATGCGAGGAAGTTTTTGCTTATGAGAAGCAACTGAAAGAATCTGATGCCACTAAATACAATGAAATGTCACTAGAGGGAGAAAAGCAAGAAATTCAGGATTTGTGGACAGATTGGAAGGAAATCTACAAAAAATGTATTACTGACCCGGACTGCATGAAAACAGATAAGACAACTATCAAAAATAAGAAAGTAGAAGTACATGATAGTTACATAAAATGTCTTTCGATTATTGGGGAATGGAAGGATAGCATAAAAGTTCCTACAACCCAATCAGGCCAAAAGAGTAGTTCCTCGATTTCTGTCCCTCCGTGTGATACGCAAATTTTTCATGGTGACTATGTGAACTGGCCCAGCTTCAGGGATTTATTCACAGCAATATACGTTAATAATAAAAGATTAAGCTCAGTTGAAAAATTATATCACCTTTTTCAAAAGACTGCGGGGGAAGCGAGGGAAATCAATAGGAATATCCCATTAACTGCAGAAGGGTTTGAGATAGCAAGGGAAAATTTGAAAAATCAGTACGAGAATAAGCGTATTCTCATAAATAATCAACTGAGAACATTATTCAGTCTGCCTCAGTGTACTCAAGAATCAGCGAGTTGTCTCAAAAAGCTTCAGAGAGAAATCTCTAATTGTATGGCTGTCCTAAGGCTTTATAAAATCGATATAGGATCTTGGGATCCAATTTTTGTTAACCAATGCTCATCGAAATTACCAAAACTGACTCTGTCCCTATGGGAACAATCAATTTCGAAGCCTAAGTGGGATGAAATGGATAAATTTCTAACCGAACGATTCAAAGCTTTAGAAAGTGTGTCTGATATGATGGGCACTAACGATTCTGGCCCTCGTCAGAAACCTAATTATGATAGATCAAAACAGTTTAGGGTTCATCACACAAAAGTAAACGGCCAGAAGTGTATTTTGTGTAAAGGGGCACATGTTTTAAAATCTTGTCCAAAGTTTCTGAGTATGGACTTCAAGAACAGACTTGCTTCGGTTAGAAGAGTAAATAGTTGTCTCAATTGTCTGGCCCAGGGTCACATGGTTGCCGCATGCACAAGCAAAAATACTTGTTCAAAATGTCATATGAAACATCATACCCTTCTCCATAGAAACAACGTTGTTCAGAAAAGTGAGACAAGAGAATCAAATGAGACAAGTAATCTGACTCAAAGTTCGCAGAATCAGAATGTACAGTCCTCTGATTCACCTTCGACGACAGCAAATGTAAATACATTTCATACTTCGGTCTCAAATAAAACATTGTTAGCTACAGCTTGGGTTAGAATTATAAAAGAATGTCAGTCCTATAAACTTCGGGCTTTAATCGATCCTTGCTCAGATGATACGTTCGTTTCTGCGAGAATTCAGAAACTTTTGAAATTGCCAACAAAAGCAATTGCAGCCAACATCACAGGCTTAGGTGGAGAAACTTTAGCGAGATGTTCGTCAGTAGCATGTTTAACTTTGGGTTCAATAGAAACACCAACATTTTCGATAGATATAGATGCGCTAGTTGTCCAAGACGTAACGGGGAATGTTCCAACACATTCCTTTGATAATATTTCCAATTATCAATTACCAAAAATAAACTTTGCTGACCCAGGATTTTATAAAACTGGCCCAGTAGATCTTCTTATAGGGGGTAATTTGTATCCCATAATTCTACTTAATGGAGTAGAACATGGAATTCTTGGCTCGCTTGTGGCTCAGGAGACAGTCTTTGGATGGATTGTGACTGGCCCAACGAACAATAGGACTTCGGAGCGTATAGTTTGAGTATCTCATTGTACAAGGGTTTCGATCAATGATCAACTGGCTATGTTCTGGGAGATAGAAGAAGTTCCAAGAGAGCACACTGTCTCGGAAGATGATAACCGATGCGAAGAAATATATAGACGAACAACTGTTCGTAAGCCAGATGGAAGGTACGTCGTGGACTTACCATTCAAATCTACCCCGCCATTGAATATGGCACTTAGATCGAATAGATTCGTGGCTTTGAGCCAATTTCTCAGAAACGAGAAATCCTTGTCTAGAAAACCAGACTATAAATTAATGTATGACGAGGTAATAAAGGAATATCTGACTCTAGAACATATGGAGCAAGTAGAAGCCCCAAATGGAAGCTAGGAAGATTATTTCTATCTGCCTCATCATGGTGTTTTTAAACCTGAAAACGCTACGACTAAGCTGAGGGTTGTTTTTAACGCCTCTTGCCCATCAGTTAATGGGAAAAGTCTAAATGACTTTTTATTTGTTGGCCCAGTACTTCAAAAGGATATAATATCACTTATTTTGAACTGGCGCTTGTATGAATTTGTCTTCAATGCTGACATTTCAAAAATGTATTGACAAATTCTGATAAATCATCATCACGCCAAATATCAAAGAATTCTGTTCCGATCGTCACAAGATGAGGAAGTTAAAGATTTCCAGTTGCGCACAGTTACCTTTGGCGTAAACTGTGCCCCATACCTGGCCCTGAGAACTTTACTGCAATTGGCAGAAGATGAAGAAAGTCGCTTTCCTGTAGGGGCAAAAATTCTAAGAGAAAATATGTATTTTGACGATGCATTAGTAGGAACTCATTCTGTCTCAGAAGGAATAGAGGCTAGAAAACAGTTAGAGGCCATACTGATGTCAGCGGGTTTCCTGCATAGAAAATGGACATCAAACAACAAGAAAATACTTGATGGTCTGCCCCGTGAACACTTATTAAATTGCGAATTTTTAGATTTCGATGATAAAAGCATAGCGAAAACCTTGGGCATTAGGTGGAATGCAGTTTCTGACTCTTTCTACTTTGTAACAGAAAAAATACAAAACAAAGCATGTTTCACAAAAAGAGAAGTTTTGTCTGTAATTGCCAGGTTATTTGACCCGTTAGGTTGGCTAGCGCCAGTTGTAATAACAGCGAAAGTGTTGATGCAACAACTATGGCTTGACGACATAAAGTAGGACGACCAGCTAAAACCTCTGACCCTTATAAAGTGGAAAGAATTTGTCGAGAAATACAAAGAGATTGACTTCATTCATATTCCAAGATAGATTCGATATTCGCCACGGTGTAAGATTGAAATACACGGGTTTTGTGACTCGTCTGAGCTAGCTTACGCCGCTGCATTATATGCAAGAATTGAGGTAGAAAATAAAGTTTTCACCAGCCTATTGGTTTCCAAATCGAGAGTAGCACCAATCAAAAAAGTCTCTCTACCAAGGCTGGAGTTATGTGGAGCTTTGTTATTATCAGAGTTAGTTCATGCTTTTCTGCCCCAAGTGCAAGTAGACAAGAGTTCGCAATTTTTCTGGTCTGACTCAACAATTGTGTTGGCCTGGCTGAAAAAACCATCTCATAGCTGGACGACATTTGTTGCAAATAGGGTTTCAAAAATCCACGAAAAGGTAGAAAATAATTGGAAACATGTTTCCACAAATGATAATCCCGCTGATCTAGCAACCCGGGGGCTGACTCCTTTAGAGCTAAAGGAGAATAATCTTTGGTGGTATGGACCACCTTGGTTAAAGCAAAATCATACTTTCTGGCCCTCTAAAACAGATATTCCAGAAACTAGTTTGGAAGCAAAACCCGTAAAAGTTTATGTAGCTAGATCAGCAGATATCGAAGACTTGCTAGACCAATTTTCATGTCTTTCTCGAGCCATTCACGTAGTTGGTTATATTTTCCGTTTCTATAGAGCCACACGGCAGAGCTCAAAGGAAAAAGGCACTTTCCAAACGGTCAGATTGTCAAGCGAAGAGTTAGCATTCGCTCGAAACCGTCTTATGGTAATGTCTCAGAAAATTCACTTTTCTGACGAATATGAAAGTCTGATCAAGAAAAGGCGATCAGACCGAAAAGTAGCCTCTTGTCCCTTACTCCATTCCTAGACAAAGACCAGATTATCAGAGCGAATGGTCGTTTAGGATCTACATTATCTCTGTCGTATAGTGAGAGGCACCCTGTCATTCTGTCCCACAAAAGCAGACTCGCAAAACTTTATATTGCCTACATACACAGGCTGACCCTGCACGGAGGTATACGGCTAATGGTAGCTACAGCTTGAATGTTGGATACCTAAATTGAAAAATCTTATCAAAACACATATCCATAATTGCAGAGAATGTGTCCTTGTCCGTAAAAACCTTCAAGGGCAGATAATGGCAGCTCTTCCAACTGAAAGGACAACATTAAGTCGTCCCTTTGCTAACACAGGTGTTGATTTCGCTGGCCCATTTGAGATAAAGACCTTTTATGGTCGAGGGTGCAGACTTACCAAAGGATATATCTGCCTCTTTGTCTGTTTCGCCACCAAAGCCATACATTTGGAGGCCGTGAGCGATTTGTCTACCCCAGCATTCTTAGCAGCACTGACTCGACTCATCTCTCGTCGTGGATGTCCTAATAAAATCCACTCTGACAATGGGAGAAACTTTGTAGGAGCCGCTCGGGAAATAAAAGCTCAATTCCAAAAGGTTGTCTCTGAGCTGAAAGAGGCAGCCATTTCTCGATATGGGTTCCAGAAGTTAGAATGGCATTTTATTCCAGCCTCTGACCCGCATATGGGAGGGTTGTGGGAGGCTGGAGTCAAAAGTTGCAAAACGCACCTAAAAAAGATAGCTGGCCAAGTCAAACATACATTTGAAGAGTTAAGTACTATTTTGTCGTCTATTGAATCTTGTCTAAACTCTAGACCACTGACTCCTCTATCCGAAGATGTAGATGACTTAGGTGTGCTGACCCCAGGTCATTTCCTCGTAGGTTCCGCCTTGTTGACTCCAGCAGAACCCGAAATAGTCCCGTCTAAAACAGCACTTTTGAATCGCTGGAGGCGACTTAAGGTGCTCCAACAAGAATTCTGTAGGCGGTGGAAATCAGACTATTTGAAAGAGTTGCAAAAACGAAACAAATGGAAAATGCCTCAAACCAACATACAAGAAAATGATCTTGTCGTGTTGCGTAATGAAGCTGGTGGTCTAAATGATTGGCGCCTCGGGCGTGTAACAAAACTGTATCACGGACCTGATAATCATGTCAGAGTGGTCGACTTGAGAACTCAGTCAGGCATCAGAAGTCGCCCGGTTCATAAACTAGTACTCCTGCCCCGCTCTATTTGACAATATCCTATTTTCACCAATCCTTCCTGTGTCTGTCTCGTAGCCTTCACCACCACTACTTATATTCGTACTCATACCTCTTTTCTGTTTCCATTAGTCATGGAGTTTGACGAGGACTAACGCTGCCCCTTATGCGAAACTCGCCACGGCTTCCGGCACTGCCGTCGATTCCTGGCCCAACCGCCAACAGAGAAGATGGACACTATCAATCGGCTCCACGCTTGCATCAATTGCCTAGGCCTCTCCCATCAGGCCAGGGAGTGTCGCAGCAGACACCGCTGCCAGGAGTGTCGGGTCCGACATCATTCCCTGCTCCACCCATTCAAGGACAGCGGTTATGAAAGGATGCCCATGACGGCATGGGTCATGGCACATCGACCTCAGGTGGACGACGAAGCGCACGTATTGCGGGTGATGTTGGACCCGAACGAGGACCACAGTCAAGTGCTGCTAAACGCACCAAACTTCCCCATGGACATACCTACATATCACAGCTATATGAAGCTGCAGTTGTCCAGCCGTCATAACCGGACGCGCACGATGACCGCAACGATGGAGGTACGAACTGGCCCACCACTCTTCGTTCCGGGCAGAGACTGCGCACCCAGCGGAATCATCGAGGAGTATGAAGCAAAAGAGATGGCCGCCTTAGACTTTCACGAGTCCCGTACGGTCTCGATCATTTTGGGCAATGATGTTTCCAACAAAATATATATGGGCATGCCGCAACCGGAACCGGGGTTCCCCGGTGCGGTACCGGAACCGGGGTTCCTCTACCGCGCCCAGGATTGACCTTTTTCACCACTGTCCCTAGAAGATATTATATTATTGATATTAGTTCTTAAGTAACCATGAAATATTAACTTCAATAACTTTACTGACCCGCAACATGACAGGCTTGATCAACAAAAAAAGAAAATATCAATCCAGTCGATCTGGAGTTATCTGCCTGTTGATCAGGTAAAATTTTGTTGACCAAACCTCGCATGTTTCCATGAATTAAATGTTTTTTTTTCTAATTAACTATTTGTTATTGTTTTTTTTCTTATACCTTTAATTATAATTACTTGTATTATCATAAATTTAACGTAGTTTGTTTTGCACTGATAGTGCAAGGGGGGCCGGGATGTTTGCACTCAAAGGCAGTTTGCCCGCACTGGTGTGCCAACCCTGGCACCGTCTTTGACATTATTGAGTGTAAACGTTCCTGTCCCCTCTCCAGTGAATTCAGTCAGCTGTCTCGTCTGCGGCCGTTGTTACACCGTCGTGGCACCGCCGGTAAAAGCGATAGGCTTTGTTCCTTTTTTTGTTAGAGCGGCTGGCCAAGTGTAAAAAAGAACGTTGACAGCGACAGAAGTCACTGATAGTTTGAGTTTTTATAAGTTTTTTTGTAAAATAAAAGAGATCGGCCCAAGTGAAGTACGGAGCCTAGAAATAAATATTAAAGAAAAGACAGTGCTAGTGTTTTTATTTGTGGGAATCTGTCCCCAGTCGCAAAACTGGGTAAAAGTGATTTGTTTGCTCGTGACCTGGGGCAACAAGAGACACACACACACATACAGCACCGTCGCCGGTTCAACATCGTTCGCCGTGGATACTGCCTCTTCACACTGTGGTGATTCCAAACAGTGCCGTGTGCGACAGGAGGGTCATCAAGGGTAAGCCGTCAGGAGACCCTGTACAACTGCCTTCACCACCATAAGGGACACAGGTACGTGCCAAAAAGAGGAAGCAGAGTTGACCACCAGGGCGTCAACAACGGAAATTGATACAAAATCATTTTTCATCCCTATTGAAAATGGGGCATATCGGTCCATGTTTTGATTTAGACTCTACATATATAGAGGCAGCGTTACGGTTGGAAAATTTCAAAAAGGGGATTTTTTCGAAAAAAGGGGCAACTGATCATTAAAAAAGAGGGATCAATTTTAAGGTTTTTATTTATAGAAAACAACAATAACGCCGACCTATTCGCAGAATTTTCACCAATAAGATGAAACGGTAGAAATAAATTCGCATATGCATACACATACAAAAGATAAATGTAAATCGTTTTAACATATGCGTATATCCCATTAAATAACCTAATTCAGTAGCGCGTGAGGCAATTCTGTACGTTAGTACGAAAGTGTTGTTATAAGAGTATACAAAGCAGATTTTTTACAAAAGCCAAAAAGTGGCACAAAAAATCGAAAAGGGGCACATTTAGTATCAAAAAATAAAAGGGGCGCGAAAGTAGCACGGCTGGAAAAAGGGGCAAATATGCCACTTTAGTCGCACAACGGTAACGCTGTATAGATGTACCTTCCGATTAGCATTCTTGACTCTCTAGAGAACGAATTTTTAGCCGAGTATGAAGAAATATGTTTCATATTGCATAAAATCATCTGTAGAAAAAAGTGATTCATGTTGGTCCAGTTTTAATACATATAAAATTAATTGACTTTACATTTTATTTTATCCAGTATCGCTCCTTGTTAGAATTGCTTCACGTTTTGATATACGATTATACCCCACGTGATGGTTCCAGATGAATTTGAGTTTTTGGTGTAGATGCCATATATACGACTTATATAATTTTTTTGAAAAGTGTATATTAATTTTTCGTGCAAAGACATGTTTGATAAAAAAAAAGTATCAAATGTGTCGCGGGAGTATCACGGTACTTTGATGGTCTGAAAAGTACCAAAAAAAGTACTAAAGTATCAAATTTATCATCCCTGAGGCACAATACAACTGGATACTTCTGAAAACTGCTCATATTTTTAACACTAAACAGTTAACTTTGTTTTTTAATGACACTATGCAACACGATTTTTCACAAGAAGTTTTTCATGTTATTTTCTGATGTAGCTTAGTATTCTCTTCATGGACGTGGAAACCTCGGAAAGTCAGCATTTGGGTCAGAATATTGACCTATAAAATTCATATTTGAATAAAATGTTTGATATATGGTAAGATAACATCTCGCTTTGATCCATACAATGGACTACTACATTTTTAATATGTTCTAACATACATGCTTTCTTATTTACAGTTTGTCTACAACTTAATAAGATAGCTGCAATAATAGCAGAGGTGTTTGTCGGGGAGCTCCCGGGTACATTTTACTAAAAATTGTGAAATTTTTGATTATAAACATAATTTTATAAAACATATTAAATATCATACTTTAATCAAATTATTCCTTTGCGACAATCGTTTTCTCATTTATTGTTAAACTGACATTGCTTGTGGCAAAGGCAATGACCGTTTGCAACAAAAGTTTAACAGGGTTTAGGATAAACAGGCATTGCTTGTGACAAACACAATAACCGTTTGCACCAAACGTTTCACAGGGTTTGTAATAAACATAAATCATTTACGATAAGTACACTAACCGTTTGCTATAAACGTTTCTTTGGGTTTTGGGATGAACATAAATCGTTTCGATTCCTGGCCCAACCGCCAACAGAGAAGATGGACACTATCAATCGGCTCCACGCTTGCATCAATTGCCTAGGCCTCTCCCATCAGGCCAGGGAGTGTCGCAGCAGACACCGCTGCCAGGAGTGTCGGGTCCGACATCATTCCCTGCTCCACCCATTCAAGGACAGCGGTTATGAAAGGATGCCCATGACGGCATGGGTCATGGCGCATCGACCTCAGGTGGACGACGAAGCGCACGTATTGCGGGTGATGTTGGACCCGAACGAGGACCACAGTCAAGTGCTGCTAAACGCACCAAACTTCCCCATGGACATACCTACATATCACAGCTATGTGAAGCTGCAGTTGTCCAGCCGTCATAACCGGACGCGCACGATGACCGCAACGATGGAGGTACGAACTGGCCCACCACTATTCGTTCCGGGCAGAGACTGCGCACCCAGCGGAATCATCGAGGAGTATGAAGCAAAAGAGATGGCCGCCTTAGACTTTCACGAGTCCCGTACGGTCTCGATCATTTTGGGCAATGATGTTTCCAACAAAATATATATGGGCATGCCGCAACCGGAACCGGGGTTCCCCGGTGCGGTACCGGAACCGGGGTTCCTCTACCGCGCCCAGGATTGACCTTTTTCACCACTGTCCCTAGAAGATATTATTGATATTAGTTCTTAAGTAACCATGAAATATTAACTTCAATAACTTTACTGACCCGCAACATGACAGGCTTGATCAACAAAAAAAGAAAATATCAATCCAGTCGATCTGGAGTTATCTGCCGTTATCTGCCTGTTGATCAGGTAAAATTTTGTTGACCAAACCTCGCATGTTTCCATGAATTAAATGTTTTTTTTTTCTAATTAACTATTTGTTATTGTTTTTTTTCTTATACCTTTAATTATAATTACTTGTATTATCATAAATTTAACGTAGTTTGTTTTGCACTGATAGTGCAAGGGGGGCCGGGATGTTTGCACTCAAAGGCAGTTTGCCCGCACTGGTGTGCCAACCCTGGCACCGTCTTTGACATTATTGAGTGTAAACGTTCCTGTCCCCTCTCCAGTGAATTCAGTCAGCTGTCTCGTCTGCGGCCGTTGTTACACCGTCGTGGCACCGCCGGTAAAAGCGATAGGCTTTGTTCCTTTTTTTGTTAGAGCGGCTGGCCAAGTGTAAAAAAGAACGTTGACAGCGACAGAAGTCACTGATAGTTTGAGTTTTTATAAGTTTTTTTGTAAAATAAAAGAGATCGGCCCAAGTGAAGTACGGAGCCTAGAAATAAATATTAAGGAAAAGACAGTGCTAGTGTTTTTATTTGTGGGAATCTGTCCTCAGTCGCAAAACTGGGTAAAAGTGATTTGTTTGCTCGTGACCTGGGGCAACAAGAGACACACACACACATACAGCACCGTCGCCGGTTCAACATCGTTCGCCGTGGATACTGCCTCTTCACACTGTGGTGATTCCAAACAGTGCCGTGTGCGACAGGAGGGTCATCAAGGGTAAGCCGTCAGGAGACCCTGTACAACTGCCTTCACCACCATAAGGGACACAGGTACGTGCCAAAAAGAGGAAGCAGAGTTGACCACCAGGGCGTCAACAACGGAAATTGATACAAAATCATTTTTCATCCCTATTGAAAATGGGGCATATCGGTCCATGTTTTGATTTAGACTCTACATATATAGAGGCAGCGTTACCGTTGGAAAATTTCAAAAAGGGGATTTTTTCGAAAAAAGGGGCAACTGATCATTAAAAAAGAGGGATCAATTTTAAGGTTTTTATTTATAGAAAACAACAATAACGCCGACCTATTCGCAGAATTTTCACCAATAAGATGAAACGGTAGAAATAAATTCGCATATGCATACACATACAAAAGATAAATGTAAATCGTTTTAACATATGCGTATATCCCATTAAATAACCTAATTCAGTAGCGCGTGAGGCAATTCTGTACGTTAGTACGAAAGTGTTGTTATAAGAGTATACAAAGCAGATTTTTTACAAAAGCCAAAAAGTGGCACAAAAAATCGAAAAGGGGCACATTTAGTATCAAAAAATAAAAGGGGCGCGAAAGTAGCACGGCTGGAAAAAGGGGCAAATATGCCACTTTAGTCGCACAACGGTAACGCTGTATAGATGTACCTTCCGATTAGCATTCTTGACTCTCTAGAGAACGAATTTTTAGCCGAGTATGAAGAAATATGTTTCATATTGCATAAAATCATCTGTAGAAAAAAGTGATTCATGTTGGTCCAGTTTTAATACATATAAAATTAATTGACTTTACATTTTATTTTATCCAGTATCGCTCCTTGTTAGAATTGCTTCACGTTTTGATATACGATTATACCCCACGTGATGGTTCCAGATGAATTTGAGTTTTTGGTGTAGATGCCATATATACGACTTATATAATTTTTTTGAAAAGTGTATATTAATTTTTCGTGCAAAGACATGTTTGATAAAAAAAAAGTATCAAATGTGTCGCGGGAGTATCACGGTACTTTGATGGTCTGAAAAGTACCAAAAAAAGTACTAAAGTATCAAATTTATCATCCCTGAGGCACAATACAACTGGATACTTCTGAAAACTGCTCATATTTTTAACACTAAACAGTTAACTTTGTTTTTTAATGACACTATGCAACACGATTTTTCACAAGAAGTTTTTCATGTTATTTTCTGATGTAGCTTAGTATTCTCTTCATGGACGTGGAAACCTCGGAAAGTCAGCATTTGGGTCAGAATATTGACCTATAAAATTCATATTTGAATAAAATGTTTGATATATGGCAAGATAACATCTCGCTTTGATCCATACAATGGACTACTACATTTTTAATATGTTCTAACATACATGCTTTCTTATTTACAGTTTGTCTACAACTTAATAAGATAGCTGCAATAATAGCAGAGGTGTTTGTCGGGGAGCTCCCGGGTACATTTTACTAAAAATTGTGAAATTTTTGATTATAAACATAATTTTATAAAACATATTATATATCATACTTTAATCAAATTATTCCTTTGCGACAATCGTTTTCTCATTTATTGTTAAACTGACATTGCTTGTGGCAAAGGCAATGACCGTTTGCAACAAAAGTTTTACAGGGTTTAGGATAAACAGGCATTGCTTGTGACAAACACAATAACCGTTTGCACCAAACGTTTCACAGGGTTTGTAATAAACATAAATCATTTACGATAAGTACACTAACCGTTTGCTATAAACGTTTCTTTGGGTTTTGGGATGAACATAAATCGTTTGCGACAAACATACACCACAAACGAAATTCGTTTGTCTAATTTTTCGTTTGGGAGCAACGAATTTTTTCTTTGCGTGTGGCCGTACAAAGATATTTAAAAATATATATTAATATCAAATTTAAATTCGAAATTTAACATTTAACCTACACGCTGAAAAAATATGCTTCTGTAGTATATTGTCCCAATATACTACTATTTGTATATAAGCTCATATTTTATTTGAGAAAATTAGTTTGCAAATATATTATGTTGTAATATATAAATATATGCGTTCCAAATAAATTTAATTGATTTTCAAATAAAATTAATTTGCTCAGAAATATATACTATTTAAAAATTTGTGTTCCAAAAACATTTTCTTTCGATTCAAACATACCAAAAAATGCGATTTTGCCCCGTGTAGTCCTTCCTCTTTACAGGAGTTTGAATGATTCAAAATATGCAGCCTTCAACAATTTTATTACTCAATATTTCCAAACGTATTTAATATTGCTCGAAATACGACGTTGTCCAAATCATTGTTCCTGTGATAGATTGCGATGGATATCGTCGTAATGATATTAGAGAGAGAAATATTCTGGGTATAACTAATCTGAAACTATAAATTTGTGTTTTAAAAAATGTTGTATTGTCCATTATAACTGCGATATAACTTTACAATTTGAAACGCGACAACAACAAGAAAAATAATAGCAAAGACATTTCCATAAAGTAATTTGCTTATTTCGTTAAATTATTGACATTTGAAAATAAAATCGAGACTCGCAGTGATGAAGAGCGGTATTTGGGTGCCGTTATAAAATTTGTAGGGTTGCCGTCGAATTGGAAAAAGTCCCCGCAAACCACATATCTTCAAATCCACCAAGCAGAGAAATTAGTGCCTTTTGCTACTTTTATAATATATATATATTTGTGGAAAAGTGTAAAATAAATTAAAAATAAACTACTAAAATTTCATTTTTATCAATACGGGTTACATTAAAGACCTAGATCTATCCAAAATAAAAACAACAATCAATAAATTTCGATATTTGCACTTTTCCTATTTTTCGTTACAGAAGAATTTGACCCAAAATAACAAGAATAAAGTGCCGTTATTGTAGTTGCTACAAACCAACTACACCGATATAGTATGTATATTTATGTATGTCGATCGATACAGTTTAAGGGATTGCCACATAATAACAATTATTGAATCCGTGCGGGAATATACCGAAAAGGACAAAATCCGGTATAATTTATTCAATAAAAAATAAAAAAATGATTAAATAAACACAAATTAATTTCGTCGCGAACGACAAAAACCATCAATTTTAAATATTTTTCGGAATATTTGAGTTTTCGACGATACATCCCAAGGGAAGAATATGCCTTCAGCGACGTAAACTCTCAGATGTTCGAAGAGGCTAGTGATATTTATCAGACGTGTAAAACTGAAATAATTATAAGATGTTCTACAAAATACCAACCGGTTTCCACAAAACAAATTAACAGTTCAATTCCACAAAAAATTAATTAAACTAACAATTTCAATTGGAAACTGATATAATTTCTTTAAACAAGCGCAAAATACAAGATTCATAAATGAAGAGTGAACATTTGAAATCACTGTCGGCTAGTGAGAAAGAATATTCTACGAGGAGTACATATAGTTCAAGCTGTTTTTCGTCACATCGTCATACGAGATATGATCATCAAGTGGGTCAATTAAAGCTTCTCGAGGAAGCACACAACATAATAAATAAACCGGTTTACGAAAAAACTAATCGCATAAGTCCTCATGACGAAGACGTACATTCAGCTGTCAATAAACGAAATAAAAACGTGTTAAAGACAATTTCAGAAATTTAGGAAACAAATTATTCACTTTCCTCTCCACTGAAACGGAATCCTAATTGCGAATTATCAGTTATGAAGACGTTAGTGAATTTTAAATTAAAAATATTCTTCACATTGAAAGAATTACAGTAAAACCGTATAATTATACTAATAGATTTTGAAGCGCTGTTCAATATAAATATTGAGCAGACTCAATTAAATTTTTGGTTTCCCCTCCCCTTTACAAAATGGATCATCAAGAAGACGAACATTGACAAAAATCCAAAAGACGTGCTATGTCCAGAGTGTGCAAATTTACGACACTATAGGTTATAAGAAATATAAGTAACTCCTCGCCTCAGCAGTAATCTTTTTTCGCCCAAAATTCCACTTAACCATTTGTGTATATTTCTTATCTATATTAATTTACAGGCTTACGGATGTTTGATATGAACGGAACTCATCATCAATCAGAGCCTACCATGAACTATGACTTACCACATCAATCGTCAACATGGAGTAATTAGCTACAACTTTCAGGCGGGAGTATGTTGACGTGAGTTCAACAGCTTTATATAAGGAAACCATCCCCTTGCTTTGAATGCTTTCACTCTCATAGCACTCATTTTCATTTATAAGAAGAGCTTCATTCTCTTAATGTACATATTTACTTCTCTCTCACTCTTGAGGAGCATCAGCTGTATTTACTTTACTATTGTTACAACTTCACATGCTGTTTAGCGCTCTGGCGTTTTGTTGCCTTCCAAAATTAAAATTCCACTTGGTTAAAATTTAAATTTCGATTTCTAGGGTTTTATTGTAATTCAATATTTCTTTTCGATTTGTGTAAAATATGTACATGAGTGTGTGTGTAAATGTAAGTGGCGTATGTTTAACTAACTCTGTTTTCAATTTATTCACAAATTCATTTCATTTAAATGTATAAACTTGGGTCGTTTTTGTTCTCTATGGTTCTTGATTTTTAGTTAAGGAAACACTTTCAATTGTTAACACTTATATATTATTTGGCACAATTCACTTTATCACGGGGGAGAGGCGCACGAGTTTAGTTAAAGGATCGGTAAAAGACTGATTACTTGTGCTTGCCATCTATCTCTTCTAAGCTCACTTAACGACTTTCGTTAAGCTACAGATGGCAAGCGACAAGTAAACAAACATATAAACAAAAGGGAAATTAGAGTAATGAGTGCTTTAGAGTGATGAGTGCATAAGTTATGCATGTATGGGCATATAAATGCATTTATACACCTACACATATAGTGGACGTTTCACACTGATGTTCAAAAGTGAGATGTCACCTTTGAACATTCTCCCCCCCCCGTGATATAGTGTAGATTATTCTAACTTAAACTAGCTTAATCTAAAACTGCAGCTCATTTGGCTCCCGTGGATGAAAACCCCATCCAGTTTTGGGGCCTGTCCCGGATCCAAGGCTTGAATAACAAAAGTTGACGGAAATGCGATGGCGGGTCTGAGTAGGGTCGAAGTGGTAGGGTACTGGGTACAGCATCTGTCTTCAGGGAATATGGGCTGACATCGTGTCGTATAACGGTACTTCGTGAGTTGGATGAGTCACGACTCGGGGTTGGGCTAGGCAACTGAGAAACCATATCTAGGGTAGACGAGATGTGAGTACCAAGTTCTTTTACAAATAAATAGAGTGTTAGTCAATCTGAAAATAGTTTGACGATTTTCGTTATCGGTCTACTAACTACTCCGTGTGCTGTCCGAATATCTACGACCCTAATGTTTTGATCAGTTCCAAGGTATGTTCTTTCTATACGGCCTAATTTCCATTCTGTCGGGGCCAATCTCTCATCTTTAATTACAATTAAATCGTTTTCCTTTACATTTTCTGTTTGATACTTCCACTTATATCGACGATGTAGCTCATTCAAATACTCAGTTTTCCATCTTTGGCAAAAATATTGAGATATAATCTTTAATCGTTTCCATCTATTGGCTAGGGTGAGGTTTCCGTCTGAAACATCTGGTTCTGCTGGGGTCAAAATGGAGGTACCTATCAGAAAATGTGCTGGGGTAAGAGGATTTAAATCGGAAGGGTCGTCGCTGGCTGGACTTAGGGGTCGAGAGTTAAGACAGGCTTCAATTCGCGCTAAAATGGTCGAGAATTCCTCAAAGGTAAAATTCATTTGCGGTATAAATTTCCGTAGATGTGTTTTGAATAATTTAACTCCCGCCTCCCATAATCCTCCCATATGAGGGGCACCGGGAGGAATAAAACTCCATTCTAAATTTTGATAAACATTGTTCTGGGTGGCGTCTTTTTGCAGATTCTTCATAAACTCTAGCCTATCTTTTTTTATTAATTCTGCTGCTCCTACAAAATTAGTCCCATTATCTGAGTAGATCTTGGCTGGGCTTCCTCGTCGCCCAATAAAGCGAAATAAAGCGGCTAAAAAGGATTGAGTTGATAGATCACTAGTGGGTTCTAAGTGAATTGCTTTTGTGGAAAAGCAAACGAAGACGCAAACATAAACCTTTGTTATTAAACAAGCTCTTCCTGTAAAATTCTTTATGTTGAAGGGTCCTGCAAAATCGACTCCTGTATTGGTAAAAGGTCGAGTCAGCATAGTTCGCTGGGGCGGAAGTGAGGCCGTAATTTGCGTTTGAGTCTGGTGTTTATATAAAACACAAGTTCTACAATTATGAATTACCTTCTTGATTAAGGGCTTCAATTTAAATATCCAAAATTCAGACCTGATTACTCGAGTCATGAGTTGATTTCCGCCATGCATCGTAATTTTGTGAATAAATTCCACTAACAAAAGGGCTAATCTCGATTCGTATGGGATAAGAATGGGATGGCGCTCGTTATATGTAAGTGCTGGGGACTGAACAAGGCGGCCATTTGCCCTAATGATTCCTTTTGAATCAATGAATGGATTGAGAGATAAAAGACTGCTACTCGGTGAGAGTCTTTTCTTTTGGGTTAACGCTAAATACTCCTCTGTGAAATAATGTTTTTGTGTTAAAACAATAAGACGATCTTTGATATCTTGGATTTCACCATGGGTGATTTCTGCCGAAGAAATTCTAAGTCGGGTCCGATTGACGCCGGTATTTCTCCAAAGACGAATTGCAAATGCTAAGACTTTATATGCTCTTGATAGAGAAGAAAATCTATCCAAAGGATCTTCAACTGTTGTGGTCGCGAAAACTTTAACTGCCTTTGCTTCTAACTCTGTGTCGCTCATAATGTCGTGTCTAGGCCATCGGTCTTTTGGAAACTTCAGCCACTGGGGTCCAGTCCACCACAAATGATGTGACTGCAAATCATTTGGCGAACATCCTCGACTGGCTACATCAGCTGGGTTGCTTTCTGAATCTATGTGCTTCCAATTTTCCTTGCCTACATTATCTAAAATATCTGAAATTCTATTTCCTACAAAGGCACTCCATGAACACGGTGGTTTTTTGAGCCATGCTAGCACGATCGTTGAGTCGGTCCAAAAGTGTGTTGAAATATTTTCAATTTGTAAGTTGGGAACCACCGCTGTGGTTAATTTTGCTAAGAGAACGGCTCCGCATAATTCTAATCTGGGCAGAGATATTTTTTTGATGGGTGCTACTCTCGTTTTCGCTGCCAAAAGAAACGTGTCGACTGTTTGATCTAAATGTTCTACTCTAACATAAAGAGTCGCGGCGTAAGCGCTTTCTGAAGCGTCACAAAAACCATGTACTTCAATTTTACTTGAGGGTTTGAATCTGATCCACCTAGGTACTGAAACTGAATCTATTGAAGGACAATTTTTAATGAAATTCTTCCAATTCATTCGAGTGATGGGCTTCAACGCGTCGTCCCAATCTACTTTATCCAGCCAGACTTGTTGCATGATAAGCTTTGCTACGATGATTACTGGAGCCAACCATCCACATGGGTCAAAAAATTTGGCAATTGTTGAAAGGACTTCTCGTTTGGTGCATAATTCCCTTTCTTCCGTGGGTGGTGAGGTGAACGTAAAGTTATCAGCCGAAATGTTCCATCGGATACCTAGAGTCTTCGTTGAAGTTCCTTCCGAAATATCCAACCAATTGACCGGCAAGAGTGAGTCAGGTGGCAGATCGCGAAGTAGATTGGGGTCGTTTGAACTCCATTTTCTCAATTCAAAACCTGCTGAGTCCATGGCTGCTACTAATTCTTTCATAGACTTAAGGGATTCTTCTACAGTGTGACCTCCAGCTAAAACGTCGTCGACATATAAATTTTGTTTTATAATTTCCGAACCTAATGGGTATGTTTCTTTAACATCTTCTGCCAATTGAATTAGGGTCCTAAGAGCTAGAAATGGGGCGCAATTAATTCCGAAAGTGACTGTCGAAAGTTCAAAGTCTTCAACTGGGTCATTTGCTGATCTTCTAAAAAGAATTCTTTGAAATGGGGCCTGACTTGGGTCGATTTGTATTTGACGATACATTTTGGTAACGTCCGCGTTGAATACATATCTAAAAAACCTCCATTTTAAAATCTGCAATACTAAATCCTGTTGAAGAATTGGCCCTGGATGTAAAATGTCATTAAGACTTTTCCTATTTGATGTGGGACTTGACGCATTGAAAACTACCCTAAGTTTAGTAGTAACCCTATCTGGTTTAATAACTGCATGATGTGGCAAATAGTAGTGAGGGGTCTTCTCGATTTCCTGGGGTCTCAGTTTCCGCATGTGTCCAAGTTCCAAATATTCCATTATCGCTAAGTCGTATTTAGATTTGATTTCGGGCGTTTTTTGCAACTTTCTTTCCATTCTATAGAATTGCGCCATTGCGATATTTCGAGATGCTCCAAGTTCAGCACAAGATTTGAACGGCATCGTGACAATATATCGTCCATCTTCATTTCTTCGCGTTGTATTTTTGAAATTTGTCTCGCAAAAGGTGTCCTCTGCTGACCTCAAAACTTTTTTTGGGGTCTCCTCCACCTCCCAAAAACGTGTGAGAATTTTCTCTATCGAAACTGTATTGTAAAGTGAAATTTTCCTATCATTTGTGTTTGATTTTTCAAGGGGTCCGCCCACTATCCAGCCAAAAACGGTGCTTTGCGCTAGTAAAGATCCTATAGATTTCATTGGAGCTCCTACTGTGTAAATTAAGGGTCCTATGTCTAAACCTATCAGAAGATCTATGGGTCGGCTTTCGTAAAAACGAGGATCTGCTAACTCGAGTTGGGTTGTTTCTCTATGTTGATTTTTATCTAGGGTGCGCGACGGCAAATTAGAAGGAAGGGACTTCAAAACGGGTGCCCAAACTTCTAATTCAAAACTAGGGTTTGTACGAGAACAAAGGTTAAAAAGACAAGCTTTTGTTGAAGTTTCTGAAACGGTTTCACTTAAACCGGTAACATGAACAAGATTCTTCCTAGTTGGAAGCTTCAATTGGTTTGTAATCTTCTCTGAAATAAATGTTGATTGAGATCCAGGGTCGATAATCGCTCGTGCGTCATATCGCTGCCCTCTAGATTCAATTTGAACAATCGCTGTGAAGAGTAGTGTTTCTTTCGATTGCTGCTGGCTAAGTTGTGAATTTTCCTTGAGAGTTAGAGTCGTTATACTAGGAGTTTGAAAACTAGGTGTGGACTGTAAACTAGGAGTGGATTGTACTAGGGTGGTTAGAGCTGCCGCACTGGTACTAGGTCGTACGTCATCTCTAACCGGTTGTGAATTTGTAGGTCGGGCCTCATTACCCTTATGTAATAAAGTGTGATGTCTTTGATTACATTCCCTACACGTGAAACGACTCTTACAATCTCTTACACCATGATCCGAAGTGATGCAGTTGTAACAAAGATTGTGAAGTTTTACTAAGTGAATGCGATCATTCACGTTTTTCTCAAGGAATTGTGGACAATTTCGTAACAAATGGTTTGCCTTGCAAATTTGGCAACTCGGTCCATTTGTACGACTACTAGGTTGCGTAGATGTGCTAAATCTGTTGCTATTGTTGAATCTTCTTTGCGAACTTTGAGTCTGTTGCGCAACATTAGTTTGAAATGACTTAACCCTATTTTCCTTCCTACTATAATCGGGTCTAGGCAGATTATTTTTGGAGAAATGGGGCTTAATATTTCCTACAGATTCTAAAGTTTTGAACTTGTGTGTCAAAAATTCATTCAAATCTTTCCAAGACGGTAGTATGGAACAGTCTTCCAAACCGTTTTCAAATTCTTCTAAGAAATTTCTCGGCAGTTTCGTAGAGGTAAGGTAAACTAAAATTGGGTCCCACCCCTTCACATCTACGTTGAGTGTTTCTAGTGTCTGAACGCAACCATCAATAGTGCGTTGAAGTTTCTGGATCGAAGATCCTGAATCTGCCGAAACTGGTGGTAAACTAAGTAGAGTCTTTAGCTGTTCATTAACTTGCATTCGTTTATTCTCGTATCTGTTTTCTAAGTTTTTCCATGCTAGATCAAAACCTTCATTTGTTAGTGGTACGTTACTAATAATTTCCCGTGCCTCCCCCGCGGTTTTTTGTTTTAGATGGAAAAGTTTTTCTACTTTACTAAGTCTAGAATTATTTCTGTACAAGGCCGAAAACAAATCCCGAAAAGTAGGCCAAGCGCTGTATCCTCCATGAAATGTGTCGGTGTCGCATGGTGGTAAACGTAACGATAGATGGTTGTTTGGCTCAACTGTTTCCTTTTTTCGGGTCTCCGATTCTCGTTCGAACTTTTCCTGCTGCCTTTCGTCGGTTAGCGCTAAAATTTCTCCATTTACTGCGCTTAAACATCGTTTGTATGTCTCTAATGCCTCTTTATAATGGGTCCTCAACTTTGATTTATCGATTGGGGCCTCATCTTTTTCGGGAACACGGTCTCTACAATCTAAATAGGCCCTTTTCACTTGATCCCAAACAGAGTTTAATTCTACACGTGTCACTTCTAATGAGTGAATATTATCATCGGTGCTAGTAGCAGAGTAACCACTCTCAAAGTCTATCAGATCATTTACGCAATTTACAAATTTATCACGTAAAACTTTATCCATATTTCCTCCTTCTTAAATATTTTCTTTGTCAAATTTTAAACTGGCTAAAATTTCAAGAAACTTTTAAAATTGAGCTTTTCTTTTAACAATTTCTGTAAAAACTTACTTTGCCAATATTTGCAAAATAATTTCAGAAAAAAGCTAATTATTTGTTGAATGGGGCCAATCTTTTACAGTCCGACTTTTTTTTCACGAATAGATATAAATAATGGCAGTTTATTTTGAACTTGTGTCGTTTGTGCGAACAGTAAGAAATTTTAGCGATAATAATTTTTATAGACTTGGGTCTTTTGAAAAAAAATTATATAAATAAAACTTTGGACGAAAGTAATTCTTTGTCGGCTAGTGTACTCTCAAAAAATTACCAATCAACTCTTCTTTAACAAAACAAAAAAACCCGTAGAAAAGCGATTCTTCTATCAGAAAAAAAATTCAATCAAATCAAAAAACAAATTTTGTAGGAAAGTGTTTTTTGCAAAATTATAACAAACAAAACAACAAACTGTAAGAAATTGTTTTTTCAAAAAAAAACCAAATTTCCAAGAAATTAGCACTTAATAGATTTCTGAGCAAATTTATTTTTCGTAGTAAAGTGTAATTTCCCAAATATTAGCACTTAATAAATTTCTGAGCAAATTTATTTTTCGTAGTAAAGTGTAATTTCCAAAAATTAACACTTAATAAATTTCTGAGCAAATTTATTTTTCGTAGTAAAGTGTAATTTCCAAAAATTAGCACTTAATAAATTTCTGAGCAAATTTATTTTTCGTAGTAAAGTGTAATTTCCAAAAATTAGCACTTAATAAATTTCTAAGCAAATTTATTTTTCGTAGTAAAGTGTAATTTCCAAAAATTAGCACTTAATAAATTTCTGAGCAAATTTATTTTTCGTAGTAAAGTGTAATTTCCAAAAATTAGCACTTAATAAATTTCTAAGCAAATTTATTTGTCGTAGTAAAGTGTAATTTCCAAAAATTAGCACTTAATAAATTTTTGTGCAAATTTATTATTCGTAGCAAAGTGTAATTTCCAAAAATTAGCACTTAATAAATTTTTCGAGCAAATTTATTTTTCGTTGTAAAGTGTAATTTCCAAAAATAAAAATAAATTTCAATAAATGTAAATTATTGTGTTAGTTCTGTTTAGCTTTTGCCGAAATGTCCGTCCGATCCCATCAATCATCAAACCATATGTTCTCTCATTCCTTTCTTTACGGCTGAAATTATGTTTTCCTACTTCTCCCTTTTTTTCTATTTCACAAAAAAATCCAGTGGTACATTAACCTTTGGGTTCCCTAATCAAGGCAAGAAGTGAAAACGAATGAGAAGACAACGAGAAACCAACGAAAAAAAAATCTGCTACCTATTGTCTGGTATGCATCGATGTACATAGACTGCTGTTGTTGTTGTTTTAATGGGTACGAGGGGTCGAGTTGGAAGTGTCGGCACAGGAACTTTTTTATAAAATATATCAAGATTTTCGCTTCAAATCGGTTGGAAACTACAATAATGTTGATTTATAGCACAAACCACACATATTAATAGCTAAAGAATGTAAAAAATCTTGAAATTTTTGACATTTTTCAAAAGGATTTTTCTATTAAATCTAAAGCAATACGAGGGTCGTTCAAAAAGTTGGAACACGTATTTTCTAAAGAAAAAAAAAATAAATTTATTTTTTCTTTTTAATTTATTGATTGGGATTGATTTTAGCGGTCGATTTCTCCCTCAGAAAATCGTATATAAAGAAGGCAAAAAAAAATCACGAAGTAATTTGTAGGGTTCTCAAGCCAGTCAGCGGATGAGTCGAGCCAATAAAAATCTTTCCTTTTAAGCAGCTAATAATAATAGTAATAAGAATAAAAGTAAGCTTAATAAATATAACCGCGATTAAAGCAGCCGAAAAAATTCAAGAAATTTTCGCTCTTTTGTTTCGCAAGAAAGTTGTCCGTCCACGCGTTATTCAGCACAAAATTATCTGGAATTCTTGCTGAGGTTTTCGGAATAAGTCAATGGGTGTCCGTCCGCGCGTCCGAAATCTTAATAAACTTATCTTAATAATCGTATCTTAATACTCTTATCTTAATATTCTTATCTTAAAAATAACTTGATGGCATAAATCGACTCGACTAGCCGCTGGCTTTCAGAAAAATTCATCAGAATGCGTAATAAATTATTCGAACAAATTATCGAAGGGTTTTCAAAAAGGTTGGGTCGCTATTTTCCTAAAGTTTCGAAAACTAGAAAACAGTAAAGTCGCGCGTTGTTACCGAAAAAATCGTCAAAAAACTTTCATAGGTTAGAATGCATGTAGGTTATGCAATAGGTTAGTATATATGTAGAAGGGTATGTACTGCAAGCTAACTGCACTTATGTAAGTATGTATATCAAAGTATATAAGTATATGTATATAAGTGCAAGCTAACTGCAGTTAAGTGTTCAGTTATTTTTGTATATATGTAAAAGGCAAAACCCAAGCCAGCGTCGTACATAGGGCCAGACCCGCCAAAATCTCCTTCATATAGCAATATGGCGGAGTTCGAAAAAAAATGGTTTTGGCACCCTATGTAACAACGCTACCTGCACAAATTTTGGGTACTCACTTTGATCCTTTCATGTATTTGGGGTACCTGGTGTTGTTGGCGTTGGTCGCTGGTTCTTCCTTCCTTCCTTCTAGGGGTTCAGGCGTGATGTCGTTGGTTTGTTTTTCCAAGGCTCCTTGTGGGGTTTTGTGATGGGTCACTTTGAATGTTAGGGTCACTGGTTTTGTTGGTCACTTTTTTCTTGAGTCACTTTGATTTGGGTCACTTTGTTTTTTTTTGTTTAATTCGCGCCGAACCGATTTTTTGTTTATATTAACCGGTCTTGCACAATGCTCACGGTGTTTTAGTTTTAAATATTTTTTTGAATCACTTTTTTTGTATACACTGTTAAATTTTTTGTTTTTTAATTATTTAAAAAAACACACTTTTTTATCCGGTTCGCATAGGACCAAATGTTTAGCGCTCTGGCGTTTTGTTGCCTTCCAAAATTAAAATTCCACTTGGTTAAAATTTAAATTTCGATTTCTAGGGTTTTATTGTAATTCAATATTTCTTTTCGATTTGTGTAAAATATGTACATGAGTGTGTGTGTAAATGTAAGTGGCGTATGTTTAACTAACTCTGTTTTCAATTTATTCACAAATTCATTTCATTTAAATGTATAAACTTGGGTCGTTTTTGTTCTCTATGGTTCTTGATTTTTAGTTAAGGAAACACTTTCAATTGTTAACACTTATATATTATTTGGCACAATTCACTTTATCACGGGGGAGAGGCGCACGAGTTTAGTTAAAGGATCGGTAAAAGACTGATTACTTGTGCTTGCCATCTATCTCTTCTAAGCTCACTTAACGACTTTCGTTAAGCTACAGATGGCAAGCGACAAGTAAACAAACATATAAACAAAAGGGAAATTAGAGTAATGAGTGCTTTAGAGTGATGAGTGCATAAGTTATGCATGTATGGGCATATAAATGCATTTATACACCTACACATATAGTGGACGTTTCACACTGATGTTCAAAAGTGAGATGTCACCTTTGAACACATGCATTTATGTACTTTAAGTCTTTTCACTCTACATATTTATTAGAATAGTTCACGAAGAACTGTAACCAAATACATTATTTATTTTCAACTAACGGACATCATAGTTTTCATAAAATATGATTTTAAGTTAGTTAAGGTTTTATATTTGAAGGAGTTGGTCACGTGGACCCTACACTGAAAAAAGTGTACTGAAAATCATTGAAATTTTCTTAACTCTTAGAATTTTTCTTTGATTTGGCTCCAAAGACAAATACTACTCAAATAAGTACATCTTGTACTACATTAAAGTCATTAATCATCTTTAAATCAGAACAGAAAACGTCTTTGAAAGAATTACGCCTTATGAAAGACTTCACATTCTTAAATCACTCACGCCTTGTGCTTACATTAAATACATAAATTACTTTAGATTGAGTACATTCTGTAATTAAACCAAGCACCTTGTACTTTCCTTAAGTGTTAAATATTTGTATTTAATTATTTGTTTACTACCTGTCGATACCCTTAGCCATTGTGTTTCGTCTAGTTTTTCTTCATATTAGGGAGAATATTTATTCTAATGAACAAATAAATGATATTTTGCAAAATTGTTCCTAGTTGAAATGCGTGTAGGTGTAACTCTTCGTCAATAACATCCTCGTTCGAAAATTTTTGCTGAAGATGACTTTTATTCCTCCAATTTACATAAATATATACCATCGGGACTTGGTACAAAGATATTTAAAAATATATATTAATATCAAATTTAAATTCGAAACTTAACATGTAACCTACACGCTGAAAAAATATGCTTCTGTAGTATATTGTATCAAACATATTCTGCTTGAAATATACAAATGTTTAGGGTTCACTCGAAATATATTTTATTTGGCACACACAAATATTATATATTTGGGAAGATTTTGTTCTAAACAAATCTTTGTTTCCGTCCTAATATTTTTATTTTGGGACTATTATTTACAAAACAAATATTTATTTGCATTTAAGTATTCAGAGAATATGTATATCTATACATTAATTTTCAGACAAGTTTTCAGAAATTTTCTTAAATGTTCGTAAAATTCTTTCATAACTGAATCTTGCAAAATGATACATTGCTTGATGGGTTAATAACAAATGGTGATTTGGAATAAATAGAAATTAAAAATAAGCGCTTTAAAACAAAAGTATTGCTACTTATGTCATTTTAAATTGTAAGGTACAACTCAAAATCAATGAAAAATTAAATATCAAATTCGAAAAATCTGCAACGTTTTTAAAATCCTTTTTAATTTATTTGTTTTCATCGGAGTAACCGAGCCTATAAGGCCATATATGATTACAAAATACGACAATAAATATTCGACTCGAAAAATTATATCAAATTATATTTGAGAAATTCCTAAACAATAATGTTAATTGTATATAAGCTCATATTTTATTTGAGAAAATTAATTTGCAAATACATATATTATGTTGTAATATATGCTGTAATATATGCGTTCCAAATAAATTTAATTGATTTTCAAATAAAACTCATTTGCTCAGAAATATATACTATTTAAAAATTTGTGTTCCAAATAATGGGTGTCCCAAGAAGAGTGCAATTTTTTAATCTCGCAACATTCGAAGTGTCATTGTTTGACATTTGAATAATTGTTATTGTTTGTTAGTAGAAGGTACGAGGTTAGTAAAAATGGAGCGAAGGGAGTTCGTTAATTGGGTATTGGAGAGACAACATGAAAATGCTGATTTTGCCGATAAAATCATCTTCAGTGACGAGGCCCATTTTCATCTTGATGGCTTCGTCAATAGGCAGAATTGTCGCATTTGGGGTGCGGAAAATCCTCGAGTGATTCACGAGAAGCAAATGCATCCTCAACGTGTCACTGTGTGGTGTGGTTTTTGGGCTGGAGGAATCATTGGACCTTTTTTTATGAAAATGAGGCAGGTCAAGCGCAAACAGTCAATGGTGTTCGGTATCGTGAAATGATAACCAGTTTTTTCTTGCCTAGAATTGAAGAAATGAATGTGGAGGGCATGTGGTTCCAACAAGACGGCGCCACATGTCATACAGCCAGAGAAACAATTCAATTGCTGCAAAAATTGCGCTCTTCTTGGGACACCCTTTATATTTTCTTTCGATTCAAACATACCAAAAAATGCGATTTTGCCCCGTGTAGTCCTTCCTCTTTACAGGAGTTTGAATGATTAAAAATATGCAGCCTTCAACAATTTTATTATTCAATATTTCCAAACATATTTAATATTGCTCGACGTACTGATATTAGAGAGAGAAATATTCTAGGTATAAAGCTGAGTATAGACGATTGCAAGATCGGCAAACGTTATCAACCCTGTTAAAGTGCTGCAAATATACGGACAATGACAGATTGTTAGGCAAAGGTGAATTGACAGTTTAGACGATTGCAAGAAAACATTACAATTTCATATATTTACAATATATTTTGTAAATATTTATATGCAGGATTGCCAATAAAAATACATTATAGACAGTGTTGCAAATAAAATGTTTTTCTGGCAATGGCGCCGTTGTCACATGCATAAACTTCGCACATATAACAATCTGCAAATTATCTCGCAATAACTTTTCTGCTAACGTTGCAAAACAAAAATTGTATGTTCACACGGTTGTAAATTCACAGGGTTGCATTTTTCTGGCAATGTTGTCCGATCTGCAAATCGTGTGTACTTACCTTAACTAATCTGAAACTATAAATTTGTGTTTTAAAAAATGTTGTATTGTCCATTATAACTGCGATATAACTTTACAATTTTAAACGTAATTCGAATATATATATGTACTAGCTTGACCCGGTCCACTTCGTTATCTCAGATTAAGATTTCCGATCCCGTTCATTTTCGAACCAATCACGAATCCTGCCACCAAATACATATACATAAAATAACAGCACTCTCGCTAACAAATTGTGCAAGATATCTCAATTTCAAAATGTGGCTTACATGGGCGGGGTCACACCCATTATTCTGATCCCGCCCATTTTTGAACTAATCATGTAGATTGCCACCAGATACATATAAAAAGAATTACCGTACTATCACTACTAAATTGTGAAAGATAGCTCAAATTTGGGTTATATGGGCGGGGCCACGCCCTTTGGTCTGATCCCGCTCATTTTTACACCAATCACGTATGCTTCCACCATACACATATATACAAAATTACAGCACTCTCGCAAACAGATATTGCAAGATATCTTAATTCCAAGATTTGACTTGTATGGGCGGGGCTACGCTTATTAGTCCGATCCCGCCCATTTTTGGACCAATCATGTAGACTACCACCAGATATATATGCTCAAAATTACAGCCTTCTCTCAACAAATTGTGCAAGATATCTTAATTTCAAAATTTGGGTTATATGGGCGGGGCCACGCCCTTTAATCCGATCCCGGCTATTTTTGGAACAATCTCGTAGACTACCGCCAGATATATATGTACAAAATTACAGCACTCTCGCTAACAAAATTTTCAAGAGATTTCAATTTCAAAATTGGACTTTTATGAGCGGGGCCACGCCCATTGGTCCGATCCAGCCCATTTTGAAACCAATCAGGTAGACTATCACTAGATACACAAGTACTAAATTACAGAACTCTCGCCAAAAAATTGTGGAAGATATCTTAATTAACTCCCATTGTTCCGATCACGCACAATTTTGAATCAATCACGTAGACTACCACCAGATACATATACACAGAATTACAACACTCTCTCTAACATATTGTGAAAAATATCCAAATTTAAAAATTTGGCTTATATGCGCGGTGCCACGCCCATTAGTCTGATCCCGCCCATTTTTGGACAAATCACGTAGACTACCACCAGATACATATGCACAAAATTACAGCACTCTCGCTAAAAAATTGTGTAAGATATATCAATTTTAAAATTTGGCTTATATGGGCAGGGCCACGCCCATTCGTCCGATTCCGCCCATTTTTGGACCAATCACGTGCACTACCAACTGATACATATGCACAAAATTACAGCATTCTCGCTAACAAATTGTGCAAGATATCTCAATTTCAAAATTTGGCTTGTATGGGCGGGGCCACGCCCATTGGCCCGATTCCGCCCATTTTTGGACCAAACACGTAGATTGCCATCAGATACATATGTACAAAATTACAGCGCTCTCGCTAACAAATTGTGCAAGATATCTTAATTTCAAGATTTGACTTGTATGGGCGGGGCCACGCTTATTAGTCCGATCCCGCCCATTTTTGGACCAATCACGTAGATCGCCAACAGATACATATACCCAAAATTCCAGCTCTCTCGCTAACAAATTGTGCAAGATATTTCACATTTGGCTTATATGGGTGGTGCCACGCCCATTGGCCCGATTTCGCCCATTTTTGGACCAATCACGTAGATCGCCAACAGATACATATACCCAAAATTCCAGCACTCTCGCTAACAAATTGTGCAAGATATATAATTTTTAAAATTTGGCTTATATGGGCGGTGCCACGGTGGACCAAACACGTAGATTGCCATCAGATACATATGTACAAAATTACAGCGCTCTCGCTAACAAATTGTGCAAGATATCTCAATTTTAAAATTTGTCTTATGTGGGCGGGCCCCGCCCACTTGAAATATCGAAAATGCAGGTACCCTATTTTCACCACGCCCCACACATGTACATTCTGTGAAAAGATCGGTCCAGCCGTTTAGACGTCTATACGGTACAAACAACCAAACACACGTTCTTCTTTATATATATAGATATTTGATAACGTTGTAAAATTTCTTACAATTTTCTTTCTGCAATTACGCGAATGTTCTTGTTCCGCTTAAATATCAATAATTATACCCTACACCACACTGTGGTACAGGATATTATAAGTTTGTTTCACGGCAGATGTTTGTAACACCTGAAAATAACACAGCTAGACCCACCTTAAAGTATACCGATCGACTCAGAATCACTAGCTGAGTCGATTTAACGATGTCTGTCCGTCCGTCTGTCCATGTAAAGTTGTTCGTCGACTACAGGTCGCAATTTCACTCCGATCGTTCTGAAATTTTGCAGTTTAGAGTATTTCGCGGCTGTTAAGATCGCTATTGAATTTAGTTGAAATCGGTTCAGATTTAGATATAGCTCGCATATATATGTTTCGTCCGATTTGGCCCTTTAGTCCTATAGAAGCTGTATTTTACATCCGATCGTTTTGAAATTTAGAATGGTAGAGTTTCTTGATCCATGAACCAACATTGCAGAATTTGAAGAAAATCGGTTCAGATTTAGATATAGCTCCCATATATATCTTTCGTCCGATTTGGCCCTTTAGTCCTATAGAAGCTGTATTTTACATCCAATCGTTTTGAAATTTAGAATGGTAGAGTTTCTTGATCCATGAACCTACATTGCAGAATTTGAAGAAAATCGGTTGAGATTAAGATATAGCTCCCATATATATCTTTCGTCCGATTTGGCCCTTTAGTCCTATAGAAGCTGTATTTTACATCCAATCGTTTTGAAATTTAGAATGGTAGAGTTTCTTGATCCATGAACCAACATTGCCGAATTTGAAGAAAATCGGTTAAGATTTAGCTATAGCTCCCATATATATGTTTCGTCCGATTTGGCCCTTTAGTCCTATAGAAGATGTATTTTACATCCGATCGTTTTGAAATTTAGAATGGTAGAGTTTCTTGATCCATGAACCAACATTGCCGAATTTGAAGAAAATCGGTTAAGATTTAGCTATAGCTCCCATATATATGTTTCGTCCGATTTTGCTCTTTAGTCCTGGAGAAGCTGTATTTTACATCCAATCATTTTGAAATTTAGAATGGTAGAGTGTCTTGATCCATGAACCAACACTACCGAATTTTAAGAAAATCGGTTACGATTTATCTGTAGCTCCCATATATATGTTTCGTCCGATTTTGCTCTTTAGTCCTGAAGAAGCTGTATTTTACATCCAATCATTTTGAAATTTAGAATGGTAGAGTTTCTTGATCCATGAACCAACACTACCGAATTTGAAGAAAATCGGTTAAGATTTAGCTATAGCTACCATATATATGTTTCGTCCGATTTGGCCCTTTAGTTCTATAGAAGCTGTATTTTACATCCAATCGTTTTGAAATTTAGAATGGTAGAGTTTCTTGATCCGAATTTTAAGAAAATCGGTTACGATTTATCTGTAGCTCCCATATATATGTTTCGTCCGATTTTGCTCTTTAGTCCTGAAGAAGCTGTATTTTACATCCAATCATTTTGAAATTTACAATGGTAGAGTTTCTTGATCCATGAACCAACACTACCGAATTTGAAGAAAATCGGTTAAGATTTAGCTATAGCTACCATATATATGTTTCGTCCGATTTGGCCCTTTAGTTCTATAGAAGCTGTATTTTACATCCAATCGTTTTGAAATTTAGAATGGTAGAGTTTCTTGATCCATGAACCAACGCTGCCGTATTTGAAGAAAATCGGTTAAGATTTAGCTATAGCTCCCATATACATGTTTCGTCCGATTTGGCCCTTTAGTCCTGTAGAAGCTGTATTTGAAATCCAATCATTTTGAAATTTAGAATGGTAGAGTTTCTTGATCCATGAACCAACGCTGCCGAATTTGAAGAAAATCGGTTAAGATTTAGCTATAGCTCCTATATATATGTTTCGTCCGATTTGGCCCTTTAGTCCTATAAAAGCTGTATTTTACATCCAATCGTTTCGAAATTTAGAATGGTAGAGTTCTTGATCCATGAACCAACACTACCGAATTTGAAGAAAATCGGTCAAGATTTAGCTATAGCTCCCATATATATGTTTCGTCCGATTTGGCCCTTTAGTTCTATAGAAGCTATATTTTACATCCAATCGTTTTGAAATGTAGAATGGTAGAGTTTCTTGATTCATGAACCAACATTGCGGAATTTGAAGAAAATCGGTAAAGATTTAGCTATAGCTCCCATATATATGTTTCATCCCATTTGGCTCTTTAGATCCAATCGTTTTTATACCCTACACCACACTGTGGTACAGGGTATTATTTAAGTATAAAATGTCCCAAAAGTTAATTTATGTAAACAATTTATACATGAATTACAAAATGTATATATCAGAGTTATTCAACTCCCATCATATCGCTTGGGGTAGTACTAACACCAATAAAAGGGGACACGCCCTTATCGAATTTTTGAATACAAATGACCTCATAACTCTTAACATAGGAAACACTGCAACCTTTGTTAACAAAATTAGGGAAGAAGTATTAGATATAACGATATGTTCAGAAAATCTTATTGATGAGATTCATGAGTGGAGGGTTTCGGATGAACACTCCTATTCAGACCACCGTTATATAAGGTTTAAAATTGCACGGCCACCGCTGAACCCCATAAGTTTCCGTAATAAGGCTAAGACCGACTGGACTAAATTCGGAAATCTACTTAGAAATCGATTGGGGCAGCCTACACGCGATTATCTATGTGCAGAAGACATTGAAATCAATGTTAAGAATATTACCGAGGCTCTTGTAAAATCATTCGAAGATAGTTGCCCACTTCGAGAAAGGAAATCTGCCTTTGAGAAACCCTGGATGACAGGACAAATTCGCTCGATTGGCAAAGATGTCCGCAGACTTTACAATAGAGCTCGACGTAAAAAACAATCAGTATATTGGGACGACTACCACAGAAGACTCAAAGAATACAATAAAATCGTTAGATCGGCGAAACGTAACTCCTGGAGGCTTTTCTGTGAACAGGTAGACAGCGTTAACAGCATGTCTAAAATGAAAAAGTTCCTCTCAAAAACTCATGTCCAAACCGAAACACTGGTGGATGAAACGGGTAAAAGGATGGAAACTATAGAAGATACCGTAAGGCTCTTGATGAAAACTCATTTTCCGACTGGTAATGCTGGACCAACAAAGGAACAGTTACAGAATGAAAATGTATTGCATCAAGTACCTATTACGGATATAACAGATGGTATGGTTAAAGAAGCGATAAAAAGTTTCTCTCCCTTTAAGGCTGCGGGACCGGATGGAATATTTCCAGCACTTCTGCAGAATGAGGTGGATCTGGTATCAACTCATCTGGCTGGAGTGTTCACTGCATGCCTAACCCATTCGTATACCCCAAAAAACTGGCAGGAATCAAGGGTGGTCTTCATACCAAAGCCTGGCAAGGCGAGTTACACGACCCCAAAGGCTTATCGACCCATTAGCCTTACTTCTTTCCTGTTAAAAACAATGGAGCGAATAATTGATGACATGGTCAAAGGTAAAATAGCGGATGACAGGCTAAAATTCAAACAACACGCCTATGTCAAAGGAAGATCAGTGGAAACAGCTCTGCATGAGGTAGTGCACCACATAGAAGAGTCCTTCAGTAAAGAAATGTATACACTTGCTGTTTGCATATACATTGAGGGCGCATTTAACAATGTACAGACCGATACACTTATCCAGTCCTTAGACGAGTTTCAGGTTGACCGGGCGCTGAAAAACTGGATCAACAATATGCTAAGGAATAGGTGGATTATTTGTGGGTCATATGACGTAAAAATTAGAGACAAGGTAAATCGTGGTATACCTCAGGGGGGCATTTTATCGCCTCTTCTATGGGTTACGACGATACACAGTCTCCTAAAAGCCCTCACCAATGAAGGACTTAAACCAGTCTGTTATGCAGACGACTTTGTAATACTTCTAAGGGGCTTTCATCCAAATCTATTATGCAGAAGAGCTGAAGAGGCACTTAACATAGCATATAACTGGGCACAACCAAGGGTGTTAAATGTTAACCCAGACAAAACAGAAATATGTCTATTTACAAGGAAAACGAAGATCCCACGTTTTACCCCGCCTCGATTCCTGAATAAGACAATTGCTATAACTAAAAAGGTAAAATACTTGGGAGTAATCTTGGATCAGAAACTGTACTGGAAAGATCATCTTGAAGAAAGAGTTACAAAGGCACACAGATGTTGGTCGCTGTGCAGAAGAGCTATAGGTTTAAAATGGGGACTACGTCCAAATATGACTCACTGGCTTTACATGAGCGTGATTAGACCAATAATCACCTACGCCTCTGTAGTGTGGTGGACATCAATGAACAAGAAGTGCAACGTAATACCTTTGCAAAAAATTCAACGTATGTGCTATCTAGGCATAAGCGGGGCATTTAGAACTGCGCCAACAACAGCGTTGGAGACTATACTGCACATCCAACCAATAGACATCCGTATAAAGTATGAGGCAGCCCTCACAGCAAGACGTCTACAAGTGATGGGTGAATGGATAAATCGAGACCTCAAGTCGTACCATCAGAAGATTTTAGAATATCTAGTTGGTCACATTCAAACGCCAGAAATCTCGGACCGCATTCCTGAAGTGCGGCTTACAGCTACCTGTGATACGTTTGTGCCAGACAGACGCTCCTGGGAAAATGGAACTTTGGCCCATGTGCCAGTGGGAACCAGCTGCTACACGGATGGGTCCAAGCGTGGAGGAAGGACGGGTCTGGGACTTTTTATTGATGAACCAGAAGTCGAACTTCACTTCCGCCTCCCTGACCATAACACACATTTCAAGCAGAAGTTCGAGCAATCACGGAGTGTGTGAACTGGCTCAATAACACGACAAAGCCTAAATATGCCACCATCCTCACAGATAGCCAAATGGCGATTAAAGCAATAACATCGGAAAGGGTCAAATCCAGAACTGTGTTGGGCTGTAAAAGAACGATAAATGATTACTCAGCCCATGGTCAATTGCGTCTTTACTGGGTACCAGGACACAACGGAGTGATTGGAAATGAACGGGCAAACAACTTGGCTTCAAAGGGCGGAGAACTTCGAGTAATAAACTTGGAAAATTGGAAACCTTTCGAAGCCACGAAAAATGAGTTGAAGCCCTGGGCAGTGATGGCTCATAAAACTGTGTGGAATAGCACAACAGTAGGAGCAACTGCAAAGATACTGTGGGGTGACCCAAATGAAAAGAAAACAAGAAGTCTTCTGAAACTAAACAAGATCGATATTAGTAAGATGATGAGTGTTCTAACGGGACACTCAAGCTTGCAAGCACATCTTCATCGCATAGGACTAGCAGGAAACGACGAATGCAGGGCATGCAGAGAAAACATCGAAACGATGGAACATTTTCTGTGTCACTGCCCGGCTTTCACACATTCAAGATCCCAACATTTCGGGTCCGACATATTACCAGACGTGACTCATCTCAGAGAATATGACTGGAAGATACTGAGAAAATTCGTGTCTAGTACCGATTCGTGAGGTATAAAAAGATCATAAATAAGGAGCGCACAACAGGCCGAACCACTGGCTTAAGTGTATGTCCATGGACATGAGACGTTTAAACGTCTCCTCTCTTCAACCTAACCTAACCTAACCTATTCAATATTACGAGAGTGGTGTAGGGTATTATATGGTCGGCACCGCCCGACTTTAGCCTTTCCTTACTGGTTTTTAATTATAATTATCATGCTTTTATACAGACGTCACAAAAAACATAATGGTGTTTTCTTTTTCTAGATAATGTATTTTAAAATGTGCTATCATTCTATAAAAATCTCAATTTTCATAAAATTGGATTTAGCATATTTGCATGTTTAGCTAACGATTTTCTCTTTAATGCACAAAATAACTGTTTATTTATTTATGAACGAAAAACGACATTATACTACATACACACATTTACTGTCTTCTGCATTGTTTTTGTCAAAGTAATAAATTCGTAAACGCACAGAAATTCCACTAGTCTAAATGTCCGAGACAGATTTATGACTCCTTTTGTTATCAATTCGCGTAACTACAACGCACACACTCACATTTTGAATGTACACCTTTTTGTCTCATCGTCGTATGAGCAGTCAATCGATATTTCCAGACAATGTGTTTTCGACTATCTGTGAAATATCATCGCCTTTAACATTTTTCTATATGGCACACACTGCCGACAAACAGCCGCCATAATTGTTGCTCTTAATGTAGAATTAAAAATGTCCACTCGGACAAGCGCACGCAGCCTTTCTCTACAACCGCTCCACAAGAACTGATTTCAAAAATTCTAAACAAACTTCACTGTAACGCTCACTATTATTCTCAATTTTGCGAACAAAGTTGTCCTCTCGCAGTTAAAAATTATCTCTTTACTTAAAAGATAAATAATTCTTAATTCAACGTTACCAAAAAAAAGGACTGAAAATTAAAGTTATATTGTCTTTAAAAACATGACAAGAGAATTTCTACAATTTTAAGGAAAAAAATTTACAAACTATTAAAATTTATACTTGAGCTAATGACAGTTCTACTACAATCAATTATTATTTCTTTAATTTTATTACGTAACGTTAAAGTCAACATGACATACACGCAAAGAAAAAATCGTTACTCCCAAACGAAAAATTAGACAAACGAATTTCGTTTGTGGTGCTTGTTTGTCGCAAACGATTTATGTTTATCCCAAAACCCAAAGAAATGTTTATAGCAAACGCGTAGTGTACTTATCGTAAATGATTTATATTTATTACAAACCCTGTGAGCGGTTATTGTGTTTGTAACAAGCAATGGCTGTTTATCACAAACCTTGTAAAACGTTTGTTGCAAACGTTCATTGTGTTTGGCACAAGCAATATCAGTCTATCAATAAATGAGAAAACGATTGTCGCAAAAGAATAATTTGATTGAATTATGATATTTAATATGTTTTAGGCACTCCTAGTGCTAACCCTTCGACGAGCGGTAGGAAAAGGCCGAGGCGAAAGAAGGCTCACGATGCCTACTTAAGGACCTGCTCTTATCTTCGGAAATTCGAAGAAAAGAGCGAGTCTGGCATAACGGTGAAAGAAATGAGGCTGATCAAATCCGACTGGCTTCGTCCGATGCTTCGTCATGAACGGCTTAATCCCCAAATAGCCAAGAAATCGTCCCTGATTGGGCCTCTACCTTTCTTTACACCGGTGGATTTGTAATGACCAATGGAACAGTTTATTTACTTTTCGCAAGAAAATAATTTATGTCAAAAGAAGGAACAATTATACTAGGATGACGGGAGTCATTAATGTGCTAGCTAATCAGTCGTATGGGGGGGTTCGTATCCGTTCCTATTAATCCTCAGTTCTGTCTCACAATAAAAATTTTAAAGACTCCCTTATTTTACACAATTCTATTATAAAATGGACCATTGTCACTAGGGAAGCAAACATAAGCCCCAAAACGAAACCCTAGTTACGATACTAAATTAAAGAAAAGGAAAAAAAACACATTATATTGACTGACATGTATGGTGGCACGAGTTGTGTGTCCTTTAGGTAATATTTGGGAACACAAGGGGCATTACCCTACTATACCATTGTTCTAGTAAAGAGCGATTTGGTTTCTAGAACCCCTAACTGAAACAATTAACGCACTACAATCACTTCATCATTAATGTAGGAAAACAATTTTTAATTTTCTAGCAATTCATCATATTTTTATCCTATTTATTCACATAGTTAGTTAAAAAACCAGTAAGGAAAGGCAGAAAGTCGGGCGGGGCCGACTATATAATACCCTACACCTCCCTAACAATGCGATAAGGGTTATTGCGATAATAATTTGGAATAATTGGTAAATGGGTAAGAACATATATATGCGGATATATCTAATTCTGAACCGATAATCACTAAATTAAGCAATATTCGTTCCTACTTTGAGAAACATCTTTCTGGAGAATTTTGTCATGATCGGAAGTAAAGTACAACTTCTATAGCGCTTTGTAACCAAATCAGGAGGAACATATATATGGTGCTTATATATAAATCTGAATCGATTTTCGGGATCGTCCTTGGGCCTAAAAAAAGATATGTGCAAAGTTTCGTTGAGATCGGACCATAATTGCGACCTGTACTTTGATTACAAGAATACGCCTACAGACGGACAGACAGACAGACATAGCTAAATCGACTCAGAAAGTGATTACAAGTCGATCGGTATAAAAAACAATGGGTCTATCTCTTCTCCTTTTGGGTGTTACAAACAAATGCACAAAGTCATAATACCCTGTACCACAGTGTGGTGTAGGGTATAAATATTTACATGTTGGCAATAATTGAATCTTAAATTAGTTCTGATATATCTTTCATTTTTTTTTCAGTGTATAATTGGTTCTGTTGAATCAAAAAAAATACACAAACGTTATGTATCTGAACGAAGAAACATTAACATGCTGAACATATGATATTTGTTGTTGCTTTTGAAATTTTGAATCTTTTATACTATACTGTTATACAAAAACTGGAAAGTTTTTTTTACGCTCCAAAATGTATGTAAACTCTCTTAAAGACACTTTCTTTGCGATAAGATCATGCTTTCATTAATAAGACAAATGCAATGTAAAGAACGAAGTTTACTGACTACGTCATCAGCCTATATAGGTCTTTCCACAAAAATTTTATGAATTGATTTGAAATTTAAATTTAAAAACATTTAAAATAATTTTATGAAAATTGCTAGTGGTCAATCATTTTATACACTTTGCTAAATAAATTCACTGATTTAATCCACTTACCACCTGATGAACGAAGATTGTAGAGGCCTCTGCAACTTGCTGATCATAGTAGTGATTTGTATGGCTGATGTTGTGCAATATTGTAATCATACTGACGTAGTTATGGTTGGCTTGTTGTAATATATATGTGATAGGTACCTTAGATGTAGTTAAGTTAAAAGATTAGTGCTAATTCTATAATATTGAACCTTACGTAAAATCTTAAGCAGCAAACAATCAACCAGCATTTCGCACCATATATTCGGTGGTTTCTTCTTCAGGACAACAATTGTATTCCTTATTTTCAAAGTTGTTACTATTAAGGAATATAAAAATTTAATTTGTCAATTGCTTTATAATTTTGATATTACTCTGATTTATTCAAAACTCTGGTGCTCGCAATGATGTATGATAGTGAATAATCGGATTTGACTTTGCTGATTGTTTGTTTGCAGTCAGTTATTTTTTGCAGATTTGCCGGCACCTCACTGCCCGCTACACTTTTATGATGTTGTGTCTTTGTTGTTGGTTAGTTATGGTTAGGCAGACTTTTATGACCATCACCACATGGCAATGCAGGTTACTGGGGCCATCCCAGCAAACAAAAGCCTTCAATTTCCAATATCAATTTGGTGATCTCGCTTCTTTGGATTGTAAAGGTAGTCTATGACAATGGTTTTATTTTGTGGAACCAATAATAATTCTGGAGACTTAGAAATTATTTGACACGACAAGTATTAAAGCGGTGTCTCAAAAACTGCATAAGCTGTATGCAAACGATAACGCTACCTGTTTAATAAAAAATTAGGAAGGAAAGGCAGAAAGTCGGGCGGGGCCGACTATATAATACCCTACACCTCCCTAACAATGCGATAAGGGTCATTGCCATAATAATTTGGAATAATTGGTAAATGGGTAGAAACATATTATCTAATTCTGAAACGATAATCGCTAAATTAAGCAATATTTGTTCCTAAATTGAGAAACATCTTTCTGGAAAATTTTAATGATCGATGATGCCAAATCAAAAGGAACAATCAATATAAATCTGAACCGATCTTCCCTGAGTACTCATTCATGTAAAAAGACCTCCTTCTGTCGAATTTCGTACTGATCACATATAAAATACAGTCTCTACAGCGCCTACATGTCAAATCGGGGGTAACGTATATATGGGGGCTATATCTAAATCTGAACCGATTTCTTCCAAATTTAACAGTGTTCATTTATATAATAAGAAACCTCTTTCTGCCGAATTTCATACTGATCGGATATAAAATAACATTTTTACAGCGCTTACAAGTCAAATCGGGGGTAATGTATATATGGGGGCTATATCTAAATCTGAACCGATTTTCTCCGAATTTAGCAGTATTCCTTCATGTAATAAGAAACCTCTTTCTGCCAAATTTTGCACTGATCGGATATAAAATCCAGTTTTTACAGCGCTTACATGTCAAATCGGGGGTAACATATATATGGGGGCTATATCTGAATCTGAACCGATTTTCTCCGAATTTAGCAGTATTCCTTCATGAAATAAGAAACCTCTCTTTGTCGAATTTCGCACTGATCGGATATAAAATAACATTTTTACAGCGCTTATATGTCAAATCGGGGGTAATGTATATATAGGGGCTATATATAAATCTGAACCGATTTCTTCCAAATTTAACAGAGTTCATTCATGTAATAAGAAACCTTTTCCTGCCGAATTTCATACTGATCGGATATAAAATAAAGTTTTTACAGCGCTTACATGTCAAATCGGGGCTAACATATATATGGGGGCTATATCTAAATCTGAACCGATTTTAACCAAATTCAATAGGGATCGTCCTTGGGCCAAAAAAAAGATATGTGTAAAGTTTCGTCGAGATCGGACCATAATTGCGACCTGTACTTTGATTACAAGAATACATGCACAGACGGACAGACAGACAGACAGACGGACAGACAGACGGACATAGCTAAATCGACTCAGAAAGTGATTCTAAGTCGATCGGTATAATAAACGATGGGTCTATTTCTTCTCCTTTTGGGTGTTACAAACAAATTCACAAAGTTATAATACCCTGTACCACAGTGTGGTGTAGGGTATAATTAGGTACACTCCCAGCCGATATAATATTAAGCGCTTACCACAATGTGCTGGTTATAATTCAGTTTCAAATGGAAAATTAGATTTCTGGATTCTTCTTTTACGTAATGAAAAACAACGAGACGTTCGCACTTGTTCTCACCGCAGATAAGACAATATAGGCCCAGTTAGGCAAACTTAACCGTAACGCCCCCGTAGCGTAACGAATCAGCTGATTCAATCTGTCATATGGAAATCAGTGTAAACGATTAGCCAACGGAAACGAAACGTAAACGGACGGCTGAATCTGTTGAAATCAGAAATGGACGTTCCGTTTACGTACAATTTGACAACAGCTGATACTACATGTTGTTTACAATTACAATTGTATGTTCACCGAGAAAAGTGAAGAAAATAATTTATTAATTATTTGTTGTTTAAAAGTGCAAATAAACATGAAATACGAATATTTGATTTCATTGGTGCAGCCGCACGAGTATTTATACAATAAATATAATCCTCCTATATCTGAAAAAAGCGGGAAGCTTGGAAGCAAATTGGCAAGGAGCTGGGCGTTGCAGGTGAGTTTTATGAAGATCGCGGCTGACTCCATTAAAAATTAAATTTATAATCTGCTTCAGGATTCTTTTGACGACCAATCTTCTTCGTTGTGGGTTAATTTGACAGCAATATAAGCGTCTCTACAAACGTGGACTTATTTATTGGATTGGATTGGATTTGGATGAGTCCCTCTTCAATGGAAATAGACATAAGTAAAAGTATTAATAAAACACAGAATATTAAAGATATTGAGTTCAAATTTATTCCAAGTGTAGTGCAAATGTTACATTTTAAGAATGAAATTCAACTTCGGTCATATGACCACCACAGCGACATTTCGACCGGAACGTTAACAATTTCGCGTTGGGTGTTGTCTCTGAGCTCGTCTATAGTTGTTGACTTAGACCAAGGATATTCCTCAGGGGAAACGCCGCATCGCCAATAAAAAAATGAGGAAAGGCTTCAGAGGATGCTGATGATAATGGTTTACTAGGAGGTACAGGTACTGTACCTAAAATAACTGATTGGCCAAACGGAGAGTACTGGAATATAGCTGTATTTAATTTAAATTAAGAAATGGAAATTGTTTGTATTAAAATAGATTATAAATAAATGTAAGTTTAATGGACATACCCCCATCGTGTTGGCTGCCATAACTTCCAGCATTAACTAATATGAATGTATAGTTAGCATCACAGATTCCCACACAATTGGGCATATCCCACATTCGTTGAAAATCATTGGCAATGTGTTTGTACTGCTGTGTAGTTTGTTCACTCTAATAAATCGGCGAAAGCAAGCGCCACAAAACTTCACTGCATTCTAAAATAATATTTCGAATTGTTGTTTTCCCCAGCTTGTGACTCCATGCAATCGATTGTATGGAACAACCGTGACCCAAATATCTACAATTTTAAAGAATAGAATGTTAATATTTCCCATCTTGGAATCAAAGGATAAAGCAATATTTGACATACAGTGGTGTTATTGCTAGACTCTCTGCCGGTCTAATCCGTTGCTTTGGCGTAGTTAACTCATATTTTATTATTATTAATAACAAATTTAAAACTGCCATAGGCATTCTAGTGTCCGGCTTTCGCCCAGTCATTGTTTATAGGACGTCCATCCCATCTTCTTATCCGACGATATTTTCTTGATTACTTTTATTGTAAATTCTGCACAGATTTAAAACCACAAATTTCTAAACATTATTTTCAACTTCATTTTTAATAAATCTAAACAAAAAGAAATCGCGGCTTTTTTGTTTACTTATGTGTTGTTGTTGTCAGAACATATGACTCGTTTTCTCAACTTTGGCTAATCGCTCAAACGGGCAACGGTAAAGATAAATTACGGTTACGTATGCCTAACCCGGCCTTATGACTTTATTTAATACACGAGGTTGATAGATTGCTGGCACAATTGGCATCACGTAGAACTATATACTAATTCTTTGCTGGGAAACAAGAGATGGTCCCTTTTGAATGGATTCTTGTAATTTACTTATTTACCTTCCCACAAGAGTTTGGTGTTTGGAATTGATTTGTTCAAAGATGATACTATGAACTATTGTTGAAAGAACTATTATAACTCTTCACCGATTTTTTTTTGTAAAATGTTTTCAGTGTGTTACCAAGTCAAGAGTCTGATTAAAAAAGGAAGTTGATATCAAGAGTTGACTTACACGAAGCGTCGTAATGATGTATACGTCTTTGGGAATGATAGCATTTTAGAATGCAGTGTCGTACTAGTACATCGATCATATCGATTTCAAAATCGAAATACATTCTATTACAATTTATGAATGTTTTTACGAAATCTTACGACATATTGTATGTCAAAGATTTTCTTAGCTTTATCGTTGCCTCATTAGTCAATGAACTCAAAAAAAATCTTTTAGCAGTGAAGAGCGAAATGTCCATTACAAAACTAAATAATTCTTGCTCTATGAGCGTAAGAATTATTTTGAAAACGGGACATTTATGGACGAATGTCCTTGGCATGGAAGGTCCCTACCAGTTTTCCTTGTAAATCTTTCAGTATATAGTAATGACTACCAAGGCGTTCTCGTATTCTAGCCTTTAAAAAAACAGGTTCTAATTTGGAATTAAAGTTTTTCTCAAAACTGCTTTGAGCTAAATTCCGTCTAAAAACTTATTGCCCAACCTCGAAGTTAGGTACTCTGGTACGGAGATTGTATTGGCGCTGGGTTTGTTCATATGCAGCGCCTGTAAATGATCTGCCCTATCGATTTTCGCTCTAGGTTCGTCTAGTTGGTGTAAATTTCCCAGCAGGGAATAAGACGTTCCATGAGTTATCATGTTTAGTCCAAACAAAGCATAATAAGCAGAACAGTCTATCGATTGGTGAAATGAGTTGCGCAATGAACAGGCAATGAAACTAGGTTTTTCATCCCAAAGTTTGTGGTCATGGTTTAAGTAAGTCCGAATTCCCGCGATTAGAGACCGATTCACCCTCTCCGAAGCATTGGATTGTGGTGAATACAAGGCAGTGTAAGTATGCGAGACCCCGTACTTTGTCAAAAACGCATTAAAATCGTGGGACTTGAATTGGCTACCATTGTCGCTAACTATAGTCTCCGGGACACCATACATGTGAAAAATCTGTTGTTCTAGAAAAGTTTCAATTGCTGCTGAGTTGAATTTACGAAGAGGACATAACCAATGAAATCTCGAAAAATGGTATAAGACTATTAGAAGCCCTATATATCCGGACTTACTTCTAGGATAAGGGCCTAGAATATCTATATATAGTCTCTGGAATGGACGAACTGAAGTGAGTTGATTGGACATGGGAGGCTTCATAACGAAATTTGGGGATTTAGTAGCCTTACAAACTCCATAGTTTTGTACATAACTCCTCACATCACGCACCATTCCAGGCCAATAAAAATTGCGTCTTATAAGCTCCAATGTTTTGTGCGTACCACCGTGAGCCGATACCGGACAATCATGAGCTCTCCTAATCACATCATTTTGTAGTGGGTTTGGAATCCACAACTTCCAAGAATTTTGGTCCTGATGTGCATGACCTGTGTAATGTTCAGTCCTTATATAGACATATTTGTCCATTATTTTAATGTCCGGATATTTTGCCTCATTTTCCTTTTCAAATCGTCATAGGTATCACATTCAAAATGTGAGGAATTTAGATCGATTTCTGGCTCTATTATTTCTACACAACTGATCTCCCATTCTGGAATCCTAGACAAAGCGTCCGGAACAATATGTTCCTTACCTTTTCTATGACTCACACTAAATTTGAAGGCTTGTAGTTGAAAAGCCCATCGGGCAAGTCTACCACTTAAATTGGGTTGTCGCATTAGCCAAAGGAGACTTGAATGATCTGTAACTATTTCAAACTCTTGCATCTCGATATAACATCGAAATTTCTTTATGGCTTCTATGGCTGCCAAACATTCGCGCTCGGTAACGCTGTAATTTCGCTGTGCTGAGTTCAACTTACGACTCATATACGCAATCGGTCGTTCTTCATTATTCTCATCTAGTTGAACCAGCACAGCTCCGATACCGAATTCACTGGCATCACAGTGCACATAAATTTTTTTCTCAAATTCTAGGTTTGCAAGAATTGGAGCAGTAGTGAGTAGCAATTTTATCTTTTCGAAGACCTCTTGGGCCTCAGTTGTCCACACGAATTTCTTTTTTGAAGACAAAACTTCAGTAATGTCAAAAACAACAGACGAAAAATTACCGATGAAACGGCGGTACCACCCCGCAAGTCCGAGAAACCCTCGCACCTGTTTGAGATTTTTAGGTACCGGCCAATTTTGTATAGCACTGACTTTCTCGGGGTCAGTGGTAATTCCACCTTCGCCGATAACGTATCCCAGATAATTTACTCGGATTACACAAAACTTGCTCTTGGCCACATTGATCGTGAGATTGGCTTTTTTGAACTCCGTGGAAATACGAACAAGTACTTCTAAGTGGGATTCAAAGTCCGCCGATACAACCACAAGATCGTCTAAATATCCAAAGACACAGTGGCGTAGATCACATGGTATGATACAGTCCATTAATCTACACATCGTCTGCGGTGCGTTGCATAGCCCAAAGGGCATTACACAAATTGGTAAAGAGGCATACCAGGCACCGTAAACGCTGTGAGATGTTTGGACTCATCATCAAAAGCGATCTGCCAGTATGCATCTTTTAAATCGAGTATTGTAATGATGTTAGCTTTGGGCAGTCTAGCAAAAATGCCTTCAATCGATGGTAACGGGTACGCATCTTTCTTTGTTACCTGATTAATCCGTCTTGCGTCTAAGCATAATCGCACCTTATTTGGTTTGATCACAAGCCTCATCGGAGAGCTCCACTGCTGATGTGGACGGTTCGATCACACCGAGAGACAACATTCGATCCAACTCTTTAAACATTAGGTTTTCTACTGCCGGAGAGACAGAATAAAACCTTTGCTTTATAGGGGTGGCATCACAAACATCTATTTTGTGTTTAATTAAAGCGGTTCATCCTAATCCTTGTCTGTCGAAATTGGGAAATAGTCTGATTACTGCATTAAGTTGCAGACGTTGTTGCGGAGTAGTTTTACAATATATATCTTCAATATCAAAACTACAGTCAGCCTCTGAGGAAGTTGTATGCTGATTTTGGAAAGAGGAAATACTAATCGAACTTTCTGTTGAACTATGTATTTTCAGCAATTATATTGATGGATTCTATTACATCCGAAATTAAGTGAAATGCTTTGCAAAAGTCAATTCCTTAAATGAGTCTTTGTGCAATAGAAGGAATAACAAAAAGTCTTAGTGTATGAGTTTGATTCTTGAAAACAATGTCTACATCAATCCAACCAATGACAGCCTGTGGCGTGCCATCAGCGGTTTTTACAAATGATTTACACTTAGTAAATTTTTCAAATGTGGACAAGTCTGCTACCGCAAGACCAGAACCAATGCAGCTTATGTTGGCACCTGTGTCCAACCATCCTAACTCTGTAAAATTTAAAAACGACAACGTAGTATCTTTTATCTTTTGGGTTACTTATAATCGCAGAGATGAGCAATTTGCGACAAGATTTTCGTAATTTCCAATATGTCCGTAACCTTAGAGTTGAACGTTTGGGTTTTATAATTGAACTAACTATAAAAGTATTATCATGGAAAATTGCTTTACGCTTTTCCTGGTAGATTTCCCATCTTTTATGGAATGGCATCAATGGCCGAAGCTGCGGACAAATTTCTGAAGAAATGATCGTGTTGTGAAGTTCATCGTCTCGTTTTAACAAAGTTTTCGGGACAGAATTTTCAGTATGGTTTAGTGGAAAATTGTGGGGTATATTTGGAGAGTTTACAGTATCGTTTGAGGTTACATTTGTTCCTACATTGGAACAGAATTTATTGAGTTTTTTGATAAATTAATTTTTTTTGGAATTACACTTTGGAAAATTTGGTTTGTAAATTTGTTTTGAACCACATCCGTAGCAAAAGACATGTCTGTCCTGCAAACAATCTTCCCACCTGTGACCTACTTCGTCGCAGTTCCAGCAGACGAAACTAGTTGTTCTAGCTGGAAGTGCATTTATGGAGGATTGCTCCAAGTGACTTCCATTAACCGTTATATCCGATTCAATGTCTACTTCCGCGACTTGCCTGCGTTGACTGTTCATGTAACTAGAGTTCTTTTGTATACGATTTCGACGTACATGTTCGTCTTTTAAGAATTGTTCACGCTTTTGCACGAGCCTTCGTAATTCAGCAATAGAACGTATTGGAATATATAATATATCTTGTCTAATCTCAGGTCGAAGATTTCTGATAAGCATTTCTATTAGTTCAGCTTCCTGCATGGGAGATGGAAGACAGTCCATAATACTCGAAATTGCTTCGTAAAACATATCAAACATATCGCTAGGCTTCTAGCTTTCTAGCTGACTTTCCCACTTAATAATACTTGAAGATTTTTGCAGATTTCTGAAAAATCGCCATTGAAATTATCAATGGTAAGAGCCTGCAGTCGATAAAAATTCTTCAATGTTCAGTCCGTTTTCGGAACCGTCGAATTTCAAATTCCAACCCTGTATTATTGAAAAGTTGTGGGTGGGATTCGCGACAGGGGGGGAACTAAATTTAGTGATCCTAACATCCTAGACATGCTCTGTTCGATCATGCGATTAATTTGATTGTAATCAATCCTCGAAATTGTTGAATTATTACGTCTAGGTGTTTGCGCTGTAGTATTATTTACCTCGTTCATGAAATTAGTGGCGTGGTGAGGAGATTCAATCGGATTATCCTGGGTCAAATTTAACAAAGATAGATTTTTTTCCTGATTAAATGCGCGATTATTACTGCGGGTATTATAACTGTGAGCTTTGGCTCCTCTAGGTTTACCTCGTCCCGATTTGGATATATTAGCGTTAGGTTGTGGAGTCTTAGTTGCATTACTAGACATCGCACCTGCTATTAGTGGTAATTCTTTGTTTTGAAAGTCATATTTCCGAAGGTCGGATAACTGACACGTCTTTTTACATATTGGACATTCCGCTGCCGTAGCGAGAGATGTTTCTATACATATCCTATGAAAAGTATGGGAACAATTTTTTAAAATCAAACAATCCTGGTTGTCTGTGGAAACGCTTCACAGATAGAACAAATATGTACCGACTCAAAAAAAATCTTTTAGCAGTGAAGAGCGAAATGTCCATTACAAAACTAAATAATTCTTGCTCTATGAGCGTAAGAATTATTTTGAAAAGGGGACATTTATGGACGAATGTCCTTGGCATGGAAGGTCCCTACCAGTTTTCCTTGTAAATCTTTCAGTATATAGTAATGACTACCAAGGCGTTCTCGTATTCTAGCCTTTAAAAAAACAGGTTCTAATTTGGAATTAAAGTTTTTCTCAAAACTGCTTTGAGCTAAATTCCGTCTAAAAACTTATTGCCCAACCTGGAAGTTAGGTACTCTGGTACGGAGATTGTATTGGCGCTGGTTTTGTTCATATGCAGCGCCTGTAAATGATCTGCCCTATCGATTTTCGCTCTAGGTTCGTCTAGTTGGTGTAAATTTCCCAGCAGGGAATAAGACGTTCCATGAGTTATCATGTTTAGTCCAAACAAAGCATAATAAGCAGAACAGTCTATCGATTGGTGAAATGAGTTGCGCAATGAACAGGCAATGAAACTAGGTTTTTCATCCCAAAGTTTGTGGTCATGGTTTAAGTAAGTCCGAATTCCCGCGACTAGAGACCGATTCACCCTCTCCGAAGCATTGGATTGTGGTGAATACAAGGCAGTGTAAGTATGCGAGACCCCGTACTTTGTCAAAAACGCATTAAAATCGTGGGACTTGAATTGGCTACCATTGTCGCTAACTATAGTCTCCGGGACACCATACATGTGAAAAATCTGTTGTTCTAGAAAAGTTTCAATTGCTGCTGAGTTGAATTTACGAAGAGGACATAACCAATGAAATCTCGAAAAATGGTCTAAGACTATTAGAAGCCCTATATATCCGGACTTACTTCTAGGATAAGGGCCTAGAATATCTATATATAGTCTCTGGAATGGACGAACTGAAGTGAGTTGATTGGACATGGCAGGCTTCATAACGAAATTTGGGGATTTAGTAGCCTTACAAACTCCATAGTTTTGTACATAACTCCTCACATCACGCACCATTCCAGGCCAATAAAAATTGCGTCTTATAAGCTCCAATGTTTTGTGCGTACCACCGTGAGCAGATACCGGACAATCATGAGCTCTCCTAATCACATCATTTTGTAGTGGGTTTGGAATCCACAACTTCCAAGAATTTTGGTCCTGATGTGCATGACCTGTGTAATGTTCAGTCCTTATATAGACATATTTGTCCATTATTTTAATGTCCGGATATTTTGCCTCATTTTCCTTTTCAAATCGTCATAGGTATCACATTCAAAATGTGAGGAATTTAGATCGATTTCTGGCTCTATTATTTCTACACAACTGATCTCCCATTCTGGAATCCTAGACAAAGCGTCCGGAACAATATGTTCCTTACCTTTTCTATGACTCACACTAAATTTGAAGGCTTGTAGTTGAAAAGCCCATCGGGCAAGTCTACCACTTAAATTGGGTTGTCGCATTAGCCAAAGGAGACTTGAATGATCTGTAACTATTTCAAACTCTTGCATCTCGATATAACATCGAAATTTCTTTATGGCTTCTATGGCTGCCAAACATTCGCGCTCGGTAACGCTGTAATTTCGCTGTGCTGAGTTCAACTTACGACTCATATACGCAATCGGTCGTTCTTCATTATTCTCATCTAGTTGAACCAGCACAGCTCCGATACCGAATTCACTGGCATCACAGTGCACATAAATTTTTTTCTCAAATTCTAGGTTTGCAAGAATTGGAGCAGTAGTGAGTAGCAATTTTATCTTTTCGAAGACCTCTTGGGCCTCAGTTGTCCACACGAATTTCTTTTTTGAAGACAAAACTTCAGTAATGTCAAAAACAACAGACGAAAAATTACCGATGAAACGGCGGTACCACCCCGCAAGTCCGAGAAACCCTCGCACCTGTTTGAGATTTTTAGGTACCGGCCAATTTTGTATAGCACTGACTTTCTCGGGGTCAGTGGTAATTCCACCTTCGCCGATAACGTATCCCAGATAATTTACTCGGATTACACAAAACTTGCTCTTGGCCACATTGATCGTGAGATTGGCTTTTTTGAACTCCGTGGAAATACGAACAAGTACTTCTAAGTGGGATTCAAAGTCCGCCGATACAACCACAAGATCGTCTAAATATCCAAAGACACAGTGGCGTAGATCACATGGTATGATACAGTCCATTAATCTACACATCGTCTGCGGTGCGTTGCATAGCCCAAAGGGCATTACACAAATTGGTAAAGAGGCATACCAGGCACCGTAAACGCTGTGAGATGTTTGGACTCATCATCAAAAGCGATCTGCCAGTATGCATCTTTTAAATCGAGTATTGTAATGATGTTAGCTTTGGGCAGTCTAGCAAAAATGCCTTCAATCGATGGTAACGGGTACGCATCTTTCTTTGTTACCTGATTAATCCGTCTTGCGTCTAAGCATAATCGCACCTTATTTGGTTTGATCACAAGCCTCATCGGAGAGCTCCACTGCTGATGTGGACGGTTCGATCACACCGAGAGACAACATTCGATCCAACTCTTTAAACATTAGGTTTTCTACTGCCGGAGAGACAGAATAAAACCTTTGCTTTATAGGGGTGACATCACAAACATCTATTTTGTGTTTAATTAAAGCGGTTCATCCTAATCCTTGTCTGTCGAAATTGGGAAATAGTCTGATTACTGCATTAAGTTGCAGACGTTGTTGCGGAGTAGTTTTACAATATATATCTTCAATATCAAAACTACAGTCAGCCTCTGAGGAAGTTGTATGCTGATTTTGGAAAGAGGAAATACTAATCGAACTTTCTGTTGAACTATGTATTTTCAGCAATTATATTGATGGATTCTATTACATCCGAAATTAAGTGAAATGCTTTGCAAAAGTCAATTCCTTAAATGAGTCTTTGTGCAATAGAAGGAATAACAAAAAGTCTTAGTGTATGAGTTTGATTCTTGAAAACAATGTCTACATCAAGCCAACCAATGACAGCCTGTGGCGTGCCATCAGCGGTTTTTACAAATGATTTACACTTAGTAAATTTTTCAAATGTGGACAAGTCTGCTACCGCAAGACTAGAACCAATGCAGCTTATGTTGGCACCTGTGTCCAACCATCCTAACTCTGTAAAATTTAAAAACGACAACGTAGTATCTTTTATCTTTTGGGTTACTTTTAATCGCAGAGATGAGCAATTTGCGACAAGATTTTCGTAATTTCCAATATGTCCGTAACCTTAGAGTTGAACGTTTGGGTTTTATAATTGAACTAACTACAAAAGTATTATCATGGAAAATTGCTTTACGCTTTTCCTGGTAGATTTCCCATCTTTTATGGAATGGCATCAATGGCCGAAGCTGCGGACAAATTTCTGAAGAAATGATCGTGTTGTGAAGTTCATCGTCTCGTTTTAACAAAGTTTTCGGGACAGAATTTTCAGTATGGTTTAGTGGAAAATTGTGGGGTATATTTGGAGAGTTTACAGTATCGTTTGAGGTTACATTTGTTCCTACATTGGAACAGAATTTATTGAGTTTTTTGATAAATTAATTTTTTTTTGGAATTACACTTTGGAAAATTTGGTTTGTAAATTTGTTTTGAACCACATCCGTAGCAAAAGACATGTCTGTCCTGCAAACAATCTTCCCACCTGTGACCTACTTCGTCGCAGTTCCAGCAGACGAAACTAGTTGTTCTAGCTGGAAGTGCATTTATGGAGGATTGCTCCAAGTGACTTCCATTAACCGTTATATCCGATTCAATGTCTACTTCCGCGACTTGCCTGCGTTGACTGTTCATGTAACTAGAGTTCTTTTGTATACGATTTCGACGTACATGTTCGTCTTTTAAGAATTGTTCACGCTTTTGCACGAGCCTTCGTAATTCAGCAATAGAACGTATTGGAATATATAATATATCTTGTCTAATCTCAGGTCGAAGATTTCTGATAAGCATTTCTATTAGTTAAGCTTCCTGCATGGGAGATGGAAGACAGTCCATAATACTCGAAATTGCTTCGTAAAACATATCAAACATATCGCTAGGCTTCTAGCTTTCTAGCTGACTTTCCCACTTAATAATACTTGAAGATTTTTGCAGATTTCTGAAAAATCGCCATTGAAATTATCAATGGTAATAGCCTGCAGTCGATATAAAAATTCTTCAATGTTCAGTCCGTTTTCGGAACCGTCGAATTTCAAATTCCAACCCTGTATTATTGAAAAGTTGTGGGTGGGATTCGCGACAGGGGGGGAACTAAATTTAGTGATCCTAACATCCTAGACATGCTCTGTTCGATCATGCGATTAATTTGATTGTAATCAATCCTCGAAATTGTTGAATTATTACGTCTAGGTGTTTGCGCTGTAGTATTATTTACCTCGTTCATGAAATTAGTGGCGTGGTGAGGAGATTCAATCGGATTATCCTGGGTCAAATTTAACAAAGATAGATTTTTTTCCTGATTAAATGCGCGATTATTACTGCGGGTATTATAACTGTGAGCTTTGGCTCCTCTAGGTTTACCTCGTCCCGATTTGGATATATTAGCGTTAGGTTGTGGAGTCTTAGTTGCATTACTAGACATCGCACCTGCTATTAGTGGTAATTCTTTGTTTTGAAAGTCATATTTCCGAAGGTCGGATAACTGACACGTCTTTTTACATATTGGACATTCCGCTGCCGTAGCGAGAGATGTTTCTATACATATCCTATGAAAAGTATGGGAACAATTTTTTAAAATCAAACAATCCTGGTTGTCTGTGGAAACGCTTCACAGATAGAACAAATCTGTACCGACTCAACGCCATCGCCTTCTCTAGTGGATGGTACATCCAAAAACGGGGGCGGTGTCCGACTCAGAGACATTTTAGATTCTATAAATAAATATTAAAGTAAGCAATATGGCAATCTAATTCAGATATGTATATTCAATATCTAAATCGACATACATATTTTCAAAAAATAAAATTTTTTATGAAAACCAATTCTACGATTCTATTCTAGTAAGAATCTGTTTTAAATACAATTTTCGACAAAAACTTTAAATGGTTTTGGTTTTCCTACTAGCAGTGAGATTGTGATGTAGCCACTAAAGCTCACCAAATAGTTTCCAGTCAATATACGAGGATATAAAAAAATGATATATGGAGTTTAAATGTAGTGAAACAGTTGTGGTTCAATTGACCACACCAGCTGATTTCAAATCATCCCACTGAAATTCCACAAGATTGATCGGACAACGTATTACAAACAGCAAAACATTGTGATCCAAACCAATCTTGGGTGCTGATAACTAAGTTCAATGAAACAAATGTACACTGTACTAAAACTGACCTAAAGGTAAAAGATTTATTTATTTTATAGAATTTATGATAATATCGAAACGGTTAATATACCCGAACAATCAAGTAATTAAAATCCAGTAACTAATCGACATATATTTTCTAAAATTTTACATGAAATACAAAATTAACCTCCAGCTCGTTTTGAAATCTAATATTGAAATTTAATTTAATTTCGAAGCCGAAAATTGCTTTTCGGTCCCACGTTGGGCGCCATTTATTGTAATGACCAATGGAACAGTTTATTTACTTTTCGCAAGAAAATAATTTATGTCAAAAGAAGGAACAATTATACTAGGATGACGGGACGGTGCTAGCTAATCAGTCGTATGGGGGGTTCGTATCCGTTCCTATTATTCCTCAGTTCTGTCTCACAACAAAAATCTGAAAGACTCCCTTATTTTACACAATTCTATTATAAAATGGACCATTGTCACTAGGGAAGCAAACATAAGCCCCAAAACGAAACCCTAGTTACGATACTAAATTAAAGAAAAGGAAAAAACACATTATATTGACTGACATGTATGGTGGCACGAGTTGTGTGTCCCTTAGGTAATATTTGGGAACACAAGGCTCATTACCCTACCCTACCACTGTTCTAGTAAAGAGCGATTTGGTTTCTAGAACCCCTAACTGAAACAATTAAAAAACATTTTTAATTTTCTAGCAATTCATCATATTTTTATCGTATTTATTCACATAGTTAGTTAAAAAACAAGTAAGGAAAGGCTAAAGTCGGGCGGTGCCGACTATATAATACCCTACACCACTCTCGTAATATTGAATAACTCTGATATATAAATTTTGTAATTCATGTATAAATTGTTTACATAAATTTACTTTTGGGACATTTTATACTTAAATAATACCCTGTACCACAGTGTGGTGTAGGGTATAAAAACGATTGGATCTAAAGAGCCAAATGGGATGAAACATATATATGGGAGCTATAGCTAAATCTTTACCGATTTTCTTCAAATTCCGCAATGTTGGTTCATGAATCAAGAAACTCTACCATTCTACATTTCAAAACGATTGGATGTAAAATATAGCTTCTATAGAACTAAAGGGCCAAATCGGACGAAACATATATATGGGAGCTATAGCTAAATCTTAACCGATTTTCTTCAAATTCGGTAGTGTTGGTTCATGGATCATGAAAATCTACCATTCTAAATTTCAAAATGATTGGATGTAAAATACAGCTTCTTCAGGACTAAAGAGCAAAATCGGACGAAACATATATATGGGAGCTACAGATAAATCGTAACCGATTTTCTTAAAATTCGGTAGTGTTGGTTCATGGATCAAGACACTCTACCATTCTAAATTTCAAAATGATTGGATGTAAAATACAGCTGCTACAGGACTAAAGAGCAAAATCGGACGAAACATATATATGGGAGCTATAGCTAAATCTTAACCGATTTTCTTCAAATTCGGCACTGTTGGTTCATGGATCAAGAAACTCTACCATTCTAAATTTCAAAACGATCGGATGTAAAATACAGCTTCTATAGGACTAAAGGGCCAAATCGGACGAAACATATATATAGGAGCTATAGCTAAATCTTAACCGATTTTCTTCAAATTCGGCAATGTTGGTTCATGGATCAAGAAACTCTACCATTCTAAATTTCAAAACGATTGGATGTAAAATACAGCTTATATAGGACTAAAGGGTCAAATCGGACGAAAGATATATATGGGAGCTATATCTAAATCTGAACCGATTTTCTTCAAATTCTGCAATGTTGGTTCACGGATCAAGAAACTCTACCATTCTAAATTTCAAAACGATCGGATGTAAAATACAGCTTCTACAGGACTAAAGGGCCAAATCGGACGAAACATATATATGCGAGCTATATCTAAATCTGAACCGATTTTCTTCAAATTCGGCAATGTTGGTTCGTGGATCAAGAAACTCTACCATTCTAAATTTCAAAACGATTGGATGTAAAATACAGCTTCTATAGGACTAAAGGGCCAAATCGGACGAAAGATATATATGGGAGCTATATCTAAATCTGAACCGATTTCAACCAAATTCAATAGCGATCTTAACAGCCGCGAAATACTCTAAACTGCAAAATTTCAGAACGATCGGAGTGAAATTGCGACCTGTAGTCGACGAACAACTTTACATGGACAGACGGGTGGACGGACGGACGGACAGACATCGTTAAATCGACTCAGCTAGTGATTCTGAGTCGATCGGTATACTTTAAGGTGGGTCTAGCTGTGTTATTTTCAGGTGTTACAAACATCTGCCGTGAAACAAACTTATAATACCCTGTACCACAGTGTGGTGTAGGGTATAAATATTTACAAGTTGGCAATAATTGAATCTTAAATTAGTTCTGATATATCTTTCATTTTTTTTCAGTGTATAATTGGTTCTGTTGAATCAAAAAAAAAATACACAAACGTTATGTATCTGAATGAAGAAACATTAACATACTGAACATATGATATTTGTTTTTGCTGTTGAAATTTTGAATCTATTATATTATACTGTTATACAAAAACTGGAAAGTTTTTTTACGCTCCACCAAATATAAATCTTTTACTCTCTCAAAATGTATGTAAAATCTCTTAAAGACACTCTCTTTGCGATAAGATTTAAATATAAAAACATTTAAAATATTTTATGAAAATAAGAACGAAGTTTACTGACTACGTCATCAGCCTATATAGGTCTTTCCACAAAAATTTTATGAATTGATTTGAAATTTAAATTTAAAAACATTTAAAATAATTTTATGAAAATTGCTAGTGGTCAATCATTTTATACACTTTGCTAAATAAATTCACTGATTTAATCCACTTACCACCTGATGAACGAAGATTGTAGAGGCCTCTGCAACTTGCTGATCATAGTAGTGATTTGTATGTTGTGGACAACAATTGTATTCCTTATATTCAAAGTTGTTACTATTATGGAATATGAAACTTTAATTTGTCAATTGCTTTATAATTTTGATATTACTCTGATTTATTCAATAATCTGTCTGGTGCTCGCAATGATGTATGATAGTGAATGATCCGATTTGACTTCGCTGATTGTTTGTTTGCTGTTTGCAGTCAGTTATTTTTTGTAGATTTGCCGGCACCTCACTGCCCGCTACACTTTTATGATGTTGTGTCTTCAATTTTCAATATCAATTTGGTGATTTCGCTTCTTTGGATTGTAAAGGTAGTCTCTGACAATGGTTTTATTTTGTGGAACCAATAATAATTCTGGAGACTTAGAAATTATTTGAATGTACTTAGGTTAACACGACAGGTATTAAAGCGGTGTCTCAAAAACTGCATAAGCTGTATGCAAACGATAACGCTACCTGTTTAATAAAAATTAGGTACACTCCCAGCCGATATAATATTAAGCGCTTACCACAATGTGCTGGTTATAATTCAGTTTCAAATGGAAAATTAGATTTCTGGATTCTTCTTTTACGTAATGAAAAACAACGAGACGTTCGCACTTGTTCTCACCGCAGATAAGACAATATGACTTTATTTAATACACGAGGTTGATAGATTGCTGGCACAATTGGCATCACCTAGAACTATATAATAATTCTTTGCTGGGAAACAAGAGATGGTCACATTTCAAATGGATTCTTGTAATTTACTTATTTACCTTCCCACAAGAGTTTAGTGTTTGGAATTGATTTGATCAAAGATGATACTATGAACTATTGTTGAAAGAACTATTATAACTTTTCACCGATTTTTTTTGTAAAATGTTTTTAGTGTGTTACCAAGTCAAGAGTCTGATTATAAAAGGAAGTTGATATCAAGAGTTGACATACACGAAGCCTTGTAATGATGTATACGTCTTTGGGAATGATAGCATTTTAGAATACAGTGTCGTACTAGTACATCGATCATATCGATTTCAAAATCGAAATTTATGAATGTTTTTACGAAATCTTACGACATATTGTATGTCAAAGATTTTCTTAGCTTTATCGTTGCCTCATTAGTTAATGAACTCAAAAAAAATCTTTTAGCAGTGAAGAGCAAAATGTCCATTACAGATTCTACAAATCCTACGCGGTGAATGCAGAGAAGAAAAAGCGGGGTAATATGCCAATCGGACCCTCTGAAATAGGGTCGCTGCAAACTGAAGATAGCATAACAAAGCCTTCACAGGCAACGAAACCCACTGGATGAAGAGATAGTCCTATTATTAAGACACCATGGGTCACCCTTTATCAAGATGCGATACCAACTGAAGTAATAACTACCAATGTTACTTCAGAACTATCCAATCAAATACATCTAAGGCGATAAAACTAAGCAATTCGCGAGGTACACCCTTAGAAGAAAAAATAATTAAATCCGGAACTGTTAAAGACTTGTTGCCTCTATTCGATAGCCCCTCAAACTCGCAACAGGCTGCGGACTTCATGAAATCTACAGCTGTAAAGCGGGTCTTTGAACTTCCTGCGTTATGCAATTGAAAATTTTGAAGACCCCTGGCCGAACATAAAATTTAAGGTGATCCCACAGACGGCATTACCTCTTCGAACGACGGTGACAGCGTGGATCCCGTCTGATTTAGATCAGCCGAACATGCTGAAAGTGCTCGTGAAACAGAATACCGGTCTCAGCACTGTCGAGTGGACAATCCTGTCGGCCAAAGACTGTGCTGAGAGTGGTGGGCTGAACGTGAAAGCTACCATCGACAAATTAACAGAAGAGCACAAACGAGAGAGAGTGGGCAAGCTAAGGTACGGTTTTGGCCACTGTCATTTCCGGCTCCAAAAGGCAAAGCAGAACTAGTTCGAGTAAGGTATGGGTAATGCAGATTAATCTGCACCACTCTATAGCTGCCTCGAACGAACTTCTTCAACCGTCTCAAAGTCTGTAATAGTCAGTGTTCTAATTCAAGAACCCTATATCGTTAAGAATAAGGTGAGTGGTTTGGGCAATAAAAATTACATCACATCTATCCTAACATGTATTGTAGGTAGAAAGAATCTTAAATTAATCCTTCAGTATAATTACAGCAATGGAGACCTGACGACGGTGAGGTTAGATAATAGACACACCCAACCATTCCTACTCTCATCAGTCTATCTTCCATACAAGGAAAACAACCCGCCAAATGAGTCGCAAACGTGCGCCACACTTTATGGGGAAGTACGAACATTAACACTAGAGGCGAGTCACTTTATGACTTTATTTTGAACTCTGGGCTAAATATTTGCAATATTGGTAATGGTCCAACATTCCAAGTCAGAAATAGGTCGGAAGTAATAGACATAATACTGACGAACTAGACGACACTGTTCTTTCAGGTTGGAGAGTGTCCAAGGAGAACTCCTTCTCGGACCATCAATATATCCTCTTCAATCTGAAAATGGTTACAGGTGATGAACTACCTTTCAGGAACCATAGGAAAACTAACTGGGTAGAGTATAACGACTTTGTTGACAGGCAGCTCCAATCAATGGATAACAGTTTCGTCGAAACGGGGAGGTTAGAAACAGCAGTGGACAATTTTACTGCAACCCTGTTAGATAGTCTTGAGAGAACATGTCCCCTCACATATCCAGGAAAAAGTCACAACCTGTATGGTGGATCAAAGGCCTTCGTAAGTCATGGCAGACTACCAGGAAATTGTACCACAAAGCCAATAGAACCAATTCAAGTACTGATTGGGATCGCTATAAGAAAGCTTTCAACATGTACAAAAGCGAGGTCAAACAGGCGAAAGGCGTCTCCTGGGTCAATTTCTTTGAAAGCATAGAAGGGGTAAACGAGTCCTACAGATTTCGAAGATTGATATCAAAAGACCCCAAGTCGTTTGGAAGCATCAAAAAGGAAGATGGAAGCTGGACTGAGTCTAGCTCTGATATCCTGGACCTCCTAGCTAAGACCCCTTGCCCGTTTGTTCGAACCTGGTCCACGATACCTGTCCTAATAACGGAACATAATACAGAGATTCACAGTGCGATGACCGCGCTCTTTCGATTGTCAAAAGTTTAGTAACCAAGGAGAAAATACTGTGGGCCATTAATCAGGGCTGTGGAGTCGGAGTCTGTAGTCGAAAAATTATGGTCGACTCCGAGATGGAGTGTGCAAAATGTACCATTTGCGCGATAGAATGTTTGCACTCAAAAATTGTTGGGAAAACAATTCTGGTACATAAGAAGGATAAAACATTGGAAGCTTTTAGCCAAATATTTTTGTATGTCCAAAATATCTATAAAATCAACCAAATTATCGACTTTTTATGTAAAGACAGTATTAGGAAAGTTCTGTTTATATAAGTATATGTGATCAATTTAGCAAGATGAATATGCTGCTAACAAAATAAGAATTTTGCAAGACTATACACTATTCCTAAGCGAGTAAAAAACAGTAAGGAAACTTCAATGACCGGCGAAGCCAACTATATTGTATCCTACACCACCTTGTTAGAGCAGAATAAGCTCCGATATAGTAAATAGAAATATGAAATATAAATATAATTATAAATCTGAACTGAAATAGTTCAAATTCGACAAATTGCGTTCTTGCATAAATAAACTCTGCCCTACTAAATTTCAAAATGATTGAATGTGGAATATCGATCTGAACCGATTTTGATCAATCGCAAAAGGTTTCCTCCCTGTTGTGAAAGAGTTCTTATTGCCAAATTTCAGCAGGATCGGAGTGAAATTTTTACCTGTACTCAACGAACAACTTAATATGGACAGACAGATTCTGAGGCGAACAGTACATTATAAAGTGTGTCTGTCAATCTGTAGTATTTTTTTACAAATCTGCAAAAAAAAAATAAGGTTATATTTTACCATAGTGTGGTGAAGAGTACAATAACTAACGAAAAAACTCGATGCCTGAATTTCCAAAAATTGCGGTTTATGGGTAGCCAGTGATTGTAGAAAAGTTTATCATGATGTAATTTTGAAAGAATTGTCAAATTAGTTGCAAGTCAAGCGTCGATAAATAAATAATAACATTTTATTTAATTACTGGTATTTAATAGCTACTGTTTTGTGGTTTTTTAACAAAGCTATAGCTTATTTTCAATAAAATGAATTCACGTCTTAGTAAAAATTTATATGTTATTGAACTGCAGGAGTAGAACCATTTTAAAAGCTCGACTCCGCAGCCCTGCCATTAATTCCTTCGAACCCTTCAATTTGACTGGACCAGATGGCATATCACCGGCCATGCTACCAAACGCAGGATCAAGAGCGATATGCATACTCTTAATGATTTTTAGGGAGTGCCTACTGAGCAAAGCGGGAAAACCTAGTCTCTCAATGCCTAAGGACTAAAGACCAATCAGTCTCTCGTCGTTTTTACTGAAAACTTTGGAGAGACTGATTGACATCTATATCAGGGATCGATTACACCCATCTTTAATCAGCTGACAGTGCTCTTCATGACGTGGTGGGTTATATTGAGTGTAATCTAGGAAAAAACAAATACACTTTGGCTACTTTCCTCGGCATAGAAGGAGCCTTCAATAATGTGAAGTTGGAATCGATACATAACTCCTTAATGGATGTGGACATTCCCCCTCTACTGGTTGTTTGGATTGATTCAATACTAAACAGGAAGATGGTGACCAGAGGAACTCCTAAAGTAAGGGTATTGTCACCTCTCCTGTGTCTCTTGGTACTAAATGGAATGCTCAGATCATTTGAGGAAGAAAGAGTGAAAGTTGTCACCTATGCAGATGTTGATGTCATCATGGTTGGAGGCAAATTTCTTTCGATTATCCCCGATCTTATTCAGGGTGCTCTTAGGAGGACCATGAATAGCGAGCTAGTACTATTTACCAGACAGAATAAGATACCACATTTCACCAAACTTATTCTGGACGAAGTGGCGCTGAACCTGTCCTCTAAGGCTAAATAATTGACCAGATATTGAGATGGAAAAAAACACAGAGGAAAGATTGAACGCACTATACTCGTGCAGAAACTCCATAGGTAAGAGCTGGGACTCAAGCCAAGTACCATCCACTGGATGTATACAACTATAGTGCGTCCTATACATACCTATAGCTCAGTGATATGGTGGAAGACGACAGAAGTTAAATATAAACTCCAGTTCGTATTGCTACTTTCATTGAATTCGTTTCGTTTTATTACTCCACTATCAGCGCTCGGTCGATTGTAGTCACCCTTTGCTCCGCTTTTACCAACTGCGGTTTCTTGTGTTTAATTCCTCTTTGTGCGACGTTCGTAAACATTGAATGCATTTCGATTTGTGCAGCCTACCTAAATGCGATAGAATTTGCATTTCTTCTTTTTCTCTACACGAGATACTACGCAAAAAAAAAAAAAATTTTGTGTCCTAGACCTAAAACTTATTTTTTGTATAGATTTTGGCATACTGTTATATAAAATCAAAACCAAAAATTTTTTATGGATACATTTTTTTTTATTAAAAATGCTATTAGTCGATAGTATTTGCACTATAATTTTTGGAGTATAAGCCCGATGACGTTAAATTGTATTTACTTACACGTTAAATTGAAGCTATTACTGTGGGCTACCAATGTTGGAAATATCTCTTTCACTTAGAAACAGTGGTTTAGTACCAGTCATTAAACAAATTGAAAAAAGCAGATTTTATCAAAAAAATCCTGGGACAAAAAAAAAACATAAAAAAATAGAAAAAAAATATTTTATTTTATTTTTTAGTTTGCATCCTTGCGAAGAAAATAATGCCTATTTGAAAAAAATCTATGGATAAGTGTAGAAATTATAGCCCTTTTGGTAGAGGTAAGAGAATTTCAAAAAATCTTTTTTTTTTAATTTCTGTTTAAATAGTGATTTTATTTATTACTTTTATTTATATTATGTACATTTGAGTTTATTTACATGAACAAGTTTCATTAGAAGTAATTGTGAGTTATTTGTAGACGTCGGAATCGGTTTCTCTAATGAGGAACCAAACATAATCTCTCATCATTCTTTCATCCCAGTGCCCTTGCTAACGCCGCTCGATGGACTTCAATTCTTGGTGAAACCTTTCGCCATGTTCGTCACTTACGTCGCCAAGATTATCGGGGAAAAAGTTTAAATGAAAATGCAAGAAATGAATTTTGAGGGACATATTTACACCTGTTGGAATACATAATGCGAAAAATAATTTGGAAGAATATATACATATGTTTTATATACATAAATATAAAAGAAAATATTTCTAACCAATTTTTTCATAATTTTTAACAAATCATTAACCATTGTTTCATATTGCGGGCTTTTATTGGATCCAAGGAAATTTGAAACTACAAGCTTAACGACCTCCATGCTGCAATTTCATCCGACTTCAAATGTGATTCGAAATTCACATCTTTCATCTGTTTCCTTATTTTAGGCCCATCAAAAACTCCTTCTTCGATTTTTTTAAAAGAAAGACTTTTAAATAAACTTTTTAAATATGAGAGCGAATTGCCATCTTTCCTTAAGGTAAACATCTTTTGTCAGTTCCAAATCTCTCACTAGATCAATGAGTTGAAACTGTGTTAAAAGCGATGACTTCTGACTCAAACTTGAATCGCTCAGAGTTGAGTACTCAGTTTAACTTGATGATGTTTCCCAGTAGTATATACAGGTAGTAAAATTATATGTATTGGGTTTCTACGTTCGAAGCAAACTATATGTCAGCTACAGGTACTGCGACATATGTACCTTAAATCCGGAATTTATGAATGAAATTACTTATTAATAAATTAGTGTAATTCAGCGCCTTAAAGAGATAAGTCGATTTTCTGAAAATATTATAAAGTTATATTTCGAAGTATGAGTAAAAGGCAAAAAACTTTTCAATGTGTAAATGATCCCGACAATTTCTGCTACATCTGCGGAAAATATGTAATTAAAAAAATCGATGTGAGTTTAGTAAAGTAATAGATGAAATATATGTGCAATATTTCGGTATACGAGTTGAAAATATGAACGAATCGTGGATACCTAGTATTTTGTGTAATTCGTGCCATGTAAATCTTACTCAATGGAGTAGTGGAAGCATGCGGTAAGTACTTTACAAATGCAATTTGGAATGCCAATGATTTGAAGACAACCGTTCATTCACGATACGGACTGCTATTTTTGTCTAAGTAAACAGATTGGAGTAGGAAGGAGCATTCGCTGGAATTACGCTGAAGTAAAATCTATCACTTTGCCAGTTGCACATTCGGAAACAATACCAGTTCCCAAGTGTCCAAGTATAGCTAACAGCCTAATTACGGAAACATCAGCAAGTTCAACTGAGTACTAAACTCTGAGCGATTCAAGTTTGAGTCAGAAGTCATCGCTTTTAATACAGTTTCAACTCAATGATCTAGTGAGAGATTTGGAACTGACCAAAGAAGAGGCAGAACTACTTGCATATCGGATGAAACTGTACAATATTTTGGCCCCAGATGTTAACATATCATATTATAGAGTCCGTGATATACCTTACAAACAATTTTTTCGAGGAACTTAGTCAAACATACAATTCAAAAGGTTATTTGTTGACAGCAGTAAAGAAAGTTTGAAAGCAGTACTTTTGCACAACGGAAATCAGAAACCGTCGATTCCCATTGCTCATGCCGTGAACACTAAGGAATCATACGAAACAATGGCTAAATTGATAAAATACATGAAATATGAACAACATGACTGGAAAATTTGTTGCGATTTAAAAGTAGTTGGGATGTTATGTGGAATGAAAGGCGGGTATACAAAATATGGCTGTTTTTTATGTCTCTGGGATAGCCGAGCTCGCGAAGATCATTACAGAAGAAAGAAATGGCTACCAAGAATACACATTCCATTGGGTGAAAACAACATAAAAAGATTTTTTGAAAATGGGCATTATTTTCTTCGCTAGGATGCAAACTTTTAAAAAATGGAATTAAATATTTTTTTCTATTTTTTATGTTTTTTTTTCGTCCCAGGAAATTTTTATTTTTTTTGTTGAAAAAATCAACTTTTTTCCATTTGTTTAATGACTGTTACTAAACCACTGTTTTTAAGTGAAAGAGACATTTCCAACATTGGTAGCTCACATTAATAGCTTCAATTTAACGTATAAGTCGACCTGATCGGGCATATACTCCAAAAAATATAGTGCAAATACTAAGGGTACCTTCGACGATATTAGTATTTCCAATAAAAAAAAATTTAAAAAAAAATGTATCCATAAAAAAATTTTTGGTTTTGATTTTATATAACAGTATGCAACAATCCAAAAAAAAAAAATAATTTTTAGGTCTAGGCACAAAATTTTTTTTTTTGTTGCCTTGCGTTATTTGTCTGGAAGCCAGCTATTTTTGGTAATGTTTGCCGATTTGAATGAAATTTGGTGGACATGTTGGCGTATGCCAAAATAGTAATAATCTAAAATATGACTGCATTCTTGTGACCACAATTGCAGTTGTATGCATTGTAATATGCTCCTATTCTTCGCCTTTTATGTCAAATTTTGTGAACGACATGGAATATGTAATAAATGTTCCTTAAAGATTTTTGTATGGGCTTTTCAATGGTGATAATCATTTTTAGCATAAGCATTATTTTGACATTTAAATTCAAGGACAAACTATTAAATTGCGAATATCAAAAAAGCGTGGTCAAGCGATTTTGCTCAAAATTTTTCTGAATAATGCTATTTTAACGTACTAACGATGGACAAAATTTTGTTTTTTCGTAGTTTCCGCGATATTCCAATTTTAAGAGAAGCGCCTTAAATTTCTTCTATAACACCATGCGTCAAAATTTAACAAAAATTACACTATGCAACAAATGAACACTTTTTGAAAAATGCACGAACTTGACAGTATAGGTTCAAAGTGTAGTATAACCCTATACTCGGTTTGGCTAAATTGGTGACCAATTTTTTTATGGACCTCCAAAGTTTCTGAAAATCAGTGGGCCCTCGAAAAAAGTGTAATCAGCTTTTGTATAACAACTAATTCAGACTTGGTGATACCGCTTAAGTATATTTAGCAATAATGAAGCTAAGAATACGCTAAACAAAGTTTCTTAATTTTTTTTGCGAAAAAAAAAATTTTTCCTTTACTTCTTTTTGAAAAAGTGAAGGAAAAAATATATTTTTTTCACGTTTTTTCAGCATAACTTCAAGGGACTCGTAATTTTTTACAAAATTGTAGCCAACGTAAATCTGAACAACTTTTATGAACATATCAATACAATCTGAATTTGTCTAGGCACCCTAAATAGCTTAAACAAACACATTGTACACCAAAAATGTTAGTATTTTACTATTATGTAACAAAAATATATTTTTTTGGTATAGGGAATGTTCAGCAACTTTATAGAAAATACTAAGGCCAATGTTTTTGTGAAACATATTAACTCTCTAGCTCCCCCAAATAACTGTAATTTGTGAACCTATTTTAACAAATCGTAAAAAACACCCCTTATAATGGGGAGGGCGGGGATGAAATGAAATGTTTAGCAACTTTATAGAAAATACTAAGGCCAATATTTTTGTATTTTGTGGCCCTATTTTAACAAATCGTAAAAAACACCCCTTTAAATGGGGAGTTCGAGGATGAAATATTCAAAAATGTTGGCCATAAAATGTTACTATATGTGTCAGAACACACCAAAGCCCAAAACTTAACACAAAAACCAGAAAAACGGTAAAATTCCAGTTAAAAACGCTCTTTACTGGTATCGTCATTGCTTTGACCAGGTCGTATTACTAACATTGCTGCACGAACAGAAATTTAACCTTTTTTTGGTGTTTGTGTTAAGTTTTGAGCTTTGGCGTGTTCTGACACATATAGTAAAATTTTATGGCCAACCATTTTTAAATCTACTTTTGCAAATTTAACTTCAGCGGCTGCGAATTGTTTGTATGTGCTTATAAATTAAAAATGAAGCTTGAAAGATTTGCGAAACATTTTTCACAGTTTTTTATAGGGGCAAATTTTCCCACAAAAAGAGAAGAGTTTAGAGTCGCTAAGACGGAGTAAATTCCACTCTGTTATAATCACATCGGGGTAACATTCAACGAGCTTAGGGAATTTCTTAACAAGTGGCAATATTGAGAAATCTTAATTGGATAGCACGTTTACGGGTGTTATCATATTTAAGAGCTATTTGACTTAACAATTCGATGTAAATTCCAAAATAGCTGATTTTAAATCTGTTTTTCTGATTGAGTTAATCATTTGTCCGCCTTTGAGCCAATGAATATTTTGGAAGATTGATTTTATTTTTGTAGTCAATATCTATATTATTAACCAGTTCCTTTTTCATGAAATTGCTTAATATTAGAAGAAAATTTGATTTTCTGATTCGTATATAGGTAGCGTAAACGGGAACTTTGCACTTGTTCAAATTATTAATAATTAAATTAATAACGGGTAGAATATGTTAAAAAGAAACAAGTAAGAAAGTTTCAGTCGGGTAAACCGACTAATGTATATCCTCATTTTGTGAGTAATGTTATATGGAATATTACACGAATTAATGTGTCAATTTGTGTGGCAGGTACCAGAAGGGGTTAATGAACTTTAGATTCTTTAAATGCACTGTGCTGAATTATAAGCGCTTATGTTCAGTAATATATTTATGTTATGAGCTATTAAATTTTTGTATAATGTGACCATTTTGTGTGGGAGGTACAAAAAGGGGCGTGGCCCCATTTTTCAAGGGACTATAGGTACTTCAGAAGCGTTACACTGTGCAAAATTCTGTAGAATATTCGCGCATTGGTACTCACGCTATAAGCTTTTAACTTTGTGTAAAACATGTTACATTTGTGTGGGAGGTACCAAAATGGGCGTGGCAATAACGGCCATTTTTCACTAGACTGTAGGCACTATAAAAGCATTATCCTGCGCAAAATTTCAAGTATCTTGTACTGGTATTAATGTTATAAGCTGTTAAGTTTTTGTACAAAATGGTCCCTTTGTGTGTGAGGTACCAAAAGGGGCCACTTCACCCATTTTTCTCAAGTTGATAGCGATAAATAAACTATTACTATGTGTGGAATTACAGAGGATTCGGATAAGTAGCATAAAAGTTATTAGAAAATAAATATTTCATTAAATTTTAACCCTTTGTGAGGTAGGTACTAGAAGAAGTGGACCAATATGGCCCATCATCGAACTTAGCCTGAGATAGAAAAAATATTATCCCATACCAAATTTGAAGTCAATCCGTTACTCCTTTCGTGCGCTCCAGCCAGACAGACGGACGGACATTGCTTAAATGACTTATAATGCCTCAAAACGGATTTCCGCTGAACATACTTGGGGTACTAGGTCACTCTTTCGATGTGTTACACTTTTTGTCCGTAGCAAATGGTATATACCGTCGTCACACTAAAGTGAGGGTATAAAATAGCATTTAACCCTGCTAGTTTCTCTTCAATGCCACCAAACCAAATTCCTTTTACTTCATAGTAATACGAAATGAAATAAAATTTTAAACAATCACATTGCTCAAACATTCTTGCAATAACCCCCTCGAGCGAAAGCTACCTTGTATTACATTTTATGTAAAATAATTCTAGTCTTTTAAAAGAGCTCTCCAACTACACTTCATCCCTTCTTTAGGATTATTATATTTATTAGATGAAATTAATGAACCTTCAGTTACATTAAAGCTATTGGCCATCTTTACGATTATAATATTTATTAGATGAAATTAATTAACCTTCAGTTACATTAACAGCTATTGACCATCATTGATACTGAAGTTATGAATATTCAGATTTTACTAATATTGAAATTGACTCGTACATAATTCCAACAAATTAATTGCCTACTGATGGATTCCGTTTATTAGATGTAGATAATCGAGTAGTTCTACCAATAAATTCGAATCCTAGTAACTGCAGCTGACGTTATTTATTCATGAACTATTCCTGCTTTAGGTGTAACAGTTGAATGAACTCCAGGTCAATTAAATCAATTTTTTAATTAACCAACCAGGTTTATTTTATGTTCAATGTTCAGAAATTTGTGGAGCAAACCAATTGTACACTGATAGAAAAAGCTTCGTCATGACGAAAAATTTGTACATCATCACGATTATTTTTTCGTCAAAAGTCAGCTAACGTAATAATCCTCTTGATGAATTTGTTCGTCACCATGACGAATTTCTGTTTCCAAAAACTTTCGTCCTCAGGATGATCCATTCATCACCACGACGAACCTCATTCATCATCACGACGAATAGCATTCATCACCACGACGAACTCTATTCATCACCATGCTGAACTCCATTCATCACCACGACGAATTCCACTCGTCACCACGACGAATCCCATTCATCATCACGACGAATTCCATTCGTCACCACGACGAATCCCATTCATTATCACGACGAATCCCATTCATCACCACGACGAATTCATGCCCACGACTATTTAAGTTTTAAAAATTCCAATAAATGTTCTTCTAGTTTTAAACCATTTAAAATGGTATGGAAAATAAAATTATTTGACTGCATTGATAGGTTCAGTTGTGAATATACGTTTCGAGACGCAGTTCTTATCAGATAAGGCTGAAATCAAACAAACGAGAAGTATTCATTACTTCTGCTATTTTAAATAAAAAATAATCACATCAAGTAATGTATTTGCCAACAGACCACTAGCACAAATGTTTCACACTAATACAGCTTGTCGAGCTGCATGTACCATGTACGAGTATGCTTGTGTTTGATGTTTTGTTAAACAAACATCAGTTACGCCGTGCCAGTGCGGTTTGTTTGAAACAATCGGTGCTGCGTGTAACACACCCACGTGGACGAACATAACAACTTCGCATGTTTTACTTTGTTTTGCTGTAGGAGTTGACGTTGCCGTAAAGGGCGAATAAGTCGATCGTTCTCATGATGAATGGATAATCTTATTGACGAACAGTGTTCGTCATTAATTATTATATTTTTTAAATTGATCTTTTACAACAAATTATTTAACTAAGGTAATCGAAACAGCACATTTAAGCAGAAACTATAATTTGATTGCTTCGTTTGATCATATTTTCAGCAAAATGGCCTAATAAATCTTTTCGTCGTGGGAATGAGACCTTATCGTTCTCTCGACGAATTTCGAAATCACCAAAAACATGACTTGATGATCGTGTTATTTCTATTGACGTACAAAAACATCGCATGTACGAAACTTTTCGTCATCAGTACGAAGATGTATTGACGAAACAGATTCGTCATGGTGACGAACGGTTTTTCTATCAGTGTAATTGAAAGAATTCCTATTAATTATTAAATGTAATTAATTTCTGATAATTCTTCATTAGATGACTGAAAGCAAGTACTGGACTCTTAAACCATTCTATGGTATATTAGCACTTACTTCTAATTAAATATAAAAATTTGTTAAAAAATACTGTTTAAGTTTGAATGTCATTTAATTCCAACTGTCATACCCAATTAAGTGTACCTTGGCATTTGTTTATGGTACCTTTGTTCCAACACTGAAAGAGTACCTTTGTAGATATTAGCGAGTAAGTATTTTGCATTTCTCCGCGAATGCCCCCAAGTGAGGGCGCGAATTATCATTGCAAAATAATGATCAAAATAATAACATTTCAAACATCTGAACGATCTCTTTGTGATTCAAGTATATTTTGTTATTGTATTTTCAATAAAGCCCTTCTGAAGCATAAGCATGGCTTATTTTCTAGTCTTTTTTCAATCATACAAGTGATAATTCACTTTATGGTCATCAAAAGTACTCGAATTGGAACCAGTTAGATGCTTTTTGAAAAAATTATCTTCTAATTGCGGGGTGGGACCTTTCACCATTTAATCAATCGCTACCGATCTCTTAAGTCGACATACAACCGTACATATGTTGTACAATTGTGTACAACATGTCGCGAAACCCTTCCCGCTACCCGTCTAGTATTTACGATGTTCGTGGTATATACAAACGCACATACATATCGGTGTATGTCCGTCTGCTTTTTTGTGAGAAAATAATTGGGAAAAATTTAAATAAATAAAATGTATTTTGTAAATAAACAGTGAAATAGTGTATTTTTTGGTTATAGTCCGGTCGTGTTAATTTTCTTTGGTTTTAAATTGTGATATTCGCTGAATTGATTTTATTTTTCGTATTGCCGTCGGCAAATTATTCTCATATTCAGTGCAATTTTTCGATTTACAACAACAACAATATTCCTTCGCCGCCAAAATACATTGTTTTAAAGCGTCTTTCCGTCCGTCCAAGCGCCAACAGACGGTTCATTGCCCGTTGCGTCGGTTTGTTACATACAAAATTATTTAGTGAATTTTTTTTGCGGTTTCGTGTGACGTATTTTTTAGACCAATTTTTCGGGAAAAAATTTGCGTCCACCCTACATACGGTTAAATTCGACTTTTTTAAATAAAAGTGAGATTTTTGTCTTTTTTCGTTTTTTTTTTATTTGCGTTCTATTGGGAAGTTTTTTTGTTAAGTTTCACATCGGTACGTGCACCCTACAGTCGGCCAACCTAACTAATAATCGGATTTTGAAGATTTTTTTTTTGGGATTTTTTGAAGTTTAAATATTTTTTGTTTGGTTTTATATTTGAAATTTTTACTTTTATAAAATATATACTATTTTTTTGAAATTTCAAAAAAAAATGTATATATTTTTTTTCGTTCATTTTTGCAATATTTTGAGCTTTTTTGGCATTTTCGATTTTATCATTTTCGGACTCGCGTTTTTGTGCTTTTTGACATTGGTCACCTGAGTTATTGGAAAGCAAAGCGTACCCTACATTCGGTTGATAGTTTTGTTGGTGGATTTTTTCGGCTTTTTCGACTTTTCGCTAAAAGAAACTAAATTTCATTGGAAATTCTTGGTATTCCGACCCATTTCAATTTACATAAGTAAATTTTCGATTTTAGCGTTCGCCTTTATACAGTCCAATCAAAGTTAGATTTTTTTGATTCTTTGGGGAATTTCGTTTCGTTTTAGTCAATTTTTGTTTGATTTTTTAGAAACTTCATAAAATGTCTCTCACTCCTCTCGATATTTTCGTTAGGTAGGTAGATTGGAGGTCAATAAAGTTTGGCAACAAGTTTAGGAAGCGTACGAAAAATATATTAATTATTTACAGACTACTGTAGAGAAAAGCGACATCGACGCCGTGGACAGCAAATATGAGTCTCCGTACTCAACATTTATGAGGTGTCTAGCGACAATTAATAGGAAATTGTCACAGTTCCGCAACTTGAAGCGCTGGTGTACGAGGACATCCAAAATCTGAGCATTCAATTCGATCTGGGAATGAAACGCTTCCTCCCGTTTCAAATAGAACTCTTCCTTCCGCGACCCCTTCCCACCGGTCGAATGGGCAAAGGAGGCAAATGGCGTCCATGGGTGACGTCATGCACAATCTGGCTCTGCCTCCGTGTGATGTCGACGTTTTTGAGGGAGATTTTATATCCTGGCCCACTTTTAGGGACTTATTCGGCGCAATGTATATAAACAATTCTCGACTTGTGCATAACCAAATTAAGACACTCTTTGACCTTCCGGTTTTATCAAGTGAGACTAGTTCGGGATTAAAAACGATACAACGCGGTATTAATGGTTGTCTTTCTGCACTATCTACTTACGATATAAGTACGGACAATTGGGATCCGATCCTGATCTTTTTTTTTCAATTCATTACATTTATTATTGAATCTTTCATTATATATTAACCTAAAATACTATTTTCTGGGTTATAGCCATTGCGAATAAACCATTGAGACTTTATACGATTTTTACTTTAACAAAAGGTTAACATTTCAATTTTTTCATTTTCATTTTTGTTTTTGATTAGTTTTAATTTAAATCAAGTCCAGCGTATCTCTCCTTCTAAGGCGGTTATGACCTTCAAAATTTAGTAGTTTTCGAGCCAGGAAGTTTGAATGATTCAATAGTTTGCCCACGTAACACCGGAAATATTTTTCAATTTCCTCTTTTACTGTTGGCACGTTGAGATCCTTATGGATGGTAGCCTTTTTTATATACCATGGTGCACCTGTAATTAAACGAAGAATATTCGATTGTCTTCTTTGTAATTAGCATACATTTGATACTGTATCCCAGAGCTGGATACCATATGTCCAAATGGGCTTCAATACCGTTTTGTATAAAAGAACTTTATACTCTTGATCTAGGGCAGATCTTTGGCTGATAAGCCACTGAAGTTGATTAGTTTTGAGTTTTATTGGAGTTACTTTGGAGTCTATGTGGCGCGACCACGTCAAACGCCGATCTAAATGGATTCCAAGATATTTTACATGATCCTTTTGGGGAATCTGTAAATTGAAATTGGAGGACTTGTATCTCTTTGTAGGGTAAAATTAACATGAGTACACTTTGAGGCATTCTCCATTTTTTTAACCATTCTTCTAGGATTCGCACATGAGACTGCAGTTGATCGGAAGCAACTGAAGGATTTTTGTGAGTACTGACGAAAGCCGTAAAAATAACGTACAGTATAGGGCCAAGAATGCTCCCCTGTGGGACACCGGCATTTATTTTCTTAGGGCTAGAAAAAATTTCATTTGATTTAACTTGAAAAGACCGGCTAGTCAAATAACTCCTGAACAGTTTATGCGTGGTGATTGGCAGAAGTTTGCATATTTTGTGCAAAAGTCCTTCGTGCCAAATTTTGTCAAATGCTTGTGAAATATCTATGAATAACACCGAACAGTATTCTTTATTCTCAAAAGCTCTTTTGATGCAGGTTACGATACGAATTACCTGTTCTATAGTATTATGACTTTTTCTAAAACCAAATTGATGGTCGGGTATAATATTGTGAGAAATTATATGAGGTGTGATTTTCTTCATGAGAATGGCCTCAAACATTTCTGAAAGTATCGATAGTAAGCTTATAGTGCATTAGGATTTGACTTGAGTCATTTTCAAGGCTGAAAACGGAAGTTCTTTAATCATTTTCGCTGTTACATCATCTCCTCCGGCCGATTTCTTAAATTTTAGATCTTTGACAGATTTTTCAACATCCTTCATTCTAAGCTTGATTGGCCCAGGAATTATATCATCTATGACGGGCGGATAGATTGGGCGAGGAATTATGTCGTTTATCACGGACGGATAGTGTGGGCGAGGAATTATATCTATCACTGGCGGATAGATTTCAGATGTATCACTGTTGGGTGTAAAAACGGACTCGAGGTATTTTGCGAATGCATTTACTTTCTCTTCTGTGCTTTTTGCCCAGTTCCCATTTTCAAGGCGAATTTGGGATTCATGCGCAACAGGGCCTCGCATATTTTTTGTGGCCTTCCAGAGACTATAATCTGTTTTCTGGGTTGGATCCAGAGATTGCAAATATATTTTTAGATCACTTTTTTCGGCTGATTTTGGGCTGATTTCAATCTCTTCTGGCAATTTTTTAGTTTTTTTCTCAGTGCTGGGGAGCGATATTGCTGCCACTCTCTTCTAACGCTTCTTTTTTCATTGATTATCGCTTGGATGCCTGTTGGATTCTTTGAGTTATCTCTTTTGAACGCGCTTTTTCGAGTAACCACTTTAACAGCACTGTTTACAATGTCTGTGAAGAGGTTTACCGCGGCTTCAATTTCATCCCTTGTACGTAACGATACACCATCGGATAGGTGTGAGCTAACGTATTTTTATATTTTAGCCAGTTGATATTCCTATTGGGCAAATTGTCACACCCATTTTCATGATTGTTGTAAAGCTGTGTCCAAATGGGAGGCGAATGATCCGATGATAGATCAAGTGATGGACATAGAGATAGATCACGCCTTATATTTTTTATTATGGCGAAATCAATAAGGTCTGGCGTTTTATTCAGATCTGAGGGCCAATATGTTGGGTTATCGCTCGAAGCTACATCTAGTTTAGCAGATGTTATGGCTTTAAGTAGTTGTCTACCTTTTGGAGTAGTGAGGCGAGAGCTCCAAAATGTGTGCTTGGCATTGTAGTCATCTGCTACCAAAAACTTTGTGCCAAGAATGGAGAAGAACTCCATGAATTGATCTTTGTTAATATTGTGCCTAGGGGGACAATATATCGACGATATCACCAGATTTGTGCCTGTGATAGCGATAGAAGTTGCTTGTATATGATCAGTCCTATATTCGGGCATAGGATAATGTTTGATTTTATTTTGGACAATAAGAGCTGTATCACCGCAGACTCTCCCGCTAGGGTGTTTAGTATCGTATGTGGAATAACCAAGTATCCCAAAACAATTTCTTGTTGACAAATGTGTCTCAGAGACTAATAAAATATCTATACAGTGGCTTCGGAGAAAATTTTCTACCTCATTTCTGTGTTGGCTCAGACCGTTTGCATTCCAATAACTTTGATTTCTCATCAATTCTTGGGTTTACGTTTGGGTCGCTAGAACTAGCATTTTCCGTAGGAGATAGGGTTCTTAAGCCTGGGAAAGGCGATGGAGTATGGAATATAGCTTGGATATATTGTAGTTTTATTAACATTGTTTTGTTTTTTTCATGTGCTTATATACAGGGCAACCCCTGTAGTTTGCTGTATGGTTCTCACCGCAGATGCTAAATTTTTTTACGCCAGTATCTGTTCTTAGTTGGGGACTGTCGACGGCCTTGTGCACATCTGACACAAACGGCCGGTAATTTACAGTATGCCTTGGTGTGTCCAAATTCTTGACAATTTGGAGGATCGGCTCGTTTTAAACTTTCATCGACTCGAATTCTACGGTTTCACAAATATCTCTGGTTGTAAATAGGATGAGGTGCGCCTTTTTGCTTTATTCGCGAAGAATCAAATGTTAGTTCAACCTTAAACATGGGCCGAGGAATTTTTTTCATTTATAATGTTTATTATGGATTTAACTTCGTAATCCTCTTTAGCAAGTTCATCGATAATTCAGCTGATGAAACTGTACTATCAATACCCTTATCTTTATTTGCCTCCAACGTTTGCCGAGGCTTACCCAGTCTTTACGGGAACAAAGTATCAGGGATAAATTAGCTCTTTCTTCGTGGAAAGAGATGGATACCTTTCTTACGGAAAGGATTCGCACTCTTGTGTGCTTTAGCGACCTTCGGGGAACCGAACCCAAAAAGCATCAACACGAAGAAGGTTAGGACGCATTTTACGAATGCAACCTCTCCGAAGCCTTCTCGTGGCCAAGTAGTAACTGTGTATTCTGGACAGAAATCGGCACCTACAGGGTAGCTAGACAAATCTGGCCAAGGTATGACCTGAGAAGATCAAAATATCTCCTCGCACTAGAGAGGCAGTTCTGACGGGACACTGCTTGACACGCCAAAGATTGGGTATTGACTCTAATGACTTCTGCAGAAGCTGTGGAGATGAGGAAGAAGTGGAGAGCATTGAACACTTGCTATGCGACTGCCCCGCTCTGAGTAAACGAAGACTGGACATACTGCGGACGGCCTTTCTAGGCAGCCTAATAGATCTTTCCAGTACCGATATTCGTACTATCGATAAATTTGTATATCAAACAGGTTGGTTTCGATGAGTGGCATTTCAGCCCGTGGTAACACTAGGGACCTAAACTGGTCTATGTGAGCTTGTATAAAAAAAAAATACGGCTGCCACCCTAACCTAAACCTAAACCTAACTGTGTACTCTGCCCTAGACACAGCCATTAACTGTCCAAATGCCATCGGTTCAAACAACTTTCACCATCGGAAAGGTATTCGGTAATCAAACGGCATAATTTATGTTTAAATTGTTTGGTTAAGGGGCATGATGTCTGAAATTGTTCGAGTGATCGTCACTGTTCGAAATGTGAATCTAGACATCACACATTGTTACATCGTGATGCTACGAATTCCTCCTCAGGGAATTCTAGGTCGAGACCTCATGCAGCTACACAATCTTCCAACCCCCCTCCCGCAGAACAACCTCAACCATCCACATCGACTGGATGTTTGCCGCGCCAGGTATTTCACGCTGCTCAGAGCAGAGCTGTACTTTTGGGAACAGCAATGGTGAATATTGTTCACCAAGGTGCTTCGTCCACTGCTCGAGCGTTGATTGACCCTGCTTCTGAAGCCTCCTTTTTAACGGAGCGCTTGCAGAATAGGTTGAAGTTGCCTGTGCATAAGGGCGGGTCGATTTAAAAATCGCCCATTGCGCAGTGAACATCGTATTCTAGGGATCAAAATAAGAAACTTTGCCGAAGGAACCATACCTCTAAAACGAATTCTGATGTCCCGGAAAACATCCCACTTTGACCCATTTAGAGTGCTCCAATCGAGTCCAAATGTATGGAACCCCCAGGGGGTGTGCCACTGGCATGTGTGGGTCGGGCCTCCAAAGTTAGTGGGGGTCGGTCATACATTTGCCGGGACATCAGAATTCGTTTTAGAGGTATGGTTCCTTCGGCAAAGTTTCTTATTTTGATCCCTAGAATACGATTTTCACTGAGCAATGGAGACTTTTTTGCCACCCCACAAATCGACCCGGCCTACTGTGCATTTAACCAATGCAACAATTTCGGGTGGAGCTATGTCTGCCACTTCACGAAAAGTTTGTACGGTGGAGATTGGGAAAGCATCAAATTCAGACTTTCGCTACGACTTTGGAAATTTCTGAACGCTTTTGCTCGGAACTCGAGGAGCCTCCAAAACATAGTATTTTGTCGCCTTCGGACAAGGTTTGCGAGGAAAATTTTGTACGTACGACTTGTAGAGATCCGGACGGTAGGTATATCGTTACTTTACCCATCCGAACTGACCTTAGCTCAAAGGAATACTTAGGCGAGTCGAGGGCAAACGTCCTTAAACAATTCTACCGTAATGAATCGTCATTACTTCGGAAGCCTGACGTGAAGACCGTATATGATAAGGTCGTCACAGAATATTTTACATTAGACCACATGAGGCCAGTGAATGCGACTTCTTCGATTGAGAAGTTGTCTTGCTATCTACCTCATCTCCCGGTCATTAATATGGAAAAACAAAATAGCAACCTTCGCGTGGTTTTTAATGCGTCCAACAAAACATCGAACGGAAAAAGTCTGAACGACGTCCTTCATGTTGGACCTACATTGCAGGAAGTCTTAGTCTTTCTCAGTCTCAGATGCAGAATGTTCCAATTTATATTTAACTGCGACATTGCGCAAATGTACAGACAAATTCGGGTCGATCCTGCGCATACACCCCTTCAACGAGTTCTTTTTAGAGATTCTCCCACAAAACCGGTAAACGATTTCGAACTGCAAACAGTCACCTTCGGTGTGATCTGCGCCCCATATCTGGCCATTAGAACTCTTTTGAGGCTAGCTGACGATACCGAGAATGAGTTTCCTCTTGCGGTTCATATCTTGCGTAAGAGTATGTACGTGGACGATGTTCTTGCGGGAACCTAATATCTTGAGACTGCTTTGGTCGCTTGGAACCAATTAATCGCAGCTCTCGCGTCAGCTAAGTTTGAGCTTCGTAAATGGACAGCGAATGATAGATCAATTTTAGATTTTTTCCCATCTGACCATTTGGTGGATGCGGAGATTCTGACTATTGTGGAGAATAGCGGTTCTAAACCCTTGCGGATTCGCTGAAATGCGCAGTTAGACGCTTTTTACTTCGCGATGACACCTATAGTCAAGAAATCTTCCTATACTAAATGGGAAGTACTTTCTGCTATCGCGATACTTTTTGACCCCGTCGGCTGGGTAGGTCCAGTGATTGTCATGGCCAAGATGGTCTGGCGAGACAACATTGGTATCTCAAGATACGGACAAAAGTATACTTTTGGGTAACTATCGACAGTTTTGGCTAGAATTGAGACATGTTTAAATTCTCGTGTCCTATGTGCAATAGTCCACATGAAAACGTCGCGTTGACGCCATGACACTTTTTAATATGTGCTCCGCTCCTTGCTCCCCCAGAACCAGTCGTCTCTGAGCAACCGATATCTCTGGTGAATCGGTTAAGGAAAGTTCAGGCGCTAGCTCATCAGTTGTGTGTGCGTTGGAAAGATGAGTATTTGACAACGCTTGTGCAATCAGTATAAATGGAAATTTCCGGAACGTGATATACAAAAAGATGACCTCGTCGTCGTGAAACACGAGCTTCAAAGTCCTACGTCATGGAAATTAGCCCGCGTCGTTAATGTTCACCCCGGTATTGACGGTCATGTTCGCGTTACTTACGTACGAACGGAAAACGGCGTTGTAAGACGACCTGTCACCAAATTGGTCATTCTGACTGATCAAACTCCGCAATCTTTGTAAAGTATGCAACTGCTAGGGTCCCTACTAGGGCCTCATTAAGTTGCAAAGGGTCCCTACTGGCTCATCGCGGCGTGTTATTATTTTTAGGGTCCCTACTGGCCCATCGCGGTACCTAAATCCAAATAAAAATAAGTCCTTACTGGCTTCTTGGTCTGTACTGGCCCATTTAGATTAAGTGTTTTTGGAAAAACGAATAATGAATTGAAAAAACTCACTGAATTACTTACTGCTCTATACGTTAATTATATTAGATGTAATTTAGTTTTAGTTGAAACATATCTAGATGTTGCAAGGTGGGCGGCGTGTTTAAGTTTGAAAGTCATTTAATTCCAACTGTCATACCAAATTAAGTGTACCGTGGTATTTGTTTATTGTACTTTCCTTCTCGCTAATATCTATGTACTCCCTTTGTTCCAACACTGAGAGAGTACCTTTGTAGATATTAGCGAGTAAGTGTTTTGACATTTCTCCGCGAATGCCCCCACCTTTCACCATTTAATCAATCGCTACCGATATCTTAAGTCGACAGCATCTCCGAAACTAAAAAATTATTAACTTATTAATATTTTTAATGCCTCAAATAGCACCTGTTGGTTGATTTAGCTTATTTTTTTTTCAATTACATTTATAATCTATCAGCCGTATACATAAAAAAATCCTAATTATGATTTAAAGTGAACATAATTAACAAACACTTTTGGCGAAAACGATTATTAAAAAATCGTATTCATAAACAGCATTTTAACTAATAAACATTTTAATGACTTCGTCAATGTAATGCTGGCAACGCCATCTTTTTCACACACCATTTTCTCTCTTAATGATGCATTAATACGATTATCAATTGTAAGAGTAGTCGGATATATAAATTATTTTATTTTTTATTTTAAAAACAACTGTATTAATTAACAAAAATGTATGGCCACTTGTCCAATACTTTAAAAAAACAACAACTAAAGATCAAATAAATGACGAATTCAGATAATTTTTTTATTACATAGAAAAAGGTATTCGAATAACGAATAATATGTAACACATGTTTGATTGTTTACATATCACTACACGCTGAAAAAAAATCGCTTCTGTAGTATATTGTCCCAAACATATTCGGCTTGAAACATATATATGTTTGGGGTAGTCTCTAAGCATGTAATATTTGGAACACACAAAAATTGTCTATTTGGGAAGATGTTGTTCTAAACAAATATTTGTTTACATTCCAATATGTGTTTATTTCCGAAACAAATATTTATTTGCATTTAAGTATTCATAAAATACATAAATTGTCTCAAATTTTTCAGTAATTCAAAGTTAAATTTTTAGAAATTTTTAATGTTCGTAAAAAATAATAATTGAAATCATATAATCTTGGATCAATATAAAGTACTTAGAGGATTGACGACTAATGATGGCTTGGAATACTCAGAAATTTGAAATGATTGATTTAAAACAGAAGGTAATGCTGCATATGGTATCATAACTGGGAGGTACAATTCGAAACCCAAGAAAAATTGAAATATGAAAAACTCAGCAAAAGTTTTGGAAATATTTTTTAAATAAAATATATTTGGAAAAATTCCTAAATAATAATTTTATTTGTATTTAAACACATATTTTATTTGAGAAATTTAGTTTGCAAATATAATTTGTTGTAATATATTAATATATGCGTTCCAAATATATTTCATAGATTTTCAAATAAAATTTATTTGCTAAGAAATATATAATATTTAAAAATTTGTGTTCCAAATATATTTTCTTTAGATTCAAACATATCAAAAAAGGCGATTTTGCCCCGTGTAGTGAATGTTGTACAATTTGCTTTATTGTGTTGTGGTTTTGCAACAATAAAAGTTTTTGGTCTTTTATGAAACAATATAGAAAAAAGAATGCAAAAATCCATTATTATATGGAAAAAAGAAGAATGCAAAAATCATTTTATATACCGATGAAGGCAGAATAATGCCCTGAGTCGATTTAGCCATGTTCGTTCGTCTGTGACAATCAAAGTACTGCTCGAAAAAAGGAACCAATCCTTACGAAATTTTTGGGATAAGGAGCAGCTTATGTTGCACAATGCATTTAACTGTCTCTGGAAAAATGCGACAAATCGGTCCACGTTTTGATATTCCTCCCATTTAATGGTACATTCCGTTTTGACATAAACACGTTCTAGAAGGCACAGTTACAAATTTTATTATTTTTTTTACTATTTTAACTTAACCATTTCTAGAAAATATGTTCAAAATTAAACTTATAATATTTTTTTCATTTAATTAAAAATTCCATAAAAATGTTTTGCAAATGCACACGAAGAAAAAAGCAAATGTGACTTTAACAAACGCATTTAACAATGGTTTACAAAAGGTGTTTTAGGCTAATAATCGTTTATGAATACACTTTTAACAAAGGTTTGTAAAGCTGTTTTAAGTTTTTATGAATACGGCTGTATATATATAAAGAAGAATGTGTGTTTATCGGTTTGTTTGTACCGTATAGGCGTCCAAGCGGCTGGACCGATCTTCTTGAAATTTTCACAGAATGTACATGTGTTGGGGGTGTTGAAAAAAATGGTACTTGAATTATCGATATAATTCATTTTGAAATTGATATATCTTGCACAATTTGTTAGCAAGAGTGCTGTAATGTTGTACATATGTATCCGGTGGCAGTCTACGTGATTGGTCCAAAAGTGGGTGGGATCGAACCAATGTGCGTGGCACCGCCCATATAAGCCAAATTTTAAAAATGTGATATCTTGCACAATTTGTTAGTGAGGGAGCTGGAATTTTGTGTAAAAATATCGGTTGGCGATCTACGTGATTGGTCTAAAAATGGGCGGACGTATAAGCCAAATTTTGAAATTTATATATCTTGCACAATTTGTTAGCGAGAGTGCCGTTATTTTGTGCATATGCATCAGGTGGTAGTCTACATGATTCGTCTAAAAATGGGCGGACTCGGACCAATGGGCTTGGCCCCGCCCATATAAGTCAATTTTTTTAATTGAGATATCTTGCACAATTTTTTGGCGAGGGTGCTGTAATATTGTACATATGTATCTGGTGGTTGTCTACCTGATTGGTTTAAAAATAGGCGGGATCGGACGAATGAGCGTGGCCCCGCCCATATAAGTCAAATTTTGAAATTGAGATATCTTGGAAAATGTGTTAGCGAGAGTGCTGTAGTTTTGTACATATGTATGGGGTGGTAGTCTACGTGATTGTTCCAAAAATAGCCGCTATCGGACCAAAGCAAAATTTTTAAATTGAGATATCTTGCACAATTTGTTAGCGAGAGTGTTGTAATTTTGTGCATATTTGTCTGGTGGTAGTCTACGTGATTGGGCGTGGCCACGCCCATATAAGTCAAATTTTGAAATTAAGATATCTTGCACTATTTGATTGTTCTAAAAAAGAGCGGGATCTGACCAAAGGACGTGGCCCCGCCCATATAAGCGAAATTCGAGCTATCTTGCACAATATGTTAGCGATAGTACTGTAATTCTGTTTATATGTATCTGGTGGAAGTCTACGTGATTATTTAAAAATGGGCGGGATCATACCGGGTCCAGCTAGTTTTTAATATAATAAATTATTTTTCAGTTATCCCTTCTATAACTAAATAAATTTGACTAATAAAATTAATTCAACAAATTCATTAAATTGAAAATGATAACAAATTATTTTCTGTATTTGACCCTTCTTCTAGTATTTTTAATCTATCATTAAATTGATTAAGTACATTTTTAGGTATTTTAATAATTCCTTCAATATATTGACCTATACCTATACCTATTTTTTTAAATAATATTTTATTGACTTTACATAAAGAGTTTAAACCTCTTTTAGGTCCTATAGGAACTAATGAATCAACTTTTCGTCTCCTTATTTTCAATAATTATTTCGTCTCCTTTTTCAATAATTCCCATATATTTGTTCTTGAACAAGTCACTTAACATTAGCTTACCTTTACGATTATGTTTCATATTTTATGGATGAATTAATAAAACCCAACATATATTTGCTCATTTAGTCACTCAAGGCTGTTGCAATAATTCAATCTTATGTATTTGCTGTTCTTAGAACATTATATTCTAGTGAAGTAAATTAATTAATATCAACCCATTCAAATCACCCATTTCATTTAGTAGATTATAGACCATGACCACAAACAGCTTCAATTGGAGCTATAACAACAGTCGCAGGGACAGTAAAATGATTTCATCAATATGATAATTAATTATTTTTAATTTTAAATTTAATCACTATATTAACAGTTTATCAATGATGACGAGATGTTTCACGAGAAGGTACATTAGAATTATTTTTTAATTTTTGACGTAGAAATTGCATTAATTTTACCTATTATTTTAATAATTAAATTTTACAATTTATTAACTTCAAGAATTACTTAAATTATTTTAATTCTTTTATTAGGACTTTATCATGAATGAAATCAAGGAATTTAAACTGATCATACTAGGTTTGTAGTTAATTATAACATTTAATTTGCACTCAAAAAGTATTAAATTTAAATCTACCTTAATTAAATATGAAGCGATTAATTGCAATTAGTTTCAACATAATTTTAGGTAAATTTACCCTTATTCTTTATTAACTTAATGATACTACATTAATTGAAGCCAAAAAGAGGCTTATTACTGTTAATGATAAAATTGAGTTTATTTCTCCAATTAAAAAGAAGTATGATGTTCAAGTAAAAGATGCTAACTTTTTCGTTTTAATGGTTAAATTCCATTTATACTTCTATTTATATAGTTTAATAAAACCCTTACATTTTCATTGTAAAATTAAATAATTTTATTTTATAAATTACTAAAATTAATTCATTATATTTAATTTAATTTAAAAATTACTGAAATTAGTTTATTATATTCAAAGATTAACTAGGTTAGGTTAGGTTAGGTTGAAGAGAGGAGACGTTTAAACGTCTCATGTCCATGGACATACACTTAAGCCAGTGGTTCGGCCTGTTGTGCGCTCCTTATTTATGATCTTTTTATACCTCACGGTACTAGACACGAATTTTCTCAGTATCTTCCAGTCATATTCTCTGAGATGAGTCAAGTCTGGTAATATGTCGGACCCGAAAAGTTGGGATCTTGCATGTGTGAAAGCCGGGCAGTGACACAGAAAATGTTCCATCGTTTCGATGTTTTCTCTGCATGCCCTGCATTCGTCGTTTCCTGCTATTCCTATGCGATGAAGATGTGCTTGTAAGCTTGAGTGTCCCGTTAGAACACTCATCATCTTACTTATATCGATCTTGTTTAGTTTCAGAAGACTTCTTGTTTTCTTTTCATTTGGGTCACCCCACAGTATCTTTGCAGTTGCTCCTACTGTTGCGCCATTCCACACAGTTTTATGAGCCATCACTGCCCAGTGCTTCAACTCATTTTTCGTGGCTTCGAAAGGTTTCCAATTTTTCAAGTTTATTACTCGAAGTTCTCTGCCCTTTGAAGCCAAGTTGTTTGCCCGTTCATTTCCAATCACTCCGTTGTGTCCTGGTACCCAGCAAATACGCAATTGACCTGAGTAATCATTTATCGTTCTTTTACAGTCCAACACAGTTCTGGATTTGACCCTTTCCGATGTTATTGCTTTAATCGCCATTTGGCTATCTGTGAAGATGTTGGCATATTTAGGCTTTGTCGTGTTACTGAGCCAGTTCACACACAGTTGGATGTGCAGTATAGTCTCCAACGCTTTTGTTGGTGCAGTTCTAAATGCCCCGCTTATGCCTAGACAGCACATACGTTGAATTTTTTGCAAAGGTATTACGTTGCACTTCTTGTCCATTGATGTCCACCACACTACAGAGGCGTAGGTGATTATTGGTCTAATCACGCTCATGTAAAGCCAGTGAGTCATATTTGGACGTAGTCCCCATTTTAAACCTATAGCTCTTCTGCACAGCGACCAACATCTGTGTGTCTTTGTAACTCTTTCTTCAAGATGATCTTTCCAGTACAGTTTCTGATCCAAGATTACTCCCAAGTATTTTACCTTTTTAGTTATAGCAATTGTCTTATTCAGGAATCGAGGCGGGGTAAAACGTGGGATCTTCGTTTTCCTTGTAAATAGACATATTTCTGTTTTGTCTGGGTTAAAATTTAATCCCCTTGGTTGTGCCCAGTTATATGCTATGTTAAGTGCCTCTTCAGCTCTTCTGCATAATAGATTTGGATGAAAGCCCCTTAGAAGTATTACAACGTCGTCTGCATAACAGACTGGTTTAAGTCCTTCATTGGTGAGGGCTTTTAGGAGACTGTGTATCGTCGTAACCCATAGAAGAGGCGATAAAATGCCCCCCTGAGGTATACCACGATTTACCTTGTCTCTAATTTTTACGTCATATGACCCACAAATAATCCACCTATTCCTTAGCATATTGTTGATCCAGTTTTTCAGCGCCCGGTCAACCTGAAACTCGTCTAAGGACTGGATAAGTGTATCGGTCTGTACATTGTTAAATGCGCCCTCAATGTCTATGCAAACAGCAAGTGTATACATTTCTTTACTGAAGGACACTTCTATGTGGTGCACTACCTCATGCAGAGCTGTTTCCACTGATCTTCCTTTGACATAGGCGTGTTGTTTGAATTTTAGCCTGTCATCCGCTATTTTACCTTTGACCATGTCATCAATTATTCGCTCCATTGTTTTTAACAGGAAAGAAGTAAGGCTAATGGGTCGATAAGCCTTTGGGGTCGTGTAACTCGCCTTGCCAGGCTTTGGTATGAAGACCACCGTTGATTCCTGCCAGTTTTTTGGGGTATACGAATGGGTTAGGCATGCAGTGAACACTCCAGCCAGATGAGTTGATACCAGATCCACCTCATTCTGCAGAAGTGCTGGAAATATTCCATCCGGTCCCGTAGCCTTAAAGGGAGAGAAACTTTTTATCGCTTCTTTAACCATACCATCTGTTATATCCGTAATAGGTACTTGATGCAATATATTTTCATTCTGTAACTGTTCCTCTGTTGGTCCAGCATTACCAGTCGGAAAATGAGTTTTCATCAAGAGCCTTACGGTATCCTCTATAGTTTCCATCCTTCTACCCGTTTCATCCACCAGTGTTTCGGTTTGGACATGAGTTTTTGAGAGGAACTTTTTCATTTTAGACATGCTGTTAACGCTGCCTACCTGTTCACAGAAAAGCCTCCAGGAGTTACGTTTCGCCGATCTAACGATTTTATTGTATTCTTTGAGTCTTCTGTGGTAGTCGTCCCAATATACTGATTGTTTTTCACGTCGAGCTCTATTGTAAAGTCTGCGGACATCTTTGCCAATCGAGCGAATTTGTCCTGTCATCCAGGGTTTCTCAAAGGCAGATTTCCTTTCTCGAAGTGGGCAACTATCTTCGAAAGATTTTACAAGAGCCTCGGTAATCTTCTTAACATTGATATCAATGTCTTCTGCACATAGATAATCGCGTGTAGGCTGCCCCAATCGATTTCTAAGTAGATTTCCGAATTTAGTCCAGTCGGTCTTAGCCTTATTACGGAAACTTATGGGGTTTGGCGGTGGCCGTGCAATTTTAAACCTTATATAACGGTGGTCTGAATAGGAGTGTTCATCCGAAACCCTCCACTCATGAATCTTATCAATAAGATTTTCTGAACATATCGTTATATCTAATACTTCTTCCCTAATTTTGTTAACAAAGGTTGCAGTGTTTCCTATGTTAATAGTTATGAGGTCATTTGTATTCAAAAATTCGATAAGGGCGTGTCCCCTTTTATTGGTGTTAGTACTACCCCAAGCGATATGATGGGAGTTGGCGTCACATCCAGCTAATAACTCATTACTTGTGTGTTTGGATTCCCTCACCAGACGTTGTAATTCCGAAGTAGGTGGCAATGTCGGCGCATCGAATGGCAGATATATTGACGCCATGTACATATTTCCATTACCTTGCCTCAGCACCGTTGCGTCCGATGTTGACAACTCTGGAGAGAAAATAAAACATAAGTTTTTATGGCACAGAATACAAGTCCTTGGACGAGTACCTGTGTTAGCGTAGAAAAGGTTATAGTTCACATGGCTTAATCCAGTAACCTTGTTGCTAGTTGTCCATGGTTCCTGGATCAACGCAATATGAGCCCTGCCTTTATTTATGATGTCCATCAGAGCGTTGGATGCTGTCTCGCTCCGGTGGAGGTTTATCTGGATGACCTCAATCATTGTCCTTCCAGTAAAAGTTTCATTTGGGAGTCAATCCTATCTGGTGGCACCCCCTCTTTATTTGGTAGCGGGTCATTCTCCTCCTTTCGTTCACTACCTATTACACCATCTTCCAGTCGACAATTTTGGGAGGCGGTGTTATTTTTTGTCGCTCCCTCATTGGTTTGAATCGTTTTGTGGCTCTTTTTATTTTGGTCACCACCTTTGCTGGGAACTTCCTGCAAAAGTGGCGGTACTATTGGTGAACTGGTGGTGTTATTGACTACTTCCACATCAGTTTTTGGCAGTGTCTCACTTGTCTCCATCCGTTCAATACCAGTGTTTGACTCTTCAGACAGTATATTTGGACTCGATTCATTTGTCCTGCCAATCGGGACCTTTCCAATTTTGAAAAAGGCTGTCCAGATCAAGAAGTACGCCATGCCCTTCGCCATGACAAGATTGTTCTTGGATTCTGGGTCTATGCCTAACACGAGGAGAGTACCCTCGGTATCATCCTTCCTATAGAAGACTTCCCACTTTCTCACGAAAAGTTTTGAATTCTGTTTGCCAATGATGTCGAGTATGTACTCTGATGAGAACTTACTGGGACATCCCTTAACATATTGGGTCGTTTTTATGAGTTCTGGAATGTCGCTTTTCCTTACCAATTTTAGCTTTGCGCCGTCCCAAGGTGAGGGGAAGCTATCCACAAGTTTTACGAGGACACCAGCGCAGCGTTGTGATGCCAGCCTTAGCATCAAAACACCCCTCTCAAACTTGCAACTCATTACTTCGATTGGTGGTTCATCCTTAAGGCCGGGTTAGGCATACGTAACCGTAATTTATCTTTACCGTTGCCGTAACGTTGCCCGTTTGAGCGATTAGCCAACGTTGAGATAACGAGTCATATGTTCTGACAACAACACATAAGTAAACAAAAAAGCCGCGACTTCTTTTTGTTTAGGTTTATTAAAAATGAAGTTAAAAAGATTATTTATAAATTTGTGTTTTTTAAATCTGTGCAGAATTTACAATTAAAGTAAATCAAGAAAATATCGTCGGATAAGAAGATGGGGTGGATGTCCTATAAACAGTGACTGAGTTAACTACGCCAAAGCAACGGATTAGACCGGCAGAGAGACTAGCAATAACACCACTGTATGTCAAATATTGCATTATCCTATGATTCCAAGTTGGGAAATATTAACATTCTATTCTTTAAAATTGTAGATATTTGGGTCACGGTTGTTCCATACAATCGATTGCATGGAGTCACAAGCTGGGGAAAACAACAATTCGAAATATTATTTTAGAATGCAATGATGTTTTGTGGCCTTTGCATTCGCCGATTTATTTAAGTGAACAAACTACACAGCAGTACAAACACATTGCCAATGATTTTCAACGAATGTGGGATATGCCGAATTGTGTGGGAATCTGCGATGCTAACTATACATTCATATCAGTTAATGTTGGAAGTTATGGCAGCCAACACGATGGGGGTATGTCCATTAAACTTCTATTTAATTATAATCTATTTTAATACAAACAATTTCCATTTCTTAATTTTAAATAAATACAGCTACAATCCAGTACTCTTCGTTTGGCCAATCAGTTATTTTAGGTACAGTACCTATACCTCCTAGTAAACCATTATCGTCAGCATCCTCTGAAGCCTTTCCTCATTTTTTTATTGGCGATGCGGCGTTTCCCCTGAGGTCTAAGTGCGGCGTTTCCTTGGTCTAAGTCAACAACTATAGACGAGCTAAGAGACAACACCCAACGCGAAATTGCCAACGTTCCGGTCGAAATGTCGCTGTTGACGGGCTCGTGGTGGTCATATGACCGAAATTGAATTTCATTCCTAAAATGTAACATTTGCACTACACCTGGAATAAACTTGAACTCAATATCTTAAATATTCTGTCTTTTATTAATACTTTTACTTATGTCTATTTCCATTGATGAGGGACTCAGCCAAATCCAATCCAATCTCTATCTATAAATAAGTCCACGTTTGTAGAGACGCTTATATTGCTGTCAAATTCACCCACAATGAAGAAGATTGGCGCAATGATTGTCTCGTACTGTCGCCAAAAGAATCCTGAAGCAGATTATAAATTTAATTTTTAATGGAGTCAGCCGCGATCTTCATAAAACTCACCTGTGACGCCCAGCTCCTTGCCAATTTGCTTCCAAGCTCTTCGCTTTTTTTTCAGATATCCTATATGCTGGATTATATTTATTGTATAAATACTCGTGCAACTGCACCAATGAAATCAAATATTCGTCTTTCATGTTTATTTGCACTTTTAAACAACAAATAATTAATAAATTATTTTCTTTACTTTTCTCGGTGAACATACAATTGTAATTGTAAACAACATGTAGTATCAGCTGTTGTCAAATTGTACGTAAACGGAACGTCCAATTCTGATTTCAACAGATTCAGCCGTCCGTTTACGTTTCGTTTCCGTTGGCTAATCGTTTACACCGACTTCCATATGACAGATTGAATCAGCTGATTCGTTACGCTACGGGGGCGTTACGGTTAAGTTTGCCTAACTGGGCCTTTAGATTCGAGGACGTATTCCGCTACCTTCGTATAGACCAAATCTTCGAAGTTACTCTTTAGGTCTTCGGGGATTCTGCCAGATGCACTACTGCTATCAATTATGGCGTAGCATAGATCGTCTCGAAAATGTTGTTTAGCTATATTAGAATAAGACGGTGGCTTCTTACCCCTCTTTATGGCCAATTGATTTTTCCGTGTCTGTAGAGTCTTTTTGGTTAAAGCCTCATCCTTAACGGATGATTTGGTTGACTTGAACTGCGTTATTGGGTCAACTTTTCCGCTCACAATCGAAGGACCCAGACTAGAGACCTCCTTTTGTGTGGTTACGTTAGGCTTATCCGAATTACTGGAAGACGGCGAGCTCTTTTTCTTCTTAGTCACTTTCACAGCGCTATGTTCTTCGGGAGACCTGACTCTTTTAGCGGCCTCCATGTTTGTATTGGAGGTAGAATTGTCAGGTTCATCCCGTAATAGGTTCTGTCGGTTCGACTTATTCAGTTTCCTTCTTTGTGCCCCTGACAGTCTCTTTGAGTTAGCAACAATAGTGATATTGTTTTCATTTGATGATTTAGAGTCAGAGTCCCCAATGGCTTTTAAAGGCTGGGGTTGCTTAAAGCCCCGGCTGGGTTCTGCTTCATCTGTCTTATCATTTGTTTTGCCTGCTGCTGGATGTGCTCTTGTTTCATTTTCGACTACGGGATCCAAGGCACCAAAGCTCGTAGAAGTTGCTTGCTCACGATTGTTCGATAACGACGACACATGACTCGTAAGTGAATCAACGCTTGCCGCCGGCACTGGGATTTCCCTCCCCTGCGCCGTAATCTCCTTCGTCTTTTTTGGTTTAATCATAAATTGGTTGGGGGAGACACCCCCCGTAATAGGTACGTCGGTATAGGCCTTCCAGACTGAGCTCAGAAATATCTGTCCAGAGACCGATGCATCCAATTCAACCTACGCTTTATAAACAACAAACCTCCTGGTTGCGTAGTAGGTAGGTGAATAAGTATTGCGTAATAGGTTAAAAACTATCCGCTCTGCGATAACACGTCCGTTCGCTACGACAGGCGGCGACTGTACATAGCTTAACAAAGTTTTTATACAGAAAGCTTGTGGAACCCGAACTGCACTGGAGCAATTTCATACTTTGCATTGGAGCAGTAGTATTGTGTATACACCCCAATCCGACACAAAGTTTTTTAACTAGTTAAAAGATTAACTAATCTCCTTAACATCTTCAATGTTCTACTCTAATAATAAGCTATTTGAAAAGAAACAAATTATATATATATATATATATATATATAATAATAATAACTCAAAAAATAAAAATTAATAAATACATTTTAAATTGTTAGTTTCAAGTGTTTGATTTAATTGAGAATGTTTATTAAACTATTATAAAGTTGTTGACCCCCAAAATATTCTGATCAACCTTTATCAAATGATTTAACTCTAATTTTTCCAAAAATTAAAGAATAGTTAATAATACCATAAGTAGAAATATTAGGTACGAATCATATAGAACCTACAAAATAAGAAGAATTAAAACATCAGAAGTAGGAGTAGGAACGATTACTCAACTTAATATTCTTCCACCAACAATTCTTAAAACGAATAAACCTGTTATACTTTTGAATATAATTCAACCCTCATCATTTATTATATTTAAAAAGACACATTTGAAGTTGTAAAATACACTAATCGAAACGAATACCAAACAGTTAAACATGTAGAAAAAAAAAGAACATATATCAATATAAGAAAAAAAAAACTAATTCTAAAATTAAATCCTCTGAATAAAACACAACAAAGAAAGGTATCCTACATAAAGCTAAATTGGCAACATTTAAACAAGATGAAGTATATATGAATAGAGTACCCCGCAAACATTTTGCAATAGGCAATGGTACGCGATTATTGCCATCAAATGTTGTCAGAACTGTTTTTTTTTTACTTTAATATATCCCGTTACTTGTGTACGATCGCGTAGTCATCGCTTATGTGTAAAGTGATGGCGATAGTACGCGATTCATGTCATCAAATTTTGTCAGAACGGAATTTTTTTCACCAAAATGTCGAGTAAATTGTGCACTTCGCTTATGTATAAGGCCTAGGCGATATTTGGCGATTCTTATTCGGTGGGAAAGATCGAGTAAACATCGCCAAACAATTCGTCGCCAAAAATGCCGCAGTAATGACTCATTAATATAAACTCATTTAAATGAAAGTAGCGAACATCAGAGTTCAGACAAATTAGATTTTTATCTTTGTAATAGGTTTATTACATATTTCAAATGCAACATGCCTCAAAGAATTTAAAATATAAAATGACGTTTATTAATGGATTTTCCGCAGTTTTTTTTATAAAAAATACTAGTTTCATCTCAAACTAAATTTTTTCTTTTGCGAAAACAACAATATAAATCGCGATCTAATTTCTTTCGTTTAATTTTTTGTGAAAAATTGTGTTTTACCTATATAAGATGTAAATTTAAAAAAATAATTGTATTTGCAGAGCAATATTATTATTTTTTACAAATAGATTTCTTTCTTATTTAGTGAAGATTAGTAGTAATTATTTATTTATCTTAATTTGGTCAAGGTTGCGATATAGAGCAAATTTAAGTAATGGAAGAAGCAATAGACTATTTAGTATTGAAAAAAAAAATATTTTTTCCTTCAAGTATATTTTTTATCCAGAAAGCTACAATGCCACATATTCTTAACAGTCTGAGTTTGAAATTCGACTATGTGTTTACCCTTTAAATAATTTTTTCTCGCTTGGAAAACGAAAATTTCCGAAATGATTTTTTAGTACCTTTCGTTCGTATGCCGTCGACTCAATGCTATCAATCCTAACTCAAAAAACACAAAAATGGCGTATGGACCAAAATAGCATTAAGCCGACAATATGTAGAGGCGCCCTAATTATTTCTGAGTTTCGGCCTAGATTCTGCTGGTCGTAATTATTTTCACATAACCCTTACCAAGTCCCCTTTGGCAACACTCAATTGTTTTTTCATCAGCTCCAGGATTGCCGGTGGCCCAGTACACTATATTCTGCTGGGTGCTCGCTGGAATGTTTAATCGTGGGGTTCACTAATGGCCCTTTCGCTTAGGGAAGTCCCTTCTTGCACTCTCGCTTCGCGGTGTTCATTAATGACTCTCCGTTCAGGGGGGCCCTTGTGGCTCTCTCGTTTCGCGGGCTTCCCTAATGACCCTTTAGTTCAGGAAGGTCCCTTGGGCCTTCTCGCTTCTCTGGATTCCCTAACGACACTTTCTATTATATAATGTATTTATAATCAAGAAAAAAATTATTAATTGAATAATAAACAATGAATTGCATTGAAATGCTTACATCGAATTACGTTCTGCACTATACTATCCTTTATTAGATTTACTTAATTGTAATTACAACATCCCCTTGATGATGCAATGTTCCGGCGATATTTAAGTATGAATACGAGTATATCCTTGAATTTCGTTGTGGTCATTATTTTTTTAAGTCCACATATTGTCCGATTTATCGTGTGTGCTTACCTGTTAGCATCCGCCTACTCCTCATTACTACATACTTGTAATAGTAACTTTGGGAATTCTAACGGGTAACCATTTGTTTTTTAAGACACCTTTCGCCACCACCTCGCTCCATCTTGGACATTTTCGCGTTCGTATAGCTTGTTAAGTACATCTTGTTGTGCCCTGACTTAAAGGTAAAACTTCGTTGCCTAACTTTACACGCATTCGGCGTGTTCGCACTCAAAACCGGGTCAGTGCAATTTAATATTTCTTGCACTGGCATCCCTACACTTAAGCTGTGTTTAGTGCGCACTTCTTGGTCTCCACTCAAACAGCTGTTTCTGTGCCGTGCCGAACTTCGTTTTTGAACGGTGCACAGTGGCCTAAAATGAAACGAAATGGACATAATTCTGCCATTTCCAAACCACTTATCGTATGGCGATGAAATTTTAGGTGTGTATACAAGAGGTGTTAGAGAGTTTAAGTTCGGAACATGGGCCCCTATCTCATACAGGGGCGGAGCTACAGGGCCCTAAAGTTGACCACCTCGGGTATACAAAATTTTCATCACCTTCTAACTTTTCAACGGAGTGTCCGGTGAACGGAGTGTACCAGTTCACACAAATACTTAAAATTCTGTTTAGTGTAATGCTTTTATAGGACTTACATTCCAGTGACAAATGGGCGGCATTGGCACGCCCGTTTTGGTACCTCCCGCGCAAATGGACTATTTTGCACCACAAGTTAACAGTGTAAAACTTTAATACCACTGCCTGCTTTAAAGTTATTAGATTCAACTTAAATTGATAATAATTTAATTAAAACCAAAAATAAATTAATTTACGAATATTTTTTGGGACTGAATGTGAGGGGATTCGTAATTCCGTTTACCCGATTGAAGTTTCTTACTTGTTTTATATTTTTATTTAATTTTTATGTTTTTTAATTTCTATATTTTTGTATGCAACTTTTAGTTTTAATAATTTTATTTTTATATTTAATGTTTTTATACATATTATACAATTTTTATATTTTAAATTTTGTATGTGTGGTATTTTTGTATTTTAATATTTTTAAATTTTTATAAGGCCGTAAGGATTTATGGCTGAAATAAACTTTGACACATAATTTCAAATAATAATTTTTCACCAAAAGGTGTGTTTCCAATCTGTATACCCTTTTGCTATAGGGCTTTCAGTTAAGAATTAATTGCAGATAAGAACTACAAAATATCTTAACAAAAAATAGCTCCCAAATATTTCGTACACTTTTTCTCCATTCATTAATTTTTTTAAAAATCTCTTTCAAAACTTTAAGTGGTTATAAATCCTTATGTAAGTTACCCAGGAGTGTAAAATTGTTGAGGACGGATAAATAATTGAATAAATGGATTGAAGGGCCAATACTAAAAAACTCCTATATTCGAACAAAGTGGTCGGTGCGGTCATCAGTTGGCGAACAGTTCCAGTCACATAGCAAATAGTCTATTTTTGGTGTTTGAAGAGTAATGACATAAGCTTTTAGCAGCTATAACTCCTTGAGGAAGGTACCTAAAGTAAGAAAAACGAATGATAGGTATTATTTTCCAACACTAAAAGCTAATATAACTTCATAAACAAGGCCATAGGCAAAAATGGTTAGAATTTGTTTAGAACTATGTACTTTAGGTAATATTATATATAGTTTTTTAATTTTCCATGCCATGGTTCATTAAATAAGGGACCTAGAGTAAAAAAGCTGTCTACAGCTCTCTGCCGAAACTGCATAAATTGAATTTTTGTTGTCAAATTTTTTAAATTTTTTTTTCAGAATTGTTATAACTCGCCTTTCATAACTTTAAATGGCCATAACTCCTTAAGGCAGGAACCCGCGGTTGGCAATCGTTCCGAGGACGGATTAACAAACGAAGAAATAGGCGTACGATTGGATGCCCAAAACTAAACTCCTACAGTGGATCTAAGTGGTCGGTGCGGTCGTCAATTGGCTAACAGTTCCAGTCACATACCATAAATAGACTACAAGTACACTTTAATAATCACACACGGACATAGTCATTTTACTCACTCACTCCTCAACCACAGATGTGCATGACCAAAATAAAAGTATTTATAGGTCGAAGATATCTTGAATAGTTTCCGAGATATGTGGATTTTAAATTTGAATTTTTCATTTATTCGCCGACTTTGTCTTGGAGTTTAGCCAATATCATGAAAAAAAGAATCGATAAGATATGTGAAGAAATAAGAAGGTTATGGCCCTATAAAGTCAATTTATTGAAAAAATTTAATTTTTGGGGATATTTTGGCGAAAAAAGTCCAATTCGTATTAAGGTCTTGTAGAAAATGTTTGTTACACAAAGTATATCAAATGTATACTCATTTTAAAGGAGACGTTTCACAGAATCTGCTAGAGAAAATCTGAAGGCAAAATTTTAATTGGTGTGGTTGCCACCCTTCTCCGATTTGGACCTTTTTTTTACATAAATTTCAAAAGTTTGATCGATTTTCTCCAATCGCAAAGCTGAATTGTTAAATTTTTCTTTTTATTTATTTGTATTAGGGTGTAACAAAATCGACTGCAAGGGAATCCCGAGCGCGGCTTTTCATATCGAAGATATAGGACTAAAAGTAAAAATCCCATTTTTTGGGGATTTTTGATGTATTTTTTTGGGAATTGAGGGATTTTCCATTAGAAATTTCCACATGTTGCGTTTGAGTATTATTACTAATATCAAAATAAAGAACTTAAACAAATTCATCGAAATATGTAAATTTTTAAGAATTTTATGCCGTATTTGCGTTTCTGTCTACATGCAAATTTTTTTTAATTATACCCTACACCACACTGTGGTACAGGGTATTATAACTTTGTGCATTTGTTTGTAACACCCAAAAGGAGCCGAAATAGACCCATCGTTTATTATACCGATCGACTCAGAATCATTTTCTGAGTTGATTTAGCTATGCATGTCCGCCTGTCTGTCTGTCTGTGCATGTATTCTTGTAATAAAAGTACAGGTCGCAATTATGGTCTGATCTCGACGAAACTTTACACATACTTTTTTTGGGCGATCCCTATTGAATTTGGTTAAAATCGGTTCAGATTTAGATAGAGCCCCCATATATAAGTTAGCCCCGATTTGACATGTAAGCGCTGTAAAAACTTTGTTTTATATCCGATCTGTATCTGCAGGAAAAGGTTTCTTATTATATGAATGCACACAGTTAAATTCGGAGAAAATCGGTTCAGATTTAGATATAGCCCCCATATACCCTCGTATATGTTACCCCCGATTTGATATGTAAGCGCTGTAAAAACTGTATTTTATATCCGATCAGTATGAAATTCGGCAGAAAGAGATTTCCTTTTATATGAATGAACACTTTTAAATTTGGAAGAAATCGATTCAGATTTAGATATATCCCCCATATATACGTTACCCCCGATTTGACATGTAAGCGCTGTAAAAATGTTATTTTATATCCGATCAGTGCGAAATTCGGCAAAAAGAGGTTTCTTTCTACATGAAGGAATACTGCCAAATTCGGAGAAAATCGGTTCAGAATTAGATAAAGCCCCCACATATATGTTACCCCGATTTGAAATGTAAGCGCTGTAGAAACTGTATTTTATATCCGATCAGTGCGAAATTCGGCAGAAAGAGGTTTCTTATTACTCGAAGGAATACAGCCAAATTCGGAGAAAATCGGTTCAGATTTAGATATAGCCCCCATATATATGTTACCCCCGATTTGACATGTAAGCGCTGTGGAGACTGTATTTTATATCCGATCAGTACGAAATTCGACAGAAAGAGGTCTTTAAAGATTAAGGGTTTCCTAGAAATAGGGCCACAAAAAATGTTTTCCGAAAGGTAAATCGTACTAAATTTTATTATTGTTTGATAAAAAAAAATGTGTTCTAGAAGAATTCAGTGCATATTGACTGATATAATAACCAATAAGTACGAGAAGGTAGAGAAAAATTAAAAAAAATATTTTGCATATAGACAGAAACGTAAATACGGCATAAAATTCTTAAAAATTTATATATTTCGATGAATTTTATTTAAAGTTCTTTATTTTGATATTAGAAATAATAATCAAACGCAACATGTGGAAATTTCTAATGGAAAATCCCTCAATTCCCAAAAAATACATCAAAAATCCCCAAAAATGGGATTTTTTACTTTTAGTCCTATATCTTCGATATGAAAAGCCGCGCTCGGGATTCCCTTTGCAGTCGATGTGGTTACACCCTAGTACAAATAAATAAAAAGAAAAATTCAACAATTTAGCTTTGCGATTGGAGAAAATCGATCAAACTTTTGAAATGTATGTAAAAAAAGGTCCAAATCGGAGAAGGGTGGCAACCACACCAATTAAAATTTTGGCTTTGGATTTTCTCTAGCATATTCTGTAAAACGTCTCCTTTAATATGAGTATAAATTTGATATACTTTGTGTAACAAACTTTTTCTTCAAGACCTAAATACGAATTGGACTTTTTTCGCCAAAAAAATCTCCAAAATGAAATTTTTTGAAAAAATTGATTTTATAGGGCCATTACTTTCTTATTTCTTCACATATCTTATCGATTCTTTTTTTCATGATATTGTAGATTTTATTGGCAATCCATAAAAAAACACGCGAACAAAATCGGTAAACTTTTGACTGAGATATTGGCTAAACTCCAAGACAAAGTCGGCGAATAAATGAAAAATTCAAATTTAAAATCCACATGTTTCGGAAACTATTCAAGATATCTTCAACCTATAAAATGTTTATTGTAGGTGTGGTCTAGGAGACACTAAAACCGGACACTCCGTTCAAAAGTTAGAAGCTGATGAAAATTTTGTATACCCGAGGTGGTCAACTTTAGGGCCCTGTAGCTCCGCCCCCGTATGAGATAGGAGGCCCAAGTTTAAACTTAAACTCTCTAACACCTCTTGTATACTCACTTAAAATTTCATCGCCATACGATAAGTGGTTTGGAAATGGCAGAATTATTTTTTTCATTTCAGCCCACTGTGCGGCGTTCAAAGGTGAAGTGGGAGGCCTTGATTTGGGACACAGTCCAAAGTGAAAAACCATCGAGACAGCAAGAAGACAAGAAAAAGAACAGTAGAAAATAGTGAAGTAATTTTCAGTGCCATAGATTCTAAGCCGAAATTGAAATAAACGAAAAAAATACTCGCACATTCAAAGACGTGCCTAAAAAACCTATTCGTTTTCTTTCACTAATAACACTATGCAACAAAATGTTTGTCCAAGGGATGTGGATAACAGTTTCTGGTGCAAATAGGTGTCACAAACACTAAAAAAATATAAAAAAAAATTGTATGGTAATTTTTTTTTTAAATTCCAGCTTTCATGGAAAGTACATTCAGTATTTGGACCATTATTTTTCAAGTATAAGCCTGATTGAGCCTGATTATGAGGACTACATTTGCTGCAAATATTGCTTTCACGTAGAATATTTGGTTTAGTAACAGTCGTCAAAAATATGAGAAAAACATGATTTATTTAAAAAAAAAAAACACTTTTTCCTGGTACAAAAAAAAACATAAAAAATAGAAAAAAAATCGAAAAAAATATTTTATCACATTTTTAAAAAGCCAGCATGCTATCGAAGAAAACACTGTCTATTTGAAAGTTTCTATGGATAGATGTAAAAGTTATGAGCCATTTTGTAAATGTTAGGGAAATTAAAAAATCTTTTCGTATTTTTTTCGTTTTTAAATGATGTTTTTGCTTATATTGAATTCGCCATATGTGAGAGAGACATATAAGAGACATTGGACTTGCATTTTATTTAATGAGGATTAATGTCAGACATTATAAAATTATAGAGAGGACGTGGTTTTATGGCCGTTCGTAACCCTCCATAGAACATGATATGCAATGTGAGAGCTACATTGGATGAGATCCGCTCAGGTAGAAAGTCTTTCAACAATATTTGTGGTTTTTTATTTATGAGGTTTCCATTCAGTTGCGCCTTTTAGGGGCATGGACATCCCAGTAGTATATACAGGTAGTAAAATTATATGTATTGGGTTTATACGTTCGAAGCAAACTATATGTCAGCTACAGGTACTGCAACGTATGTACCTTAAATCCAGAATTTATGAATGAAATTACTTATTAATAAATTAGGGTAATTCAGCGCCTTAAAGAGATAAATCGATTTTCTGCAAAATATTATAAAGTTATATTTCGAAGTATGAGTAAAAGGCAAACAACTTTTCAATGTGTAAATGATCCCGACTATTTCTGCTACATCTGCGGAAAATATGTAATTAAAAAAATCGACGTGCTTTTAGTAAAATAATAGAAGAAATATATGTGCAATATTTTGGTATACGAGCTGAAAATATGAACGAACCGTGGACACCTAGTATTTTGTGTAATTCGTGCCATGTAAATCTTACTCGATGGAGTAGTGGAAACATGCGGTAAGTACTTTACAATTAATGTATTATAATGTTTTGTGGAATAAAAAGTTTTAATTTTAGACATCACGTGCAATTTTGAATGCCAATGATTTGGAGACAACCATTCATTCACGATATGGACTGCTATTTTAGTCTAAGTAAACAGATTGGAGTAGGAAGGAGCATTCGCTGGAATTACGCTGAAGTAAAATCTGTCACTTTGCCAGTTGCACATTCGGAAACAATACCAATTCCCAAGTGTCCAAGTATAGCTAACAGTCTAATTACGGAAACATCAGCAAGTTCAACCGAGTACTCAACTCTGAGCGATTCAAATTTTTAGTCAGAAGGCATCGCTTTTAACACAGTATCAACTCAATGATTTAGTGAGAGATTTAGAACTGACCAAAGATAAGGCAGAACTACTTGCATCTCGGATGAAACAGTAAAATATTTTGGCCCCAGATGTTAACATATCATATTATAGAGTCCGTGATATACCTTACAAAGAATTTTATACAACTGTGGATAACATATGCTTTTGCAAGGACATTCCCGGATTGTTAGAGGAACTTAATCAAACATACAATTCATCATACAATTACAATGGCGGTTATTTGTTGACAGCAGTAAAGAAAGTTTGAAAGCAGTACTTTTGCACAACGGAAATCAGAAACCGTCGATTCCCATTGCTCACGCCGTCAACACTAAGGAATCATACGAAACAATGGCTAAATTGATAAAATACATAAAATATGAACAACATGACTCGAAAATTTGTTGCGATTTGAAAGTAGTTGGGATGTTATGTGGAATGCAAGGCGGATATACAAAATATTGCTGTTTTTCATTCCTCTGGGATAACCGAGTAAATTTCGAATCATATTTGACGTCGGATGAAATTGCAGAATGGACGTCGTTTATGCTTGTAGTTTCAAATTTCCTTGGATCCAATAAAAGCCCGCAATATGAAACAATGATTAATAATTTGTTAACAAATTATGAAAAATTGGTAAGAAATATATTTTTCTATATTTATGTATATTTTTCGCTTTATGTATTCCAACAGGTGTAAATATGTCCCTCAAAGTTCATTTCTTGCATTCTCATTTAATCGTTTTCCCCGAGAATCTTGGCGACGTAAGCGACGAACATGGGGAAAGGTTTCACCAAGTCCATCAAGCGGCGTTACCAAGGCACTGGGATGAGAGAATGATGGGAGATTATATTTGGTTCCTCATCAGAGAAACCGATTCCGAAATCTACAAACGTCAACAAAGAACTCACAATCACTTCTAATGAAACTTGTACATGTAAATAAACTCAAATGCACATAATATAAATAAAAGTAACAAATAAAATCGCTATTTAAACAGAAATTAAAAAAAAATTTTTTTTGAAATTCTCTTACCTCTACCAAAAAGGCTATAATTTCTACATTTATCTATAGATTTTTTTTCAAATAGGCATTATTTTCTTCGCTAGGATGCAAACTTTTAAAAAATGGAATAAAATATTTTTTTCGATTGTTTTCTATTTTTTATGTTTTTTTTTTGTCCCAGGATTTTTTTTTTAAATCTACTTTTTCCTATTTGTTTAATGACTGTTACTAAACCACTGTTTTTAAGTGAAAGAGATATTCCAACATTTGTAGCCCACATTAATAGCTTCAATTTAACGTATAAGTCGACCTGATCGGGCATATACTCCAAATTATATATATAATTATAGTGCAAATACTAAGGGTACCTTCGACGATATTAGTATTTTTAATAAAAAAAATTAAAAAACTAATTTATCCATGAAAAAGTTTTTGATTTTATATAACAGTATGCCACAATCTATACAAAAAAAATAATTTTTAGGTCTAGGAAACAAAAAATTTTTTTTTGTTGCGTAGAGTAATTTTTGGTGATGAGCCATACACGGCTAAAAAAAACAGTGGTGTGGTTTGTGTTGTCTGTATGACCTACGACAGCATTTTTTATCGTGTGCCGTCGAGCCTGTCCCGTACATTCAACCGGTGGTTCTTGCCAGTGCCGTAGGTGACGAAAGGGTCACAAGAGGAAACCGCAAGCCAGGAAACGGTAAGCCGTGGAAAGACCCTAGGATTGTGCCGCAACCTCAACACCAGCAATAGCAACAGGTACGTGCCGGAAAGTTGACCATTCGTGGCGTCAACATATGGTCCTCAGCAGCCGTCTCACCATTGCCAGCATTTAATTGTAGTACAAGTAAAAGGTACGTACATTTGCTATTTTTTGTGTCGTGATTGGAGACACTGACCCTAGTTCCCTGTCACTAATTGAAAAACTTTATTGCGTAATATAACTGTATTACGCAATAGTTTGAGTGAAGGCAAAAATTCTAAATACATAAAAAGTAACAGTGTAACTGTTACTTGTTGATGTGCATACGTGCAAATTGTGTTCGCTTTGCTTTGCTTGCCTGTCTCTGTCACATTTGGTGGCACATTGTTGTTGTACGCGATCGGCGTTTTTGTTTAACACAACAATTGGTGGTTGATTTTGTTCAACACACACTACCCCTTCCCTTCAAGAGCTTGTTGGAAGAAGTTATTGCTCTGCCAAACCGGCATCTATTTTTTTCCTTTTCTTTTGTTTCTTTATTGTTTTCGTGTTACTTGAACACAAATATTCGGCGTTTCTTTGTCTCACTTTGATAGCAAAGAAACACAAACATACATACATAGCAAAAGGAAAGTAACAATTGCAGTTCTTGTTTGGATTTTGCTGTCTGTCCCAAAACAGGTGAAAAAAATAATAAATTGATTTCAAAGAAATAAAACTAAATAAATAGTTTTCAATATAGAACATTGATCTCAAAAGATTGTTTGTGGAAATATTTGTTGGCTCATATATGGAATTAAATTAAATTACTAACCCAATAACGAACTTATTAACCATTTGCATGCACAGTGGTAGTAAACCAAAAACAATAAAAACACATTTAAAGGAAAAACATTTTGGCTTATTGCAAATAAATTTGTTTCGCATTGGTAAGGAATAATAGAAAAATAGTTGTCTCTTTAAACATTAAATTGTCACGAAACCTGTCTCAAGTTGGAGAATAATATTGCAAAATAAATTTCGTTTTGGAATATTTAGTTGTCACAAAATCTGTCTCACATTGGTGAAGGAAAATAATTAGTTATTTTTTCTTATTTGAAAATATTTGATTTAAATTCTGCCTCGACATTACTTCCGCGCAGTGGATCGAGGGGGAGAATATTTATTGATTTCTTTTAGAAAAAAACTTGGATTATTTGAAAATATTCGACAATTACTGGGAATTTTGAAAAATTTTAAAAATTTTGAATTTTTCCGGGAAGTTTGTGGATAAATTAGAGAAACGAAAAAGGCTTAGAATTTGGAACAGTGGCCCAAAGCAAATTTTTGTTAATCGCATCGTAAATTATTTCAAAGAAAATTTTAAATATTTTGCTTTCCCTATAATATAATCTCTTTCCATAATTTCTGTTAGAAATTATTTCAAAAGGTTAAGAGTTTCTGGGAATTTTATCCAGCAAAATTAAAAAATTCCCTGTACTGGAAAACAAACTGACCCCATTTAGCCTGAACAGTGGTTCAATAAAATATTTTGGTAAACAACATTTTTATTTGTGCTTCCAATGTCTATAACTAAAATTGGACTTTAAGAGGAATATTTAATTCAATGCGAGGAAATTTTTGCCTATGAAAAGCAACTGGAAGAATCTGATGCCACTAAATATAATGAAATGTCATTAGAGGGAGAAAAGCAGGAAATTCAAAATTTGTGGACAGATTGGCATGAAAACAGATAAGACAACTATCAAAAATAAAAAAGTAGAAGTATATATATGATAGTTATATAAAATGTCTTTCAATTATTAGGGAATGCAAGGATAGCATAAAAGTTCCTACAACCCAATCAAGCCAAAACGGTAGTTCTTCGATTTCTGACCCACCGTGTGTTACGCAAATTTTTATGGTGACTACGTTAACTGGCCCAGCTTCAGGGATTTATTCACTGCGATATATGATAACAGAGATATAGTTCTGTTAAAGAAGATACACGCGTCTCGGTGTCGCTCCGCCGAATCATCAAAGATATTTTATACCCGACACTTGTCTGGATTCCTTTGGGTCTCAAATCGTAGCTGCGGATACGGCAAACGCTGGTAGCTGCTCATGAGGCACTGTGTGGAGGCTGGCTGCGCAATTTTTCTTCAATTAAAAACACAATTTGTTTGCAAAACTTTGCAGCGGCTTGGAATTTTATTGGAAAACACAAAAATACATGTTAACCGCAAATCGTCAACAATAAGTTCAACATTCTATGTAAACAAATCAGCTGGTATGTTTTGACATTTGTTTAGCTGTGTTTTGTTTGTCTTAGATTATTGTTACTGGACATACAACTCTGTAACATATCGTAACCTTGTGGTGAAAATCACAATATCTAATCCACCACTAATATCAATAGAGCCTAAGGGTATGCTAAGATATTTTGAAGGAAATGGTAAATAAATGATTGCTTGGTGGGTTCCTCAATCACAGTACCTACATACGTTTACATATTCCCCACACTGGTCGACCTTAAGGTATGCTAACGAATACTGAATCGCCAAGCGCATCCCAGCAAACTAAACGAAAGCTTGAAGAAATATCACCGGACGTAGTACAAATGGCGAAGAAACCTGTAGGAAATATGGAAGTTGGGGAGCTCATGAAAAGTACAATGAATACCTTATTAGAAGATAAATTGCAAAACCTTCCAACCAAACAGGATTTTGAAGAAGTAAAAAACGGGATATCAATGGCAGCTGCAGAGATATCAGAATTAAAGGCGGAAAACAAGAATCTAAGAGAGGAATTGGAAGTTTTAAAGAAAAAAATTGGAGAAAATGATGCAAACATGATATGGTTAGAACATCAAATCTCTAGCACAAAGTTGATCTTTAAGGGAATTTCAGATGATAAACCTCCCATAACTGCAGTTCTAAAGGTCTGCTCTGAAAAAAATGAAAATTACACCTAATTTAATATCTGCAAAAACATTATTTGAACGAGACGGCAAGCAAACGGTCGTAGCTGAGTTCGAGAACGAAACGCATTGCACAAAATATTTGGCTGGGACTACGATTTCGATTGATAGAGACTTGAATCCGCGAAGGCAAAGGAATAAAATTGGAATGTTAATGATCAGGAAAAATATCCTACATGAAACTAAAAAGCATAAAATCATTGTCAGAGATGATCGTTTGAAAATTAAAAACAAATGGTTCTCCTGGAATGGTAATGATGAACTGATGTGTGGTAGAGAGAAAGCAGAAACAGTTCTAAAAGAACTCTACGGCGAGGAGCTCAAAACTTTATGTTTCAATGATATCTTTGAGCAAATTCATTCGAAAAACGAATAAATGAGCTGCCTAGGCAGAAATCAACAAGGAAGAATAATTTCATACAATATTAATGGATTATCAAATAAATATTTATACCCTAAAATGTTTACCTATCTCACAGAATTTGATATAATTATTTTGATAGAAACTCATCTTACCGTCGAGAACACAAAAAGGCAGAGAAATACTTCCCCGAATATGACATAAGTTGGGTGAACGCAACAAAAATAAACAGATTTGGCAGAGCAATGGGAGGAATCATGTTGGCAATCAGAAAATCTCTAAAGAATAGGCAATTGCAGTACGAATTTGTGATGTCAAATGGAATAAATGCAGTTAATGTACACAGTGAACATCTTAACGTAACGATTATTCCCCTATATTTACGGAGTGCCAATTGGGAGCAAGACTTTAATAGGGCTAAACAGTTTGTTGAAGAGATTAGAGGCAATAATTTAATATTAGCAGGGGATGTAAAAGTACGTATAGGTGAAATACAGCAGGATATCAGCGAATTATTTAGAGAAACTTTTCAAGCTGGAACTGATTCAAAAAAAATTTATGGACAAAGAAATTAATATGAAAGGTAATAAATATCTAGAATATTGCAACGATAATAATCTTGTTGTTCTAAATGGACAAACCAGAGGTGATGAAAATGGGCAATTTACATACATGAGTTCTGTTGGTGCATCTGTGAACGACATATGTGCAGTGACACAAAATATATTAACATATGTTGATTGCTTCTGTGTTGACGAACAAATCTGGTCAGATCACCTACCGATAATCCTGGCACTAAACCTTAAAATGTCCAATAAAACTGCTAATAAGCTAAAACTTTTGCCAAAACTGATATGGAGCGAATCATATAAAAATTGTTATCAAAACAAAGTTAAAGATAGCCTTACCAGGTTTTTCCAAACGAAACCTATTGCCAACCTCAAAGATATGACAAATATTATAGCCGCGTCTTCGCAAAAAGGGAAGTTTTTAAACATTTCACAGCAAAAAACAAATGGTTTAACAATAAATGTCACAGGATAAGGGAGAAAACGTTTGAAAACCTATCAAAATTTCGAAAATCTAATTCAGAAAATGATAGACACGAATATATCAGATCGAGGACACAATATAAAGCGATTTGTGAAGCAAGTAAACATGCCTATTATACCAAAATTAGAGAAAAATTAGACATTGTCTCAAGTGGAAAAGAATGGTGGATGTTAGCGAGAGAAATAAATGAACAAGAATTCCATATTAGTCAAAATGTCACAACAAATGAATTCATGGGGTATTTCGAAAAATTGCTCAACCCCGAACAATTATCCGCGAGCATATACTATGCACCACTTTTAATAACCAATGATCGGTTGGACAAGGACTTTTCAGTCGAAGAAATTAAATGTATGCTCCATAAGACAAAACCAAATAAGGCACCGGGAGAAGACCGAATTCCGTATGAATTCTTCACTAATGCTCCTGATGAATTTCTCACAAAACTAGCTCAGATATACAACCGCATATATAATGATGACATTATAGATGAAGCTTTTACCAAAACAGTAATATTTCCAATACATAAAAAAGGAAATTATGATGAAGCGGGAAACTACAGAGGAATATCGTTTATGAACACTGTAGCAAAAATTTTCATGGGTATTATGAATGAACGTTTACAATCCTGGGCAGATGAACGTAAAATATTGGTAGAATATCAGGCGGGATTCCGAAAAAATTACTCAACAATAGATAACATATATAATCTAGCATCCATAATCAACATAAAATTTGCGAAAAGAAAAAAATTTACGCTTTCTTTGTTGATTTCAAAGCAGCCTTTGACAATGTAGCCCGAAATCTCCTATTCTTTAAATTGCATCAATTAGGCATATCAACCAAATACGTCAAAATGATACAAAGTATTTATCAAATTACCCAATCAGCTGTTTAAACCCGAGAAGAACTTTCCGACTATTTTAACACAAATTCCGGTGTGAAACATGGTTGTATTTTATCACCCTTATTATTTGCTTTGTATATTAACCATCTCCACGAAACCCTGGGTGGGCGATTAAATATTGATGGTATCAATATTAGAATTTTAATGTATGCCGACGATATTGTTATTTTGGCAGAAGATATAAAAGTCCTACAGCAAATGATGTATAGACTAGAGATTTATTGCTCAAGCTGGAATTTGAGCGTCAATGCTAATAAGTCCAAAATTATGGTATTTCGAAAAGGCGGAAGACTATCGACGCAAGAGAACTGGACTTACAATGGAGAACAAGTTGAAATTGTATCCCAGTACAATTATCTTGGAGTTATTCTAACACCACAAATGTCTTTTTCAAAACACATCAGAACCCGAAATACTCAAGCAAAAAGTGCAATATGCCAAACCTGGCAGAAATTTTTAAAGAAAGATGACATATCGCTGCAGCAGAAGTGGAGCCTATATATGGCGGTCGTCAGGTCAATACAATCGTATGCAGCACAGGTCTGGGGCTGTGGACACTTCGAGGAAGTTGATAAGCTCCAACGTTATTTCCTAAAAATGGTTCTAAAACTACCAGAATCAACACCAACTTATGTTCTATCGATTGAGACTGGTCTTGAGGATAGTCATATCTATATGCTCCAGATGCATTTACAATACATCTGTCGAACAATGTATAAATATGAAAGGCATAGGCTACCGCATAAGTTAACATATCTTATAATTAGAAAGCAAATTTTTTGGACAAAAGAAATAAACCAGCTACGCAGGCAAGCAAATGCACAACCGATAGATGAAAATATCTCGAAATATTGTTGGAATCATACATCTAGTATACTATTAGAATATTTAAGTGCTTCAAATAAAGCACTAGCTTTACAGAGAGCACAAAACAGCAATACAAGAATTTATAAGGACTTAGATCATGGAAGAGGAGCGCATTACTTCAACGGGACTTATAGTTCCAGAGAGATAACCTGGATATTTAAAGCTAGATGTGATCTAATCTACCTAAACAGCAATAGATCTAGGTTGAATGCAGCCGAAAGCGGAGAATGTACCTTGTGCAACATGAGACAAAATGAAACAATCCAGCATTTTATTGGAATATGCCCTATATTGAAACCATATAGAAGGATGTACTTCGGCAAATCTACACTGGTGGAATATGAAGTAATACGTATACTGGACGGAAGAGAGGAAACGGAAGAATCTTAGTGGCTATCTTAAGGCATCACTAGAATATAGAAAACTATTAATCAATGAATTCAACTAAACAACTATTTTTAATGTATTTTCTTTTAAAATTATATAAATAGGGATTTTATATATTTTTTTCCGGCTGACGACTTTATGTCAATGCTGTACATCTCTCTTTCTTTTTTTCACATAATGTAATGTAATTTACCTTGAAATGTATTTAACTTATAATCAACTGTTTGATGAAATAAAGAGATACTACTACTACTATATGATAATAATAAGCGGTTGAGTTCAGTTGAAAAATTGTATCACCAAAAGACATCTGGGGAAGCGAGGGAAATCAATAGGAATCTCCCATTAACGGCATAAGGGTGAGATAGATTTAAAAAATCAGTATGAGAATAAGCGTACATAAATAATCAGCTTAGGACATTATTCAGTCTGCCCCAATGCACTCAAGAATCATCGAGTTGCCTAAAAAAGCTTCAGAGAGAAATCTCTGCTCCTCGAAATTACCAAAACTAACTCTGTCCCTATGGGAACAATCAATTTCGAAGAAGACTGACTTGCAGTGTTGCCAGAAATGACGATTTATCGTCATTTTGACGATTTTTAGGGCCAAAAAATAGGACATGATGATTTTTGTCCCGAAATGATGATTTTTTGTGATATAAAAAAGTACGGAAAACTTAATTTTTTTTTTCTTATATAAAAATTTTTTTATAATTACTTGCAGATACTTGCAGACTCATCTGGCAACATAGTGGCTCTCACAAAAATTATATTAAAAAATTATTTTCTTTGGGATTAACCCTGCTAAAGCATATAAAGCGAGTTGGACGCTATTAACAAGTGATTTGGTTATAATTCTGTGTTAAAGTTTATTGCTAAAGTGTAACATTTTGCAAGAAAAATAATCAAGTTAAAAATCATAGTGCTTGCTGTGTTGGTTGTTCATAAATAAACAAAGGAAATTTACAAAAACAAATATTCGTGCATGTCTCTCACTCCCTCCGTTGAGAGGCGGTTAAGTCTTAATGGCAGAAATGCGTACATTTCTGTGACAAATACAGAAAGCAACGCAACGACAACGCCTAGAAGAGATGACAGCCTCTTTTTGACCGCCAAAACCCCAAACAATGCGCGCTCTTTCTCACCGCAGTTGTCAAGTAGTGAAACAAATCAAATAGAAATGCTAACAAATACAATGCAAAATAACGTAGTGCCTAAAAGTATGCTTTCAAGTTCAGTAGCTAATCCGAATGGAAATAGTGTTGCCACAGCAACAGGAACAATCCCCCAAAGGTACAAATCCAAACAGTACAACGGGCAAAGATGAGAAAATACAAACTGGTATAGATAGATATATTTTAGTGACAAAACGAAAGGCAAGTGCAAGGTCTCCTCATAAGGAACCAAATCCCAAAGTTTCCAAAGGAATGAATGCGGTAAGTTCGAACCGATTTGACCTCCTCAGCTCTGAGGATAGTAATGAAGAAACAAATGAAACTATAAGAGAACTCAAACCACCTCCGCTTTTCTTGCGGGAACAAACAACTAACGCGTTGGTAAATAAGCTGTCCCAGCTACTAGGCAAAGAAAACTTCTATGTTGCTTCACTTCGTAGAGGCAATGTATACGAAACAAAAATTCAGACACACACCGAAGTGTCTTATAGAAAGGTGGTTGGGTTGCTCGATTTCGAGAAAAAGAATTACTACACTTACCAGCTTAAAAGTTCAAAAGGTCTCGTGGTAGTAATTAAGGGTATTGATAGTACAGTTTCAACAGCTGAAATAATCGATGAACTTGCTAAAGAGGGTTATGAAGTTAAATCCATAATAAACATTATAAATAAAAAGAAAATTCCTCAGCCCATGTTTAAGGTTGAACTAACATTTGATTCTTCAAGAATAAAGAAAAAAGGCGCACCTCATCCTATTTACGACCTAAGATATTTGTGCAACCGTAGAATTCGAGTCGAGGAACCTTTAAAACGAGCCGATCCTCCCCAATGAACAAATTGTCAAGAATTTGGACACACCAAGGCATACTGTAAATTACCGGCCATTTGTGTCAGATGTGCACAAGTCCGTTGACTGTCCCCATCCTAGAACAGATACCGGCGTAAAAAAATGTAGTAACTGCGGTGAGAACCATACAGCAAACTACAGGGGTTGCCCTGTCTATAAGCACATGAAAAAATCAAACAATGTTAATAAAACTCCAACATATGCAAGCTATATTCCATCGCCTTTCCCAGGCTTAAGAACTGTATCTCATACAGAAAATGCTAGTTCTAGCGATCCAAACGTAAACCGAATCCCAAAGAATACAATTCATCCAAATATGTCATACGCCCGTATGACAAGAAATGGTAATTCGTTACCCCCTCAATTTCCCCTCGAAAACTCAATAGAAAAATTAATAGAAACTATGAATTCATTCATGTTGAATATGCAAAGCATGATGCAAGAAATGATGAGAAATCAAAGTATGCTTCTGCAACTCGTGTTAAATCAAAAATAAATCCAATGAGAATTTGTTATTGGAATGCAAACGGCCTGAGCCAACACAGAAATGAGGTAGAAAATTTTCTCCGAAACCACTGTATAGATATTTTATTAGTCTCTGAGACACATTTTTCAACCAGAAATTGTTTTAGGATACGTGGTTATTCCACATACGATACTAAACATCCTAGCGGGAGAGCCTGTGGTGGTACAGCTCTTATTGTCCAAAATAAAATCAAACATTATCCTATGCCCGAATATAGGACTGAGCATATACAAGCAACTTCTATCGCTATCACAGGCACAAATCTGGTGATATCGTCGATATATTGTCCCCCTAGGCACAATATTAACAAAGATCAATTCATGGAGTTCTTCTCCACTCTTGGCACAAAGTTTTTGGTAGCAGGTGACTACAATGCCAAGCACACATTTTGGGGCTCTCGCCTCACTACTCCAAAAGGTAGACAACTACTTAAAGCCATAACATCTGCTAAGCTAGATGTAGCTTCGAGCGGTCACCCAACATATTGGCCCTCAGATCTGAACAAAACGCCTGACCTTATTGATTTCGCTATAATAAAAAATATAAGGCGTGAACAATTATATCTATGTCCATCACTTGATCTATCATCGGATCATTCGCCTACCATTTTGACACTGCTTTACAACAATCATGAAAATTTGTGTGACAGTTTGCCCAATAAGTATACCAACTGGCTAAAATATAAAAAATACGTTAGCTCACACCTGTATCGTTACGTACAACGGATGAAATGCCTCAAAGTGTACTCATGTTACCAACTGGCTAAAATATAAAAAATACGTTAGCTCACACCTATCCGATGGTGTATCGTTACGTACAACGGATGAAATTGAGTGGCTGTTGTTAAAGTGGCTACTCGAAAAAGCGCATTCAAAAGAGATAACTCCAATAACCCAATAGGCATCCAAGCGTTAATCAATGAAAAAAGAAGCGTAAGAAGAGAGTGGCAACAATATCGCTCCCCAGCACTGAGAAAAAAACTAAAAAATTGCCAGAAGAGATTGAAATCAGCCCTAAAATCAGCCGAGGAAAGTGATCTAAAAATATATTTGCAATCTCTGGATCCAACCCAAAAAACAGATTATAGTCTCTGGAAGGCCACAAAAAACATGCGAGGTCCTGTTGCGCATGAATCCCCAATTCGCCTTGAAAATGGTAACTGGGCAAAAAGCACAGAAGAGAAAGTAAATGCATTCGCAAACTACCTCGAGTCCGTTTTTACACCCAACAGTGATACATCTGAAATCTATCCGCCCTTGATAGATATAATTCCTCACCCACACTATCCGCCCGTGATAAACGACACAATTCCTCGCCCAATCTATCCGCCCGTGATAGATGATACAATTTCTCACACAATCTATCCGCCCGGGATAAATGACTCAATTCCTCTCCCAATGTATCAGCCCGTGATAGATGACATAACTTCTCGCCCAATGTATCCGCCCGTGATAGACGATATAACTCCACGCCCAATCTATCCGCCCGTGATAGATGATTTAATTCGTCGCCCAATCCACCAGCCCGTGATAGATGATATAATTCCTGGCCCAATCAAGCTTAGAACAAAGGATGTTGAAAAATCTGTCAAAGAACTAAAATTAAAGAAATCGCCCGGAGGAGATGGTATAACAGCGAAAATGATTAAAGAACTTCCCTTTTCAGCCTTGAAAATTGTGTTATTTTTATTCAATGCAATTCTCCGTGTAGGTTACTTCCCCCTATCTTGGAAGAGGTCTGAAATCGTGATGATACCGAAACCAGGCAAAGATCCAACTCAAGTCAAATCCTATCTCCCTATAAGCTTACTATCGATACTTTCAAAAATGTTTGAGTCCATTCTCATGAAGAAAATCACACCTCACATAATTTCTCACAATATTATACCTGACCATCAATTTGGTTTTAGAAAAAGTCACAATACTATAGAACAGGTACACCGTATCGTAACCTGCATCAGAAGAGCTTTTGAGAATAAAGAATACTGTTCGGCGTTATTCATAGATATTTCCCAAGCATTTGACAAAGTCTGGCACGAAGGACTTTTGTACAAAATATGTGACCTTCTGCCAATCAACACGCATAAACTGTTCAGGAGATATTTGACTAACCGGTCTTTTCAAGTTAAATCAAATGGCATTTTTTCTAGCCCTAAGAAAATAAATGCCGGTGTCCCACAGGGGAGCATTCTTGGCCCTATACTGTACGTTATTTTTACGGCAGATATGCCCATAACCAACTTTACGCTCACGTCTACTTTTGCGGACGATACTGCTTTCGTCAGTACTCACAAAAACCCTTCAGTTGCGTCCGATCAACTGCAGTCGCATGTCCGAATCCTAGAAGAATGGTTTAAAAAATGGAGAATAATGGTGAATGCCTCAAAGTGTACTCATGTTACTTTTACCCTGCGAAGGGATGCAAGTCCTCCAATTTCTATTTTCAACTCATAGATTCCCCAAAAGGATCATGTAAAATACCTTGGAATCCACTTAGATCGGCGTTTGACGTGGTCGCGCCACATAGACTCTAAAGTAACTCAAATAAAACTCAAAACTAATCAACTTGAGTGGCTTATCAGCCAAAGATCTGCCCTAGATCCAGAGTATAAAGTTCTTTTATACAAAACGGTATTGAAGCCAATTTGGACATATGGTATCCAGCTCTGGGGTACAGCGTGCGCTTCAAATGTATGCAAATTACAAAGAAGACAATCGAATATTCTTCGTTTAATTACAGGTGCACCATGGTATATAAGAAACGCTAACATCCATAAGGATCTCAACATGCCAACAGTAAAAGAGGAAATTGAAAAATATTGCCGGTGTTACGTGGGTAAACTATTCAATCATCCAAACATCCTGGCTCGAGAACTACTAAATTTTGAAGGTCATGACCGCCTTAGAAGGAGAGATACGCTGGACATGATATAAATTAAAACAAATCCTAATCAAAATCTAAAACAAAAAAATGAAATGAAATTATGAATTCCTAAATTTGAAATGTTAACCTTTTGTTTAAGTAAAAAAATCGTGTAAAGTCTCAATGGTTTGTTCGCAATGGCAACAACCCAGAGAATAGTATTTTAGGTTAAGATTAGTCCACTTATTGTTATTTTCATTGTATAATAATGAAAGATTCAATAAAAAAATGTAATGAATTGGAAAAAAAAAAAACTTGCAGATACGTATAATTTACACTCCCATTTATCTTTTTAAAATTAAAATTGAAAATGTTAAAAAAGTCTCAAATATTATGGCTGATCACTGAAACAATCAAAATCAATCATGAAAAGTGGTTAATTCGATCACATTCAATGACATAACAGGAAAAGTCTTTGGAATTTTATTAAGTTGCAAAATCGGTTGAGGAAATTGCAGTGAACATTTTAAGTAAAATAAAGGTTACGGCGCTGAAAAATAAAATCGGGTGGACGCTATAACAAAATGTGTGGGTCTACATATAACCATGGATCTACGGCGGACCCTTTTTGGTGTGAATGGTTCTATTCATTATGTCAAATTTCGTCCCAATCGGATGAAGTCTGTCGCTTCTATGACGTAAATAAAAATCGACTGCGATATTTCTATGGGAATATATCGAATTATAACTTGATTATTATTGCAGTTCATGAATGTGAGATCGAATCACAACTTTGTTTAAGCTAATTTTGAGGATCAGCATAATCATTTGAGAGTACTTATACTCGTAAACACATATCTGTCTCTGAAACATGACCTTCGCCGGAGAAAAAACACAAACGCTGTATGTAACCGGTATATTTTTGAGTTGACGATTTTTCGACGGTTTCTAAAACTTATTTTGACGATTTTTGTGCCCCAATTTTGACGATTTTCGGTCAAATTCGTATGGCAACACTGCTGACTTGCCTAAGTGGGATGAATTGGACAAATTTCTGACCGAAAGATTCAAAGCTTTGGAAAGTGGCTCTGATATTATGGGCTCCAACGATTCTGGCCCTCGTCAAATAGTTGTGTAAATTGTCTGGCCCAGGGTCACATGGTTGCTGCTTGTAGTGTTCAAAGTGTCATACAAAACATCATACGCTTCTCCATAGAAACAATTTTGTTCAAAAAGTGAGACGAGAGTTAAAATTTTAAAAAGAGGCCAGTCTCATAAACTTCGTGCCTTAATCGACCCTTGCTCAGATGATACTTTTGTTTCTTTGCTGACCCAGGATTTTATAAAACTGGCCCAGTAGATCTTCTTAAAGGGGATCAAATAATTCTACTTAATGGAGTATAACAAGGAATTCTTGGCTCGCTTGTGGCTCAGGGGACAGTCTTTGGATGGATTGTGACTGGCCCAAAGAACAATAGGACTTCGGAGCGTATAGTTCGAGTCTCGATATAGAAGAAGTTCCAAAGGAGCACACTGTCTCGGAAGATGACAAGAGATGCGAAGAAATTTATAGGCAGACAACTGGTCGTAAGCCAGATGGAAGGTACGTCGTGGACTTACCATTCAAATCTGAACTGTCATTGAATATTGTGCATAGATCGAATAGATTCGTGGCTTTGAGCCAATTCCTCAGAAATAAGAAATCGTTGTCGAGAAAACCTGACTATAAATAAATGTATGACGAGGTAATAAATGAATATCTGACTCTAGAACATATGGAGCAAGTAGAAGCCCCAAATGGAAGCTTCGAAGATTATTTCTATTTGCATCATCATGGTGTTTTTAAGCCTGAAAGCGCTACGACTAAACTGAGGGTTGTTTTTAACGCCTCTTGTCCATCAGTTAATGGGGAAAGTCTAAATGAATTTTTATTTGTTGGCCCAGTACTTCAAAAAGATATATCACTTATTTTGAACTGTCGCTTGTTTGAATGTATCTTTAATGCTGGCATATCAAAAATGTACTGACAAATTCTGATAAATCCTCAACATGTCACATATCAACGAATTCTGTTCCGAACGTCACAAGATGAGGAAGTTAACGATTTCCAGTTGCGCACAGATACCTTTGGCGTAAACTGCGCCCCTTATATGGCCCCAAGAACTTTACTGCAATTGGCAGAAGAAAGTCGCTTTCCTGTAGGAGCAAAAATTCTAAGAGAAAGTATGTATGTTGACCAGTGTATTGGTAGGAACTCATTCTGTCTCAGAAGGAATAGAGGCTAGAAAACAATTAGAGGCCATATTCATGTCAGCGGGTTTCCTGCTTAGAAAATGGACATCAAACGATAAGAAAATACTTGAAGGTCTGCCCCGTGAATAGGCAATTTAAAAGGTTAGGATAGGTTAGGTTAAATAGAGGAGACGTTTAAAACGTCTCATGTCCATGGATATACACTTAAGCCAGTGGTTCGGCCAGTTGTGCGCTCCTTATTTATGATTTTATACCCCACGGATTACAGAAAATCGGTACTAGACACGTATTTTCTCAGTATCTTCCAGTCATATTCTCTGAGATGAGACAAGTCTGGCCATATGTCGGAACCGAAATATCAGGATCTTGCATGTGTGAAAGCTGGGCAGTGACACAGAAAATGTTCCATCGTTTCGATGTTTTCCCTGTATGCCCTACACTCGTCGTTTTCTGCTAGTCCTATGTGATGAAGATGTGCATGTAAGCTTGAGTGTCCCGTTAGAACACTTAACATCTTACTAATCTCGATCTTGTTTAGTTTCAGAAAACTACTGGTTTTTTTCTCATTTGGGTCACCACACAGTATCTTTGAAGTTGCTCTATTCCACACAGTTTTGTGAGCCATCACTGCCCAGTGCTTCAACTCATCCTTCGTGGCTTCGAAAGGTTTCCAAGTTTATTACTCGAAGTTCTCTGCCCTTTGAAGCCAAGCCGTTTGCTCGTTCATTTCCAATCACTACGTTGTGTCCCGGTACCCAGAAAAAAAGCAGTAGACCATGGACTGAGTATTTATTTATCGTTCTTTTACAGTCTAACACTGTTCTGGATTTGACCTTTTCCGATGTTATTGCTTTGATCGCCATTTGGCTATCTGTGAATATGTTGGCATAATTAGGCTTTGTGGTAACACACTCCGTGATTGCTCGAACTTCTGCTTGAAATACTGTGTTATGGTCTGGGAGGCGGAAGTAAATTTCGACTTCTGGTTCATCAATAAAAAGTCCCAGACCCGTCCTTCCTCCTGGACCCATCAGTGTAGCTGCTGGTTCCCACTGGCGCATGAGCTAGTGTTCCGTTTTCCCAGGAGCGTCTGTCTGGCACGAACGAATCACAGGTAGCAGTAAGCCGCACTTCAGGAATACGGTCGGAGATTTCCGTTGTTTGAATATGACCGACCAGTGATTGTAATATCTTCTGATGGTACGACTTGTGGTCTCGATTTATCCATTCACCCATCACTTGTAGACGTCTTGCTATGAGGCCTGCCTCATACTTTATACGGATATCTATTGGTTGGATGTGCAGTATAGTCTCCAACGCTCTTGTTGGTGCGGTTCTAATTTCTCCGCTTATGCCTAGACAGCACATACGTTGCACTTTTCCAATGGTATTAAGTTGTACTTTTTGTCCATTGATGTCCACTACACTACAGAGGCGTAGGTTATTATTGGTCTAATCACGCTCATGTAAAGTCAGTGTGTCATATTTGGACGTAGTCCCCATTTTGAACCTATAGCTCTTCTGCACAACGACCAACATCTGTGGGCCTTTGTAACTCTTTCTTCAATATGATCTTTCCAGTACAGTTTCTGATCCAAGATTACCCCCAAGTATTTTATCATTTTAGATATGGCAATATTCTTACCAAACGAGGCGCGGTAAAAGGATGAATCTTCCTTTTCCTTGTAAATAGACATATTTCTGCTTTGTCTGGGTTGACATTTAGTCCCCTTGGTTGTGCCCAGTTATATGCTATGTTAAGTGCCTCCTCAGCTCTTCTGCATAGTTGGTTTGGATGTGTGCCCCTTATAAGTATTATAACGTCGTCTGCATAACAGACTGGTTTAAGTCCTTCATTGGTGAGGGCTTTAAGGAGACTGTGTATCGTCGTAACCCATAGGAGAGGCGATAAAATGTCCCCTGAGGTATACCACGATTTACATTGTCTCTGATTTTTACGTCATATGACCCACAAATAATCCACCTATTCCTTAGCATATTGTTGATCCAGTTTATCAACGCCCGGTCAACCTGAAACTCATCTAAGAACTGGATAAGTGTATCGGTCTGAACGTTGTTAAAAGCGCCCTCAATGTCTATACAAACAGCAAGTGTGTACAATTTTTCACTGAAGGACTGTTCTATGTGGTCCGTTAACATATGCGTGTTGTTTGAATGTTTGCTTGTCATCGGCTATCTTACTTTTGATCATGTCGTCAATTATTCGCTCCATTGTTTTTAACAGGAAAGAAGTTAGGCTAATAGGTCGATAAGCCTTTGGGATCGTATAACTCGCCTTGCCAGGCTTAGGTATGAAGACCATCCTTGATTCCTGCCAATTTGTTGGGGTATATGCATGAGTTAGTCATGCAGTGAAAACTCCAACCAGATGAGTTGACACCAGATCCACCTCATTCTGAAGAAGCGCCGGAAATATTCCGTCCGGTCCCGCAGCCTTTAAAGGAGAGAAGCTTTTAATTGCTTCTTTAACCATAGCATCCGTGATAGGTACTTGGTGCATTACATTATCGGTCTGTAACTGTTCCTCTGTTGGCCCAGCATTACCACCCGGAAAATGAGTTTTCATCAAAAGCCTTACGGTATATAGTTTCCATCCTTTTACCACCAGTGTTTCGGTTTGGACATAAGTTTTTGAGAGGAACTTTTTTATTTTGGACATGCTGTTAACGCTGTCTACCTGCTCACAGAAAAGCCTCCAGGAGTTACGTTTCGCCAGTCTAATGATTTTATTGTATTCTTTGATCCTTCTGTGGTAGTCATCCCAATATATTGATAGCTTTTTACGTCGAGCTCTGTTGTAAAGTCTGCGGACATCCTTGCCAATCGAGCGAATTTGCCCTGTCATCCAGGCTTTCTCATAGGCAGATTGCCTTTCTCGAAGCGGGCAACTATCTTCGAATGATTTTACAAGAGCAAGGAACTTTCTGCAAAATTGATGATGTTATCGGCAAATTGGCGATGTTATCGACCACTTCCACCTCACTTTTTGGAATTGTCTCGCTCGCTTCTTTCTGTTCACTATTTTCGTTTGCCACTGCAGGCGGTACGTTCGTGTTTGGGCTCGATTTAACTGTCCTGCCAATGGAGGTTTTTCCAATCTTAAAGAAGATTTTCCAAATCCCGAAAAATGCCATGCCTTTTGTCTTCACAAGGCTATCCCTGGAATATGGGTCTATGCCTACCACTTCCCCACTTTAAGGTTCGAATCTTGTTTGCCAATGACGCTGAGTATGCTGAGTAGTGTAGTTCGTACTGAATATGTTTTTTGGCTATTTGGGAATAAGATGGTGCTTCCTTACCCTTTATTATAGACACCTTGCTTTTACCTTTAGAATGGGTCTTTTTGTTTGAGGCTCCCTCTTTTATGGATGGTTTGGTGGACTTACTCACCTTCTCAACAACAGGATCAACTTCACCTCCCACCATTAACGGATTCTGACTAGAAACTCCTTTTTTGGTTTCTCCTTAGGTTTCTCCGAAGTGCTGGGTGTCGGTGAGGCATAGTGTAGTTCGTCCTGAATATGTTTTTTGGCTATTTGGGAATAAGATGGTGCTTCCTTACCCTTTATTATAGACACCTTGCTTTTACCTTTAGAATGGGTCTTTTTGTTTGAGGCCCCCTCTTTTATGGATGGTTTGGTGGACTTACTCACCTTCTCAACAACAGGATCAACTTCACCTCCCACCATTAACGGATTCTGACTAGAAACTCCTTTTTTGGTTTCTCCTTAGGTTTCTCCGAAGTGCTGGGTGTCGGTGAGCTTTTTTTCTTCTTAATTGATTTCGCATCGCTATGCTCTTCGGGAGATCTGACTCTTTTAGTAGATGTAGAAGAGTCAGATTCATCCTGTAATATCTTCTGCCGGTTCATCTTATTCAGTTTCCTTCTTTGTACACCTGACAGTCTTTTCCGATTTTCAACAATAGTAATATTGTTATCACTTGATGACTCAGAGTCCGAGCTCCCACTAGCTTTTAAAAGCTGGGGTTGCTTAGAGCCCCCCCTTGGGTTTTCTTTATCTTCCTCATCGTTTCTTTTGCCAAAGGCTAGATGTGCTCTTGTATCTGTATAGACTACGGAATCCGAGGCACCTAACCCCGTAGAAGTTACTTGCCCACGATTGTTTGATAACGACGACACGTGACCAGAGTATGAAGCCGCCGAGCCGAGCCGCCGATTTTAGCCGCCGCAGACCTTTTTTCACCAGCCGAAGCCGCCGCCGATCTTTGCGGCTAAAATCGGCTGAAACACAGCCGCCGTTCCATAGAAAAACTTTAAAATATGGATAGATACAATTTACATTTTTGATAAGCAAATAGCTATATAGCAGATATGTACATCGTCCCCTTAATAGAAGAATAATGTGTACGCATATACACTATTATTTTTTATTCTATATCTGGTGAAATTCTACTTCCACAAATTGGTTTATTGGGTGTTTGAAATTGTTCATTAATAAAGAATTATATCGAGTTCCAATTTTACAAAAACTTCAAATATGATTTTCTCGAAACGACAAATAAATTATACACTATTCATTTATTGGGTGGACGATATGGAAGTGAGTGAGTTTCGTTTGTTGTCACAAGCGGGAGCTTAACATGTCTTAAAAATCATAATATTGATAGTAATAGAAAAATAATTATAAAAATTCTTTTTTAAAAGAAATAATAAGATTTTTTATTTATTATTAGACTATGTACATATAGAGATAAAAATATTGTCGGAAAAAAATCAATGGAGTATTAAAGAATAGTATAACATATAAATTAATACCTCCATTCTAAAGAATCAATCAAGTTAAGCTCAAAACAGTAGAGATAATTCTATTTAAACCACAAAGGAAATTCCACACAAATTTAAAATTTCACTAAAGCGTCGATTCGCCTCTTCTGGAAACAACCTGTTTCGACTTAAGCAATGTATAGACGAATGGCGGAAAAATGCAACCCTGTGAACGTACAACCGTGTGAACATACAATTTTTGTCTTGCAACGTTGGCAGAAAAGTCATTGTGAGATAATTTGCAGATTTTAATATGTGCAAAGTTTATGCATGTGACAACGGCGCCATTGTCAGAAAAACATTTTATTGGCCACTGTCTATAAAATATTTTTATTGGCAATCCTGCATATAAATATTTACAAAATATATGAAATTGTAAGGGTATCTTGCAATCGTCTTCACCTTTGCCTAACAATCTGTCATTGTCCGTCAATTTACGGCACTTTAACAGGGTTGATAAAGTTGTCCGATCTGGCAATCGTCTATACATAGCTTTAGCATACTTTGAAAATATCTTACAATTAACTTAAAAACATCTATTATTTAAGAATAAATACCAGAGCTTAACTTTTCAACTATTATTTTAAATGTTCAAATGTCTATCATAGAGCCGCCGTATGTCAGTTTTATGTCGGCTTAGCCGCCCAGCCGCCGCCGACGATCTATAATTTTCAATGGCAGCCGCCGCCGCCGCCAATTTTGGCTCGGCTTCATACTCTGCACGTGACTCGCGAGTAAATCAACGCTTTCGGCCGGTACTGGATTTATTTTTCCCTGCACCGTAATATCATTTAATTCATGAGGGTTAATCATACATTTTTGGGAGAGACCCCCATAGCCAGTATTTGCCCGTAATAGGTACGTCGATGTTGGCCTTCCAGACTACTTCCAAAATGTCTGTCCTGAGACCGATGCAACAAATTCAACCCCCACTTTAAGAACAACACCTTGTGGTTGCGTAGTAGGTAGGTGAATAAGTATTGCGTAATAGGTTGAAAAAACTATCCGCTCTGCAATAACACCTCCGATCGCTACCACTGGCGGCGACTGACTTAATAATAATTTAATAAGTAATTTCGAATTTTTAGATTTCGATGATAAAAGCATAGCGAAATCATTCGGCATTAGGTGGAATGCAGTTTCTGACTCTTTCTACTTTGTAACAGAATAAATACAAAACAAAGCGTCTTTCACAAAAAGGGAAGTTTTATCAGTGATAGCCAGGTTATTTGACCCGTTAGGTTGGCTATCGCCAGTTGTAATAACAGCGAAAGTTGTAATGCAACAATTATGGCTTGACGACATAAAGTGGGAAGACCAATTAAAACCTCTCACCCTAGTAAAGTGGAAAGACTTTGTCGAGAAATATAAAGAAAATGACACAATTCATATCCCAAGATGGATTCGATACTCGCCACGGTGTAAGATTGAAATACACGAAATTTGTGACTCGTCGGAGTTAGCTTACGCCGCTGCATTATATGCAAGAATCGAGGTAGAAAATAAAGTCGTCACCAGCCTGTTGGTATCCAAATCAAGAGTAGCTCAAATCAAAAAGTCTCTCTCCCAAGGCTAGAGTTATGTGGAGCTTCGCTATTGTCAGAGTTAGTTCATGCTTTTCTGCCCCAAGTTCAAGTAGACAAAAGTTCGCAATTTTTCTGGTCTGACTCAACAACTGTGTTGGCCTGGCTGAAAATACCATCTCATAGCTGGACGACTTTTGTGGCAAATAGGGTTTCGAAAATCCACGAAAAGGTGGAAAATAATTGGAAACATGTCTCCACAAACGATAATCCCGCTGATCTAGCAACCCGGGGGCTGACTCCGTTAGAGCTAAAGGAGGATAATCTTTGGTGGTATGGACCACCATGGCTAAAGCAAAATCACATTTTTGGGCCCTCTAAGACTGATATTCCAGAGACTAGTTTGGAAGCAAAATCCGTAAAAAAAAAGCTAGATCAGCTGATGTCGAAGATTTCCTAAACCAATTTACATGTCTTTCTCGAGCTATTCACCTAGTTGGCTACATTTTCCGTTTCTTTAAAGCCATACTTTCAAGCTCAAAAAAGGGCATATTCCCAAGTGTCAGATTACACTACGCAACAAAAAATTTTTTTTTTGTTTCCTTGACCTAAAAATTATTTTTTTGTATAAATTGCGGCATACTGTTATATAAAATCAAAACCAAAAATTTTTTTATTGTAAATTTTTTTTTATTAAAAATGCTATTATCGTCGAAGTTACCCTTAGTATTTGCACTATAATTTTTGGAGTATATGCCCGATCAGGTCGACTTATGCTTTATATTGAAGCTATTAATGTGGGCTACCAATGTTGGAAATATCTCTTTCACTTAAAAACAGTGGTTTAGTAACAGTCATTAAACAAATTGGAAAAGGCAGATTTTTTTCAAAAAAAAAAAAAAAATCCTGGGACAAAAAAAAAACAAAAAAATCGAAAAAAATATTTTATTTTTTAAAAGTTTGCATCCTTGCGAAGAAAATAATGCCTATTTGAAAAAAATCTATGGTTAAAAAATAAAAAGAAATTATAGCCTTTTTGGTATAGGTAAGAGAATTTCAAAAAATCTTTTTTTTTTAATTTCTGTTTAAATAGCGATTTTATTTATTACTTTTATTTATATTATGTACATTTGAGTTTATTTACATGAACGAGTTTCATTAGAAGTAATTGTGAGTTCTTTGTTGTAGATCTCCCATCATTCTTTCATCACAGTGCCCTTGGTTACGCCGCTCGATGGACTTCAATTCTTGGTGAAACCTTTCGCCATGTTCGTCACTTACGTCGCCAAGATTCTCGGGGAAAAATTTAAATGAGAATGAAAGAAATTCATTTTGAGAGACATATTTACACCTGTTGGAATACATAAAGCGAAAAATAAGTTGGAAGAATACATATGTGTTATATACATAAATATAAAAAAATGTATTTCTAACCAATTTTTTCATAATTTTTTAACAAATCATTAATCATTGTTTGATATTGCGGGCTTTTATCGGATCCAAGGAAATTTGAAACTACAAGCTTAAAAGACCTCCATGCTGCAATTTTATCCGACGTCAAATATGATTCGAAATTCACATCTTTCGTCAGTTTCTTTATTTTAGGCCCATCAAAAACTCCTTCTTCGATTTTTTGAAAAGAAAGACTTTTAAATAAACTTTTTAAATATGAGAGTGAATTGCCATCTTTCCTTAAGGCTTTTACAAAATTTTTAAAGAGCCCCAGCTTAATATGCAGTGGTGGCAAAATATCGGCTATCCCAGAGGCATAACATACCAACTACTTTTAAATCGCAACAAATTTTCCAATCATGTTCTATTTTATGTATTTTATCAATTAAGCCATTATTTCGTATGATTCCTTAGTGTTGACAGCATGAGCAATGGGAATCGACGGTTTCTGATTTCCGTTGTGTAAAAGTACTGCTTTCAAACTTTCTTTACAGCTATCAACAAGTAACCGCCATTCCTTTGAATTGTATGTTTGATTAAGTTCCTAGAACAATCCGGGAATGTCCTTGCAAAAGCATCTGTTATCCACAGTTGTATAACATTGTTTGTATGGTACATCACGGACTCTATAATATGATATGTTAACATCTGGGGCCAAAATATTGTACTGTTTCATCCCAGATGCAAGTAATTCTGCCTTATATTTGGTCAGTTCCAAATCTCTCACTAGATCAATGAGTTGAAACTGAGTTAAAAGCGATGACTTCTGACTCAAACTTGAATCGCTCAGAGTTGAGTACTCAGTTGAACTTGTTGATGTTCCATTATTAGGCTGTTAGCTATACTTGGACACTTCCTACTCCAATCTATTAATTTAGATGAAAATAGCAGTCGGTATCGTGAATGAATGGTTGTCTCCAAATCATTGGCATTCCAAATTCCACGTGAAGTCTAAAATTAAAACGCTTTATTCCACAAAACATTGCTATACATTAATTGTAACGCACTTACCGGATGCTTCGAGTACGATTTACATGGCACGAATTACACAAAATACTAGGAGTACAAAAACATCATTTAAAAACGACAAAATATGAAACAAGATTTTTTTTAATTTCCCTAACATTTACAAAATAACATTTCAAATAGACAGTGTTTTCTTCGCTAGCATGCTGGCTTTTTAAAAATGTGATAAAATATTTTTTCTATTTTTATGGTTTTTTTTACCAGGAAAAAGTGTTTAAAAAAATAATTTTTTTCTCATATTTTTGACGACTGTTACTAAACCAAAGATTCTACGTGAAAGCGATATTTGCAGCATATGTATCCCTCATAATTCCCTTTAATTTGAGGCATAACACGGCTTAATGAGGCTTATACTTGAAATGGTCCAAATACTGAATGTACTTTCCATTAAAGCTGGAATTAAAAAAAAATTAAAGAAAAATTTACCATAACATTTTTTTAAATATTTTTTTCGTGTTTGTGACACTTAATTGCACCAGAAGCTGTTATCCACTCCCTTGAACAAAAATTTTGTTGCATAGTGTTATCCAGCGAAGAATTAGCATTCGCTCGAAACCGTCTCAGAAAATCCCCTTTTCTCACGAATATGAAAATCTGATCAAGAAAGGCCTATCGGACCGAAAAGAAGCCTCTTGTCCCTAACCCCATTCATAGACAAAGATCAGATTATCAGAGCAAATGGTCGTTTATGATCTACCTTGTCTCTGTCGAATGACGAGCGACACCCTGTCATTTTGTCCCACAAAAGCAGATTCGCAAAGCTTTATATTGCTTTCATACACAAGCTGACCATTGCTGACGGAGGTATGCGTCTCATGGTAGCCACAGTTCGTCTTGAATGCTGGATACCTAAATTGAAAAATCTCGTCAAATCACATATCCACAATTGCAGAGAATGTGTTCAAGCTCGTAGAAATCTTCAAGGGCAGATAATGGCAGCTCTTCCACCTGAAAGGACATTAGGTTAGGTTAGGTTGAATAGAGGAGACGTTTAAAACGTCTCATGTCCATGGACATACACTTAAGCCAGTGGTTCGGCCAGTTGTGCGCTCCTTATTTATGATTTTATACCCCACGGATTACAGAAAAGCGGTACTAGACACGTATTTTCTCAGTATCTTCCAGTCATATCCTCTGAGATGAGTCAAGTCTGGCACTATGTCGGAACCGAAATATCGGGATCTTGCATGTGTGAAAGCTGGGCAGTGACACAGAAAATGTTCTATAGTTTCGATGTTTTTCTGCATGCCCTGCACTCGTCGTTTTCTGCTAGTCCTATGCGATGAAAATGTGCCTGTAAGCTTGAGTGTCCGTAAGAACACTTATCATCTTACTAATCTCGATCTTGTTTAATTTCAGAAAACTACTGGTTTTGTTCTCATTTGGGTCACCCCACAGTATCTTTGCAGTTGCTCCTACAGTTCCTCTATTCCACACAGTTTTGTGAGCCATCACTGCCCAGTGCTTTAACTCATCCTTTGTGGCTTCGAAAGGTTTCCAATTTTCCAAGTTTGTTACTCGAAGTTCTCTGCCCTTTGAAGCCAAGCTGTTTGCTCGTTCATTTCCATTCACTCCGTTGTGTCCCGGTACCCAGAAAATACGCAGTTGACCATGGACTGAGTGATTATTTATCGTTTTTTTACAGTCTAACACTGTTCTGGATTTGACCTTTTCCGATGTTATTGCTTTGATCGCCATTTGGCTATCTGTTAATATGTTGGCATATTAGGCTTTGTGGTGTTACTGAGCCAGTTAACACACTCCGTGATTGCTCGAACTTCTACTTGGAATACTGTGTTATGGTCTGGAAGGCGGAAGTAAAGTTCGACTTCTGGTTCATCAATAAAAAGTCCCAGACCTGTCCTTCCTCCTAGCCTGGACCCATCAGTGTAGCAGCTGGTTCCCACTGGCGCATGAGCTAGTGTTCCGTTTTCCCAGGAGCGTCTGTCTGGCTCAAACGATTCACAGGTAGCTGTAAGCCGCACGTCAGGAATACGGTCGGAGATTTCCGTTGTTTGCGTATGACCGACCAGTGATTGTAATATCTTCTGATCTCCATTCACCTATCACTTGTAGACGTCTTGCTATGAAGGCTGCCTCATACTTTATACGGATATCTATTGGTTTGATGTGCAGTATAGTCTCCAACGCTCTTGTTGGTGCGGTTCTAATTTCTCCGCTTATGCCTAGTGTTCCGTTTTCCCAGGAGCGTCTGTCTGGCACGAACGATTCACAGGTAGCTGTAAGCTGCACTTCAGGAATACGGTCGGAGATTTCCGTTGCTTGCATATGACCGACCAGTGATTGTAATATCTTCTGATGGTACGACTTGCGGTCTCGATTTATCCATTCACCCATCACTTGTAGACGTCTTGCTATGAGGGCTGCCTCATACTTTATATGGATATCTATTGGTTGGATGTGCAGTATAGTCTCCAACGCTCTTGTTGGTGCGGTTCTAATTTCTCCGCTTATGCCTAGACAGCACATACGTTGCACTTTTCCCAATGGTATTAAGTTGTACTTTTTGTCCATTGATGTTCACCACACTACAGAGGCGTAGGTTATTATTGGTCTAATCACGCTCATGTAAAGCCAGTGTGTAATATTTGGACGTAGTCCCCATTTCGAACCTATAGCTCTTCTGTGGGCCTTTGTAACTCTTTCTTCAATATGATCTTTCCAGTACAGTTTCTGATTCAAGATTACTCCCAAGTATTTTATCTTTTTAGATATGGCAATATAGTCTCCAACGCTCTTGTTGGTGCGGTTCTAATTTCTCCGCTTATGCCTAGACAGCACATACGTTGCACTTTTCCCAATGGTATTAAGTTGTACTTTTTGTCCATTGATGTTCACCACACTACAGAGGCGTTGGTTATTATTGGTCTAATCACGCTCATGTAAAGCCAGTGTGTAATATTTGGACGTAGTCGCCATTTCGAACCTATAGCTCTTCTGTGGGCCTTTGTAACTCTTTCATCAATATGATCTTTCCAGTACAGTTTCTGATTCAAGATTACTCCCAAGTATTTTATCTTTTTAGATATGGCAATATTCTTATCCAGGAAACGAGGCACGGTAAAAGGATGAATCTTCCTTTTCCTTGTAAATAGACATATTTCTGTTTTGTCTGGATTGACATTTAGTCCCATTGGTTGTGCCCAGTTATATGCTATGTTAAGTGCCTCCTCAGCTCTTCTGCATAGTTGGTTTGGATGTGTGCCCCTTAGAAGTATTATAACGTCGTCTGCATAACAGACTGGTTCATTGGTGAGGGCTTTAAGGAGACTGTGTATCGTCGTAACCCATAGGAGAGACGATAAAATGCCCCCCTGAGGTATACCACGATTTACCTTGTCTCTGATTTTTACGTCATATGACCCACAAATAATCCACCTATTCCTTAACATATTGTTGATCCAGTTTATCAACGCCCGGTCAACCTGAAACTCGTCTAAGAACTGGATAAGTGTATCGGTCTGAACGTTGTTAAAAGCGCCCTCAATGTATATACAAACGGCAAGTGTGTACAATTTTTCACTGAAGGATTGTTCTATGTGTACTACCTCATGTAGAGCTGTTTCCACTGATCTTCCTTTAACATATGCGTGTTGCTTGAATTTTAGCTTGTCATCGGCTATCTTACTTTTGATCATGTCGTCAATTATTCGCTCCATTGTTTTCTTAAAGAAAGAAGTTAGGCTAATAGTTCGATAAGCCTTTGGGATCGTATAACTCGCCTTGCCAGGCTTAGGTATGAAGACCACCCTTGATTCCTGCCATTTTTTGGGGTATATGCATGAGTTAGGCATGCAGTGAAAACTCCAACAAGATGAGTTGATACCAGATCCACCTCATTCTGAAGAAGCGCTGGAAATATTCCGTCCGGTCCCGCAGCCTTAAAAGGAGAGAAGCTTTTTATTGCTTCTTTAATCATAGCATCCGTAATAGGTACTTGGTGCATTACATTTTCGGTCTGTAACTGTTCCTCTGTTGGCCCAGCATTACCACTCGGAAAATGAGTTTTCATTAAAAGCCTTACGGTATCATCTATAGTTTCCATCCTTTTATCCGTTTCATCCACCAGTGTTTCGGTTTGGATATGAGTTTTTGAGAGGAACTTTTTTATTTTGGACATGCTGTTAAAGCTGTCTACCTGCTCACAGAAAAGTCTCCAGGAGTTACGTTTCGCCAGTCTAATGATTTTATTGTATTCTTTGAGCCTTCTGTGGTAGTCATCCCAATATACTGATAGCTTTTTACGACGAGCTCTGTTGTAAAGTCTGCGGAAATCCTTGCCAATCGAGCGAATTTGCCCTGTCATCCAGGGTTTCTCATAGGCAGATTTCCTTTCTCGAAGCGGGCAACTATCTTCGAATGATTTTACAAGAGCCTCCGTAATCCTCCTCACATTGATATCAATGTCTTCTGTACTTGGATAATCGTGTTCAGGCTGGCCCAATCGATTTATAAGTAGATTGCCGAATTTGGTCCAGTCGGTTTTAGCCTTATTACGGAAACTTATTGGGTTAGGCGGTGGCCGTGCAATTTTGAACCTTATATAACGGTGGTCCGAATAGGAGTGTTCATCCGAAACCCTCCACTCATGGATCTCATCAATGAGGTTTTCCGAGTAAATATCTCGGTATTTACAAATAATTTTACCCGGGTGATGGGGGAAATAAAAACAGAAATAAATTAGGTTTTTCAAATATTCAAATAAAACTCGGGGGTAGTCGTACCTTCGGGTTCGTTTGTTTATTTTTGGAGTTCAATCGTAAACTAAAAAGAGAGGGAACGCGAACTTCGCTCCCGTCATAAATGTCAACTTATTCTACTTCATCTTTTCATCCTTCGTTATAAATTCATAGTTGTATTTACAATTCATAATACTTAAAACTAACAGGGTGTCCACCTAGACATCCCGCCCCCCTTGCAGGAGTGCAATATAGAGGCAAGCAGGAGCTAGACTGGACACCAGGACGAGAATTCATTATTACAATTCAAAATGACATGCACAAATTACAAAAATAACATTAATGTTGTCCGGCGTGGACGTGCCGTGGGATTTCGGCCGCAGGAGCAATAGCGCTTAGGATTGGAGTGGGCCTGATGTCCTCCAGACCTCTTGTTGGCTCGTCAAGCAGTTGAAGCAGTAGCCATGCTTAAAAACTGCTTTTCCGCGCTGGGCGGGGCCCATTGCACGGAAACGGGGGCACTGACAAACAACGTGCGACTGCAAACAAATTTTGCAGCGGACCTCGGGCGTCTTTTGAACTGGCAACTCCACTGGCAGTTCCATCGGGATGACTGCAACATGTGATGAATCGGTGGTGGGGCGCTCATTTGTGAAGCGACGATTTGGGCCAGACATCTTTCTGGAGGAGAAACAAGGACAACACACAACATGCAGAAAAAGAAACGAATTAGTTCTGCTCAATATTGGGAAGTAGTACGAGCTTCACAACGGGTCTAGTAAGAACGCCACTAGCCGTTCGTACATCAACAACTCGTACTTTTTCATCGGGGCCTAAATAGACTTTCTCAACCCTGCCTATTTTCCACTCATTGGGAGGCAAGCCATCTTTCCTGATAACGACCATGTCATTAACAGCAAAGTCTCTCTGAGGATATTTCCACTTATTTCGCTTGTGAAGTTCGACCAAATACTCCTCTTTCCAACGTTTTGCGAAAGAGTGGTGGAGAACTTTAAGCTTCTGCCATCTATTTACATAGCTTAACGACTCAATAGCTGTGTCGGGTTCCGGAGGGGAAAGCAGTGTAGAGCCTATTAAAAAGTGTCCAGGAGTCAATGGGGCCAGATCATTGGGGTTTTCAGTCATCGGACTTAGGGGCCTGGAGTTTAGGCAAGCTTCGATTCTGGCTAACATCGTAGAAAATTCTTCGAAAGTAAATCTCTGGGCGTGAGACACTTTCTTTAAGTGAGTTTTGAAACTCTTGACTCCTGCCTCCCAAAGCCCTCCCATATGGGGAGCTCCAGGCGGAATGAACTTCCATTCCAGCAATTGGAAGGCGTTAAGCGAAATAAGTTTTTGCTTTACGTTGCTTATAAATTGGGCTTGGTCTCTACCAAGAACATTGGATGCTCCAACGAAAGCAGTTCCATTATCGGAAAACATCTTTGCAGGGCAACCTCTTCGAGAGATACATCTAGTGAATGCAGCAATAAAACATTCAGTAGTCATATCATTAGTCGCTTCCAAATGAATTGCCTTAGTCGAAAAGCAGACAAATACGAGAACATAGCCCTTCGTAATTCGACAGCCTCTACCAATGTAGGACTTGATTTCATAGGGGCCTGCAAAATCGACTCCTGTGCATGTAAACGGGCGTGAAAGTGTAGTTCTTTCAGGGGGAAGTGCGGCCATAATTTGGTCCACATTTTTCTTCCGAAACAATACGCATGCACGGCAGTTATGGATAACGCTTTTTACAAGATTCTTTAATTTAGGAACCCAAAATTCTAATCTCATCAATCTAAGCATTAACGAGTTCTCACCGTGTACCGAATACTTGTGAATATATTCCAAGTACAACTTGGTGAAACGACCATTATAGGGTAGAATTTTGGGGAATCTTTCATTGTAAGTGAGAGTGGGTGAACGCGCAAGTCGACCATTCAATCTCATAAATCCACTAGAATCTATGAATGGGTTAAAGTTTAATAAAGGGCTCTTTCGAGAAACTTGCGCACTGTTCTCCAACGCAGCATATTCAGAGAAGTGAATACGTTGACAAAGAATCACCAGACGACCTTTCACAAAGCTGATCTCACCTTGTTGCAGTTCAAGGGAAGAATACGTATGTGTGGCCTTATGTTTCGGGTGTATACGATTATAAAATGGAAATACATAAGCTAATACTCTCATAGCTCTAGACAAATCAGAGAAACGGGCCAAGATATCTTCTGATACAGATACTTGGATCTAATTTACTCGAACTGGACGAGTTTCGAGGCTTGTCATAATTCTAAATGTTGATTTCGGCCACTCTGAACGAGGGCGACATAACCAAGCAGGACCTTTCCACCAAAGCTCATGTGATATAAGATCACGGGCTAGAATACCTCGAGAAGCTACATCGGCAGGGTTGTCATGCGATACAACATGGTGCCAATTTTCAGTACCAACTTTATTAGATATTTTCGAGACTCTATTAGCGACGAACGTAGGCCAGTGGCACGGGGGCTTCTGAAGCCACGACAAAACTATTGTGGAATCAGTCCAATAGAATGTCTCAATTGTAGGGAGTCTCAATTCAATACGAAGAGTCTCAACCATTTCTGCCAATAGAGTTGCACCGCAAAGCTCTAAACGGGGCAAGGATTCAACCTTGAGTGGCGCTACTTTAGTTCTCGCTGTGAGCAAGTTAGTGACATATTCACCTGGCGCGATACAAATTCGAATGTATAGTGAGGCCGCACATGCTTTCTCAGAAGCATCACAAAAAGCATGAAGTTGTACTTCCTGCTGCGGGTTGTAGCCAACCCATCGGGGGATCTCTATCCGTTCGATCTCACTATAATCATCCAAAAATGCCAGCCATCTGCTCAATGTCATGGGTTTCAAACATTCGTCCCAATCCGTTTTGTCTTTCCAGATTTGTTGCATTATTATTTTAGCAACTATAATCTTCGGGGCCAACCAACCGGCTGGATCAAACAATTTTGCAATCTCTGACACAACGGCGCGTTTGAAAAAGAAAGTATCTTTTCCAGCGTTCCAACGTAAACCCAGAGTCTTCGCGGTACTGTCATCAGAGATGTTCAAAAACTCTCTGTCAAATAAGTATTCGGGGGGTAAATCTTGCAATAGACATTGTCCATTAGACGTCCACTTGCGCAGATTAAACCCAGCGCAGCCTAAAACTTTAATAAGTTCATCACGGCCCGTTATTGCTTCTTCTTGGGTATGAGCACCGGCCAAGATATCATCGACATACATTTGTGATCTTATTATTTCAGCTGCTAGCGGATATTCAGACTCCACATCGTCAGCTAGTTTAAAAAGGGTCCGTATAGCTAAATAAGGGCCACAATTCACACCAAAGGTGACTGTACGCAGTTTGAAATCCTGGATTTCGTCATCAGGGGCTGTACGGAATACAATTCGCTGATATGAGGTCTGATCGGGATGGATTAGAATTTGCCGATACATTTTCTCAATGTCGGCACTATAGACAAATCTAAAAAGTCGCCAGCGTAAAATTAGGACAATCAGATTTGCCTGTAAAACGGGCCCAGTATATAAAATATTATTAAGGCTTACGCCATTTGAAGTGGGACTGGAGGCATTAAACACCACACGTAGTTTAGTTGTGGCGCTATCGGGTTTGATCACTGCATGGTGAGGCAAATAATATGATAAATGTGGAGGTGTCGAATTATTTGACAATACTTTTGTCATATGACTTAATTGTGAGTATTCTTGCAATACGCCATCATATTGCGTTTTAAGTTCGGGGTTTTTCAACAATCGAGACTCATTTCGTTTAAATTGCGAAACGGCTGCATTTCGGGACATCCCTAGCTGTAAATCTATGGGGTATTCACGCTTGAAAGGCAGTGAAACGACATATCGACCGTCTTCATTTCGATAAGTAGAACGACGATACAAATCCTCACACAATTTATCTTCTTCCGACATAGTGCATACCCTTGGTACATCTTCAATCTCCCAGAACCGAGCAAGTTGATCATTCAACTCCATGCGGTTATAAAACGACACCACTGATTGTAGGGGCTTGGTTTCGGGGACTTTTCCAGTCACTATCCACCCAAAGACAGATCTTTGGGCAATCAGATCACCATTAGGGTGCTTATGGACGTCTGTATGCATTATGCGGGAAAATATGTCACCACCTAACAAAAGATCCATATGGGAACATTTCAAATCGTTCATTGTAAGTTCTCGCAAATCGGCATCAACCAATCGGGACAATGAATAGGTGGGAAGGCGACCTGTCAATTTATCGACTACATATGCATCAGTAGTGAGCTCAAATGTTGGATCAATAGGAGAACTCAGCGATATTCTACAAATTCTGGTCGTCTTGGTTGAAACAGCACCATTCAGACCTACAATGTTTGCAGTAGCGGTGGGGAATATCGGCAAAGAGAGCTTCCTTTGCAACTTTCTAGAAATAAAAGTAGCTTGAGACGCGGGATCTATTAAAGCCCTCGCTGCACATTTAACACCATGACTACCTACATCCACCACAGTTGTTCCCAGAAGAACTGTGGAGAACTGATTAGATTGCAACGCGGTTGCAAAAGTCTGTAAAGATTGGGCAGCTGCTGAGGTTGTCAGAGCGTCCTCAGCATCTGATCGGGCTGGATTTCCTGTACCTTGGGAATATCCAGAACGTGAGCTCGAATCTCGGACTACTTGTACCGATGATTCCTTCCTGTGAAGGTGCGAATGGTGCTTCTGCTTACAGAAGAAACAACTATTCGAGCTCTTGCAGTTGGAAAATGTGTGCGAAGAAGCCAAACAATTGGTGCAACATTTGAGTCTCTTAACATTTGAGTCTCTTAAGTTTCAATCCTATTACTCACTGACATTCGAAGGAAGTCTTCGCATAATCTTAGGGGATGTGAATCAGAACATAAGGGGCATTTCTGCTGTACAGGAGCGGAAGGAACTGTTGTTGCGAAACTTGCATACCGTTTACTGATGTTAGGTTTACTTTTCGGGCTAATACTTTTCTTGACTTGACCTGTACCAGATGAGGAGGAAGAATTATGGGGGCCTTTGATGTCAAAGACAGACTCAAGGGTCTGATACCTGGCGGTCAAGAACTTATCCAGTGTTTCCCATTTCGGCAAATTCGAACTAGACTCTTGGGATTGCTCCCAAAGTCCTAAGGTAACTTCTGGAAGACGGGTGGAACATATAAAGACAAATATAACGTCCCAATTCTTTGTATCTATACCCAATAGTGATAAATTAGTTATGCAGTCACTCATTGTACGCTGTAAATGTTTGATTGAGGGTCCAGATTCTTTACTTACGGGGGCAAGATTGAATAATATTTTAAGTTGGGCGTTTACGAGAACCCTCTTGTTCTCGTAACGATCGACTAAATTTTGCCAAGCCTGACTAAAACCCTCATTAGTTATAGGACAAGTCTTTATTATATCGCGGGCTTCACCTTCCGTCCTTTGCATCAGATAATACATTTTTTGGATATTGCTGATGTGTTCATTATCTTTATAAAGGGCAGAGAACATATCTCTGAACGTGGGCCAAGATTTATAATCACCAGAAAAAATCTCAGTATCACAAGGTGGAAGGTGAATTGGGAGAGAGGAATTAGTGGACTTCTTCTTTGCCAGAAGTTTTTCTATGAAGTCCTCAATAAATGATTGTCCTCGAACATATGTCTTATATACCGCGATATATTTTGACTTAACTTCTTTTATGTTATCTTTAGGGCCCATCGTATTACACAATTCCTCATAATTTTAAAGCTTCCCATAAACGAGACATTTCTTGTTTATGTATATTGAGGCTGTGTATTGAGTGTTCTTCAGAACCTATAGAGGTTACGAAGAACTCCAAATCAGTCACGCGATCACCGCTTCTAATAAGATTGGTGAGATCACTCATATTTATTTAATAAATTGGGTTAAAAACAAGGAAATCGACAAAAAATAAATATTTCTCAAAAATAGGGGTCTGAAATGACTAATTTCCTAATAAAGCTTTGATAAACGGGCTCACCTAATCAAATTTGACTGTTGGATTGTGTGACTCTAAGGCCAAGATAAATATTTATATATATATTTTGACAAAAACTACACTACTTTTGTCTAACCAACACCACTGTTCAACGCAAACTACGTATTAATATAATAAACAATGTGTAAGAGGATGTATTTATTTATAGGGCGAAACTACAAATTAGTTTCGAAACACTGTGAATATAACAATAAAAATTCACAAATTATTATTTCAAAACAATTTTTGAAATAAAAGTGCATTCACTTTTTTTCACTTCGGGACCACTGTGCGCTTTGATGAAAAGGAATAATGTACAAAAATGTGGTTTGACCAAACTTGTATTGCAACCAATACAACACGCACACACACACGCACACTCAAATCAACGTTCGAATAGTCTACTGTCGTGGAACGAGAGTGGGGGGTAACAAGCAAGTGGATGGTCGTTGGCTATCGTTAACCACAGCTTCAACGATGACAACAACAGCAAATCAGACACTGCAGTGGTGGTTCCTTTTTGTTTATTAATTTTCTTTTGTTAAGCACTCTTACACTTTGCTTTGTTTATTTATTTTTGACACTGAAAATCACAAAATCGAAACCTTACCTTATGGTTGGTTTGTGGGGATATGTGGGTATTTATTGACAATGTGTTCGGGGGCAACGCTGCCAATTTGATCGTCGGGATTTTCGGGCTCTAGAAAGAGAATCACCTCGGGTAAATTATTGTATTAATAAATTATTACGGGCGGTATTATCCGGTTCGAAGGACCAATAAATATCTCGGTATTTACAAATAATTTTACCCGGGTGATGGGGGAAATAAAAACACAAATAAATTAGGTTTATCAAATCTTCAAATAAAACTCGGGGGTAGTCGTACCTTCGGGTTCGTTTGTTTATTTTTGGAGTTCAATCGTAAACTAAAAAGAGAGGGAACGCGAACTTCGCTCCCGTCATAAATGTCAACTTATTCTACTTCATCTTTTCATCCTTCGTTATAAATTCATAGTTGTATTTACAATTCATAATACTTAAAACTAACAGGGTGTACACCTAGACACCGAGCATATCGTTATATCTAATACTTCTTCCCTAATTTTGTTAACAAAGGTCGCCCTGTTCCCTATGTTGAGAGTTAGGAGATCGTTAGTATTCAAAAATTCTACAAGGGTTTGTCCCCTTTTATTGGTGTCAGTACTACCCCAAGCAATATGGTGTGAGTTGGCATCACAACAAGCTAGTAACACATTGCTTGTATTTTTGGATTCCCTTACCAGACGTTGTAATTCCGACGTAGGTGGCAATGTCGGCGCATCGAATGGCAGGTATACTGATGCCAGGTACATACATACTTCCATTACCTTGCATTAGCACAGTTGCGTCCGATGTTGACAACTCTGGAGAGAAAAGATAGCATAAGTTTTTATGGCACAGAATATTATCGGCAATTTGGTAATGTTATCGACCACTTTTTGGAAGGCGGTGTTGTTTTTTGTCGCTCCCTCTTTGTTTTGAGTTTTTGTGCCCTCCTTCATATCCTTATCACAACCTTTGCTGGGAACTTTCTGCAAAATTGATGATGTTATCGGCAAATTGGCGATGTTATCGACCACTTCCACCTCACTTTTTGGAATTGTCTCGCTCGCTTCTTTCTGTTCACTATTTTCGTTTGCCACCGCAGGCGGTACGTTCGTGTTTGGACTCGATTTAACTGTCCTGCCAATGGGGGTTTTTCCAATCTTAAAGAAGATTTTCCAAATCCCGAAAAATGCCATGCCTTTTGTCTTCACAAGGCTATCCCTGGAATATGGGTCTATGCCTACCACTTCCCACTTCCCCACTTTAAGGTTCGAATCTTGTTTGCCAATGACGCTGAGTATGCGCTCTGACGGTACCTTACTTGCCCATCCTCTGAAATAGAAAGATGTTTCTATGAGTACAGGGATGTCGCTGTTCCTTACCAGTTTCAGCTTTGCGCCGTCCCATGGTGAGGGGATGCTCTCCACTAGTTTTCCGAGGACATCGACACAGCATTGTTATGCCAGTTTCAGCATCAAAAACGCCCCCCTCAAACGTGCACCTCATTACTTGGATTGTTGGTCCATCATTAGATTCGAGAATGTGGTCCAATACCTTTGTGTAGAACAAATCTTCGAAGATGCTCTTTTGCTCTTCGGGAATTCTGCCAGACGCACTACTGCTATCAATTATGGCATAGTGTAGTTCGTCCTGAATATGTTTTTTTGGCTATTTGGGAATAAGATGGTGCTTCCTTACCCCTTATTATAGACACCTTGCTTTTTCCTTTAGAATGGGTCTTTTTGTTTGAGGCCCCCTCTTTTATGGATGGTTTGGTGGACTTACTCACCTTCTCAACAACAGGATCAACTTCACCTCTCACCATTAACGGATTCTGACTAGAAACTACTTTTTTGGTTTCTCCTAAGTTCTGGGTGTCGGTGAGCTTTTTTTCTTCTTAATTGATTTCGCATCGCTATGCTCTTCGGGAGATCTGACTCTTTTAGTAGATGTAGAAGAGTCAGATTCATCCTGTAATATCTTCTGCCGGTTCATCTTATTCAGTTTCCTTCTTTGTGCACCTGACAGTCTTTTCCGATTTTCAACAATAGTAATATTGTTATCACTTGATGACTCAGAGTCCGAGTTCCCACTAACTTTTAAAAGCTGGGGTTGCTTAGAGCCCCCCCCTTGGGTTTTCTTTATCTTCCTCATAGTTTCTTTTGCCAAAGGCTAGATGTGCTCTTGTATCTGTTTAGACTACGGAATCCGAGGCACCTAACCCCGTAGAAGTTACTTGCCCACGATTGTTTGATAACGACGACACGTGAACAGAGTATGAAGCCGCCGAGCCGAGCCGCCGATTTTAGCCGCCGCAGACCTTTTTTCACCAGCCGAAGCCGCCGCCGATCTTTGCGGCTAAAATCGGCTGAAACACAGCCGCCGTTCCATAGAAAAACTTTAAAATATGGATAGATACAATTTACATTTTTGATAAGCAAATAGCTATATAGCAGATATGTATATCGTCCCCTTAATAGAAGAATAATGTGTACGCATATACACTATTATTTTTTATTCTATATCTGGTGAAATTCTACTTCCACAAATTGGGTTATTGGGTGTTTGAAATTGTTCATTAATACAGAATAATATCGAGTTCCAATTTTACAAAAACTTCAAATATGATTTTCTCGAAACGACAAATAAATTATACACTATTCATTTATTGGGTGGACGATATGGAAGTGAGTGAGTTTCGTTTGTTGTCACAAGCGGGAGCTTAACATGTCTTAAAAATCATAATATTGATAGTAATAGAAAAATAATTATAACAATTCTTTTTTAAAAGAAATAATAAGATTTTTTATTTATTATTAGACTATGTACATATAGAGATAAAAATATTGTCGGAAAAAAATCAATGGAGTATTAAAGAATAGTATAACATATAAATTAATACCTCCATTCTAAAGAATCAATCAAGTTAAGCTCAAAACAGTAGAGGTCATTCTATTTAAAACACAAAGGAAATTCCACACAAATTTAAAATTTCACTAAAGCGTCGATTCGCCTCTTCTGGAAACAACCTGTTTCGACTTAAGCTATGTATAGACGAATGGCGGAAAAATGCAACCCTGTGAACGTACAACCGTGTGAACATACAATTTTTGTCTTGCAACGTTGGCAGAAAAGTCATTGTGAGATAATTTGCAGATTTTAATATGTGCGAAGTTTATGCATGTGACAACGGCGCCATTGTCAGAAAAACATTTTATTGGCCACTGTCTATAAAATATTTTTATTGGCAATCCTGCATATAAATATTTACAAAATATATGAAATTGTAAGGGTATCTTGCAATCGTCTTCACCTTTGCCTAACAATCTGTCATTGTCCGTCAATTTGCGGCACTTTAACAGGGTTGATAAAGTTGTCCGATCTGACAATCGTCTATACATAGCTTTAGCATACTTTGAAAATATCTTACAATTAACTTAAAAACATCTATTATTTAAGAATAAATACCAGAGCTTAACTTTTCAACTATTATTTTAAATGTTAAAATATCTATCATAGAGCCGCCGTATGTCAGTTTTATGTCGGCTTAGCCGCCCAGCCGCCGCCGACAATCTATAATTTTCAATGGCAGCCGCCGCCGCCAATTTTGGCTCGGCTTCATACTCTGCACGTGACTCGCGAGTAAATCAACGCTTTCGGCCGGTATTGGGTTTATTTTTCCCTGCACCGTAATATCATTTAATTCATCAGGGTTAATCATACATTTTTGGGAGAGACCCCCATAGCCAGTATTTGCCCGTAATAGGTACGCCGATGTTGGCCTTCCAGACTACTTCCAAAATGTCTGTCCTGAGACCGATGCAACAAATTCAACCTCCACTTTAAGAACAACACCTTGTGGTTGCGTAGTAGGTAGGTGAATAAGTATTGCGTAATAGGTTGAAAAAACTATCCGCTCTGTAAAAACACCTCCGTTCGCTACCACTGGCGGCGACTGACTTAATAATAATTTAATAAGTAATTGCGAATTTTTAGATTTCGATGATAAAAGCATAGCGGAATCATTCGGCATTAGGTGGAATGCAGTTTCTTACTCTTTCTACTTTGTAACAGAATAAATACAAAACAAAGCGTCTTTCACAAAAAAAACGTCAGTTGTGGCCACTGCTCCTCTCCAGAAATTCCCATCAAAATGGGCCATTTTTGGAAGGACGTATTTGGGAGCCTGAAATTGATTTGGGAAAAACGCTATACATGGGTCGATAGAGCCTTCCTAGGGCTTCTTTCAGTATGCAGGCCTTGTCGGTACATAGTCCCATCTTCCAGTTGTGGCCACTGCTCCTCTCCAGAAATTCCCATAAAAATGGGCCATTTTGGAATGACGTTTTTGGGAGCCTGAAATTGATTTGGGAAAAACGCAATATGTGGGTCGATAGAGCCTTCCTAGGGCTTCTTTCAGTATGCAGGTCTTGTCGGTACATAGTCTCATCTTCCAGTTGTGGCCACTGCTCCTCTCCAGAAATTCCCGTCAAAATATGCCATTTCGGATTGACGTTTTTGGGAGCCTGAAATTGATTTGGGAAAAACGCTATATATGGGTCGATAGAGCCTTCCTAGGGCTTCTTTCAGTATGCAGGCCTTGTCGGTACATAGTCCCATCTTCCAGTTGTGGCCACTGTTCCTCTCCAGAAATTCCCATCAAAATGGGCCATTTTGGAATGACGTTTTTGGGAGCCTGAAATTGATTTGGGAAAAACGCTATATATGGGTCGATAGAGCCTTCCTAGGGCTTCTTTTAGTATGCAGGCCTTGTCGGTACATAGTCCCATCTTCCAGTTGTGGCCACTGCTCCTCTCCAGGGAGCCTGAAATTGATTTGGGAAAACTGCTATATGTGGGTCGATAGAGCCTTCCTAGGGCTTCTTTCAGGATGCAGGTCTTGTCGGTACATAGTCCCATCTTCCAGTTGTGGCCACTGCTCCTCTCCAGAAATTCCCGTCAAAATATGCCATGTCGGATTGACGTTTTTGGGAGCCTGAAATTGATTTGGGAAAAACGCTATATATGGGTCGATAGAGCCTTCCTAGGGCTTCTTTCAGTATGCAGGCCTTGTTGGTACATAGTCCCATCTTCCAGTTGTGGCCACTGCTCCTCTCCAGAAATTCCCATCAAAATGGGCCATTTTGGAATGACGTTTTTGGGAGCCTGAAATTGATTTGGGAAAAACTCTATATATGGGTCAATAGAGCCTTCCTAGGGCTTCATTCAGTATGCAGGCCTTGTTAGTACATAGTCCCATCTTCCAGTTGTGGTCACTGCTCCTCTTCAGAAATTCGCATCAAAATGGGCCATTTTTGGAAGGACGTATTTGGGAGCCTGAAATTGATTTGGGAAAAACGCTATACATGGGTCGATAGAGCCTTCCTAGGGCTTCTTTCAGTATGCAGGCCTTGTCGGTACAAAGTCCCATCTTCCAGTTGTGGCCACTGCTCCTCTCCAGAAATTCCCATCAAAATGGGCCATTTTGGAATGACGTTTGTGGGAGCCTGAAATTGATTTGGGAAAAACGCAATATGTGGGTCGATAGAGCCTATTAGGGCTTCTTTCAGTATGCAGGCCTTGTCGGTACATAGTCCCATCTTCCAGCTGTGGTCACTGCTCCTCTCCAGAAATTCCCATCAAAATGGGCCATTTTGGAATGACGTTTATGGGAGCCTGAAATTGATTTGGGAAAAATGCTATATGTGGGTCGATAGAGCCTTTCTAGGGCTTCTTTCAGTATGCAGGCCTTGTCGGTACATAGTCCCATCTTCCAGATGTGGCCACTGCTCCTCTCCAGAAATTCCCGTCAAAATATGCCATTTTGGAATGACGTTTTTGGGAGCCTGAAATTGATTTGGGAAAAACGCTATATATGGGTCGATAGAGCCTGCCTAGGGCTTCTTTCAGTATGCAGGCCTTGTCGGTACATAGTCCCATCTTCCAGTTGTGGCCACTGCTCCTCTCCAGAAATTCCCATCAAAATGGGCCGTTTTGGAATGACGTTTTTGGGAGCCTGAAATTGATTTGGGAAAAACGCTATATATGGGTCGATAGAGCCTTCGTAGGGCTTCTTTCAGTATGTAGGCCTTGTCGGTACATAGTCCCATCTTCCAGTTGTGGCCACTGCTCCTCTCCAGAAATTCCCATCAAAATGGGCCATTTTGGAATGACGTTTTTGGGAGCCTGAAATTGATTTGGGAAAAACGCTATATATGGGTCGATAGAGCCTCCATAGAGCTTCTTCCAATATGAAGGCCTTGTCGGTACATAGTCCCATCTTCCAGTTGTGGCCACTGCTCCTCTTCAGAAATTCCCATCAAAATGGGCCATTTTGGAATGACGTTTTTGGGAGCCTGAAATTGATTTGGGAAAAACGCTATATATGGGTCGATAGAGCCTGCCTAGGGCTTCTTTCAGTATGCAGGCCTTGTCGGTACATAGTCCCATCTTCCAGTTGTGGCCACTGCTCCTCTCCAGAAATTCCCATCAAAATGGGCCATTTTGGAATGACGTTTTTGGGAGCCTGAAATTGATTTGGAATAAACGCTATATATGGGTCGATAGAGCCTTCGTAGGGCTTCTTTCAGTATGTGGGCCTTGTCGGTACATAGTCCCATCTTCCAGTTGTGGCCACTGCTCCTCTCCAGAAATTCCCGTCAAAATATGCCATTTCGGATTGACGTTTTTGGGAGCCTGAAATTGATTTGGGAAAAACGCTATATATGGGTCGATAGAGCCTTCGTAGGGCTTCTTTCAGTATGTAGGCCTTGTCGGTACATAGTCCCATCTTCCAGTTGTGGCCACTGCTCCTCTCCAGAAATTCCCATCAAAATGGGCCATTTTGGAATGACGTTTTTGGGAGCCTGAAATTGATTTGGGAAAAACGCTATATGTGGGTCGATAAAGCCTTCATAGGGCTTCTTTCAGTATGCAGGTCTTGTCGGTACATAGTCCCATCTTCCAGTTGTGGCCACTGCTCTTCTCCAGAAATTCCCGTCAAAATATGCCATTTCGGATTGACGTTTTTGGGAGCCTGAAATTGATTTGGGAAAAACGCTATATATGGGTCGATAGAGCCTTCCTAGGGCTTCTTTCAGTATGCAGGCCTTGTCGGTACATAGTCCCATCTTCCAGTTATGGCCACTGCTCCTCTCCAGAAATTCCCATCAAAATGGGCCATTTTTGGAAGGACGTATTTGGGAGCCTGAAATTGATTTGGGAAAAACGCTATAGATGGGTCGATAGAGCCTTCCTAGGGCTTCTTTCAGTATGCAGGCCTTGTCGGTACAAAGTCCCATCTTCCAGATATGGTCATATATTTTCTTCCGAGGTTCCCTAGTTATCAAATCTATTCTATATGCCCTCTAGGTCAGATGGTAATTTTTTTAAACAAAATGATATGTTTTTACCATGGTAACTTAATTTCACTTTAAAATACGCTCTAGTTTTCGAGAAAAACCTAATTTTCCTCAAATACCCCGACTTTTAATTTTCATATTAGGGTTTGTGTCTTCGCTAGTTAAATACGTATTTATCTTCACACACATTAGAATTTTCTGAATAAAATTGTTTAGTAAGGTAGTTTATTTGCACTTTATATCTTTTCTACACTCAAAATTTTTTTCATTAAAAAAAATATTCACCCAAGTAAAAAAAGTTTGTATACAATTTCAAGTCGAGAGGCGCGGATTAGGTTTTAATTTTAGACCCATGGTTTCTTCGGTGAATTTTCTTAGAATTTAACGTAGATTACGTTTATGCTATACGATTTTGAATTTTTTTTCATCCATACAAATCAACCCGCCCTAATACACATACTTGTATATGCATATGTAAGTGGGTACATACCCGCTAGGAAACGGAACTAGTTCGGAACCTGTAGAATCACTAGTTCCAAGGTAACCATGACTAGTTCCATCCTAGATTACTTCCAATGTAAATAACTGGTGAATTTAACATGGGCTTGTCATTGGAGGTAACCAATTGACTCCCCACTGCATTACCTGTAATCAGAGGCACCACTAGTTTTATTATACTAGCTTTTCATATCACTCATAGTAATCATCTTCATAGCTAATTTTTATATGTTAACTATGTAGGTGATTCATTCAGCACAACTGCAGAACTAGTGCCCCCGCACTAACTATTTATCCAATCGGTGGGAACTATTTTCTATTATAGTTATTGGTGCCTACCTTTAAAGGGAAAGAATTTTTTATTTCAACTTATTTCTTTTTGATTTCAGTTTTGAAACAGGCACAAGTACCACGTGAACGATAAGGACCTCATAGATAGAATTGGCGAGGCTATCGAGGACATAGGGCAGCCACTTTGGTTTCATGAAAAGGATATGGTCCTGTAAGCGTGGTCGTGGTGGCCATTTGGCTGATGTTGTTTTTCATTATTAACGGCATACCTTCCTCTTTATTGTGAAATAAACATCCGATCATTTATATCAAAAAATGACATTTTTCTTTGAATACCAATATAACACCTCTTGTTGGAAAACCCTTTACCAATATTTAAATAAAATTAAAATTCTTCAGTCGTTTTTCAGTTTTTCGAGCGTTGAAAATAATACAAAATACTTAATTTTTAAAAAGGAAAAATATTTAAGATGATTTCATCCTAGTTCTCATTTTCCGATTGTGTGTTTTTATTGATGCATACTTTCTTAAAATATCGTTTCTTTTGCAGTTGCATGGCTTTGCGTAGAAATGATTCATTAGGGTCAGAACTACCGAGTTCGTTTAGAATTGACTCTGTAATTAGAACAAACTTAAATTTGTATACATAATTGCCGTAAAATTAGAACCTCTGGAATGCGACTGAAGGTGTGTACAGACGATTGCCAGATCGGCAAACGTTATCAACCCTGTTAAATTGTTGCAAATGTACGGAAATTGACAGGTTGTTAGGCAAATGTTAATTGACTGTTCAGACGATTGCAAGAAAACCTTCAAATTTCATATATTTTGTTAATATTTATATGCAGGATTGCCAATTAAAATATTTTATAGACAGTGTTGCCAATAAAAAGTTTTTCTGGCAATGGCGCCGTTGTCACATGCATAAACTTCGCACATCAACAAATCTGCAAATTATCTCACAATGACTTTTCTGCCAACGTTGCGAGACAAAAATTGTTTGTTCACACGGTTGTACGTTCACAGGGTTGCATTTTTCCGCCATTTTTCGGACAATGTTGTCCGATCAGGCAATCGTCTAAACATACCTTGAGGAATGTTTGTCGCAAAACAACCACTCCACAACAAAGCATCAGTTTTTGGAATAGCGGGACATTTTTATTTTCCCCTTGTTTTTTTTAATTTGAGATTGTTGTTAGTGGAAATATGTGATATTACGATCGTTAGAATTATTTCTTCTCTGTCTCTCTTAGCAAAGTGGTTTTTTAATGTTTGACCCTTTTCTGCATTTCTTAGACCTAGATCAGTAATTACTTTTTGCATATAGATAAATATCTGGCCCAGCCTTACATTACATGTAGTCAGTTCAGTAACTGCTTGATACGAACTCACTTCATTTTTTCGATGTTAGCATTACATGTAATGGAATTATGAACTAGGGTGGACAACATGGTTACCAATAAATAGCTACGGAACTAGAATGTTGTTGCAATTGACTACTTTGCGAACTGGCGGGTATAGACATAATTTACAGTTTGAGAAATTTTACATACTCGTATATATGCATATAAATGCATTCATATAAACTTGCCTATGTATATAAATTAATATATACATATACATGAGTACATAGATTATGTAAATTTAGACTTCGTATATATTAAAGAGGAATGTTGGGTAAAGGTAATTCGTAGCGGGTAAAGGGTCATCATAGGGACATTGCCAAATGAAGGGTACTTGCAATGTCAATGGAGACAGGGTGTGGCAAATGTACCTCGGTATGGCACCGACATCTGGTCATACCACAAACCGCACGTTAGATACTACAGTGACTCGAGAAAACAAGGTGGAAATAAATTTAAAATCGATTTTTTTTTGTAAACTTTTGGTTCCGTGGTATGGAATGTTTATTTAAATATGTTCGCGCGCTGATGAATACGGGTCAAGAACTTACCAACCTGATAGAGCTAGCCAGGGTGATTTCATCTAACCATGCCCAATCTGACTTTGTATTTTTCCATAATTTTCGACCTCATCGTTTTATGCTACTGTCATAATGTAAACATAGTATCATTGCATTTATTCGTCGATTATTCCTATTATATATTCGATATCGATTACATGCATATGAATTATTCATATTCATCACTTATAGGTGAATATCACCACTAACACTAAGAAATAAATTAGTCTAATAATATTTTTCAACAAGAACGGTTGTTTTAGTTACAACAATTTTGGCGACGAGGATTACGAGACGAATCTTACGTTATTCATTTGGAGATATACATTTTTTTACAGTACAAGTGTACGGAAAGTGAATAAAATGGCAGATTCTGGCGTAAATTTCTTTAACTTTGATGCTTTTGATCCACAAAAGATTTATTGGTGTCGTTGGGTGAAACGATTTGAGACGGCTATGTAGCTGTACGATTGTAAAGAGGACAAGAAACAGTCATTGTTGTTGCATTTCATCGGTACAGGCGCCTACAACGTCTTATGCGACAAATTGACACCTAAACAACCAGAGGAAGAAACATTCGCGGAAATAATCAAGGTGTTGGAAGAACACTTTGAGTCGAGGCCCAGTGAGTTGGTGGACTGTTTTCGGTTCAACATGCGCAGACAACAAGAGTCTGAGTCAGCAGGTGACTTTGTGGTGTCATTGAAAAAGTTGGCTGCTGGTTGCGAGTTTGGTGATTATTTGGGTAAGGCTCTCAGAAATCAATTTGTATTTGGTCTATGTGATAGTAAATTGCGGTTGTTGGAAAAGAAAGATCTGACTTTGAATTGGCAGAAAAAGGCGGCATGGAGCTACAAAATGACGACGATAAATCGAATGTGAATAAAATAAAGAAGAACGATCTCAAAAGGAATGCAAAAAAGGCTGATGCAAACATAACCCATGAAAACAAAAAGTGTTTTAGATGTGGTAATACCTCGCATATGGCAAACCAATGCAAATACAAACATTTTACATGTCAATTTTGTAACCAAAAGGGGCATTTGAGAAAAGTGTGTTTTAAAGAGAAAAAACAAATACAACAAGTTCATGAAAAAGAAACGACAGTTGAAGAATTGTTGTTGGTGAAAACTAAAGGCGAAGTAAATAAGTTAAGCAACAAAATCATGCACAGTCTGCGGGTAAATGAAGAAATGATAACTTTCGAAATAGACTCGGGATCACCGGTATCAATTATTAATTTGTCAGATGCCAAACGTTATTTCCCGACATTGAAAGTGTGTCATCCCGATGTGGAGCTTGTGAGTTATTGCGGTACAACTTTGCAATGTGTTGGGTACATATGTGTCGCAGTGACAGGTAGCGATGAGGATAACAAATTAAAATTGTATATTGTGCGATCGAACCAAAATCCAATTCTAGGAAGAGAATGGTTACAGAAAATTTAATTAAATTGGCAAAATATTTTTGGAGAAGAGGGCTACGGTTCAGTAAACGAAATTTGTTCAAGGAAGGCTATATTTAGTACAGAGTGCCTAATAAGGAAATACCCAAAAATATTTTCCAAGTCAATGGGTAAGATTGACAAATTACAAGTGCGGCTGTATTTGAAACCCGAAGCTACACCTATGTTCGTAAAAGCGAGACGTGTGCCGTTTTCGATGATGGATGCTATAGAGAAACAACTCAAAGAACATGTTGATCAGGGGCTGTTCGAAAAGGTTGAAAAGAGCGAATGGGCGACACCTATAGTGGTGGTGCCGAAAAGGGATGGAGCCGTAAGATTGTGCGGTGATTATAAAGTCACTTTAAACACGGTTTTGGTGGTCGATGAACATCATCTGCCGACCATTGAGGAATTATTCAGCAAGATGGCTGGTGGGGAGAAGTTTTCCAAGATCGATTTGACCAAGGCTTACTTACAGTTGGAGGTCCACCCCGATGATCGTCATTTATTAACATTAAGCAGGCATAAGGGACTTTATCAGCCTACGAGACTAATGTACGGAGTGTCCAGTGCTCCAGCAAAATTTCAGGGTATAATGGAGCAAATTCTCGGTGACATAGAGGGCGTCACGGTATTCATTGATGACATCAAGATTACAGCACCCAATGATGAAATACATATTCAACGCATAAATGAAGTATTGGGTCGTCTTGAAAAATACAATATGAGGGTGAACATCGAAAAATCTAAATTTATGAAGGATAATATAGAATATTGCGGGTACGTTATAAGTAAAAAGGGCATACAGTAGATGCAAAGTAAGGTGGATGCAATAAGAAACATGAAGCGACCTAGTAATGTAGACGATCTACGTGTGTTCTTGGGCCTGATAAATTACTACGGAAGATTCATTCGGAATTTGAGCGATATCGTCTACCCTCTCAATAAACTTCTTTGTAAAGATGCTACATTTGTTTTCGACGAACGGTGTGAAAGGGCTTTTCAGGAAGTCAAATGGCAGATGCAGTCAGACACTGTTTTGTCGCACTATGACCCAAAATTGAAATTGGCCTTAGCGGTGGATGCCAGTCCGAGGGGAGCTGTATTAAGTCAAATTGACAAGAATGGTGTGGAAAGACCCAGTCATTTCGCTTCACAAACATTAACTGATACTCAGCAAAAATATTCGCAAGTGGACAAGGAGGCTTATGCAATAATCTATGGTGTACGTAAATTTTATGATTATTTATATGGAAATAGATTTTGTTTAATTACAGACAATCGTGCCGTGTCACAAATATTTTCACCACAAAAAGGTTTACCCATATTCTCTGCTACAAGGATGTAGCACTACGCTATTTTCCTCCAGCGATTTAATTACGAAATAAAATGCAGAAGATCTAAAGAGAATGCGAACGCCGATGCATTGTCGCGATTACCAGACCGAACAAAATATTCACATGTGGAGGAAGTTTTTGTTATTCAGCAACAAATGATTGAAAATCAACCGGTAACTGCAGAAGAACTTAAAAAGGAAACTGAGGCTGACAAAGAAGTTACGAAATTGTTTAAATGTTTGCAGTACGGACGTAAGTGTGACTCCAAAGATAGTTTTGGTGTGGAACAAACAGAATTTAGTCTTCAGGACGGTTGTATTTTTCGTGGAATACGAGTATACATCCCACAAAAACTTCGTGAAAGGATTCTGAATGAATTGCACACTGCACATTTCGGTATTTCAAAATGAAAAATTTGGCAAGAGCTTATGTCTGGTGGAAGACCTTGAACAAGGACATTTAAAGTGTAGTAGGAAAATGTGTAGAATCCCAAAATACGCGCCCAGATCCTAAGAAGATTACTACTACACACACGTGGATGCGCCCTAAAAAGCCATTTGAGAGAGTTCATGCTGATTATGCTGGACCAATATTTGGTAAATATATGTTTGTTTTGGTAGATGCGTACACAAAATGGCCTGAGGTTCATATCTGCTGGAATATGAATACTGATACTACCCAGCAAAATCTTGGTAAGTACCTGTCATTATTCCCTGCATTACCAAATAATGACATCTCATTATTCACTGCATTACTTTCGGCTATTTAATAATGACTTACCAATAATAACAGAAATAAGTGCTTTTTGTTATCAAAATCGTTTTGCTAAATTTTAATATAAATGGAATGTTTTCAAATAGTACGTGTAGATTTTAATCAAAAATACCATAAATATCAAATGTCTTAAGATGTTAAATCATTGAAGAATTTTTCAACTGGAGGTTTGGGTTCAGAAATTCGAATCTGGCACGAGGAAATTGTTTGTTTCGAGAAATATGCGCGACAATGTGCAAAAAATCACTTTAAACGACCATTTCTACATATCTACCATATCTACTACTTATTTTGAACATATTGGTAATGCATTATTCAAGTACTTAAAGTCGTGAAAATATAAGCGCATATTTAAGTGGCATGCCTACAAATGCTACAAATGCTACAAATAAGTACTTATTATGCTACTTTATTGTATGCTTTTGGGAAGTACTTTCCTCCAATGACATCCCCATGTTAAAATAATGACAAAAGTGGCTAAATAATAAGTACTTACCATTATTGAACTTTGGTTACTCGTCGGATTATTTGGTAATGAGAAATTTTGCTGGGTACTATCCAGAAGTGTCGCGAAATTTTTTCCCAATTTGGGATTCCAAATATATTTGTTAGCGACCATGGAGGCAATTTGACTCGAATGAGTTTCAACATTTTTTAAAACTGAATGGAATTGTTCACAGACAAGGTGCACCATACCATCCTGCAACAAACGGGCAAGCGGAACGTTATGTTCAAACAATCAAATCAAAGTTGATGGCATCCAAATGTACACCCGATACGATACATGCGGAATTGTCAAAGATACTGATGGCATACAGACGGGCTATACACCCAACAACAGGGAAATCACCAGCAATTTTAATGTTTGACAGACAAATTTAGTCACGTTTAGATTTGTTGATTCCTAACGATGTGAATCAGGAGGCAGACGATAAATTACGCGCTGTCCCATCAAAGAAATTTTTTGAGGGAGAGAGAGTTGCAGTGATATACAACTTATCAAAGGTGAAGTGGCGATATGGATATGCAGAGAAAAAATGCGGCGAACTTCATTATGATGTCAGATTAGACGATGGTCGTATTTGGCGAAGACATGTAGATCAAATACGAAAATCAGCGGTAAATGAATGCGGGAATACGAACGTTGAATATTCAAGACCGGTACAAACTATAACAAACAACACATCAGCTGGAAGTTTACCTTTACCATTGATCCAACAAACTCGATTGCAACCAACCATTCCGAATGTTCCTGGAAATCAAATACACTCAGACAACCAAGCAGACTCAAATCCAACTGATAAAAATGTTAATGTTCCCGACGAAACTCCGAGAACAGGAAATACCACGTCAACTCCTGACGAGCTACGCCGATCAACAAGGCAACGAAAAGTATCTCAACGTTTAGCAGATTCCTACCTTGAATTTGATTAAATTAAGGGGGCTTGGGGAGAAATGTCATAATGTAAACATAGTATCATTGTATTTATTCGTCGAATATTCCTATTATATATTCGATATCGATTACATGCATATGGATTATTCATATTCATCACTAATAGGTGAATATCACCACTAACACTAAGAAATAAATTACTCTAATAATATTCTTCAACAAGAACGGTTGTTTTAGTTACAACAGCTACATTCAGCAAATAGCCGGCGCGTAAAAGGTCTAGCCAATAATGTTGAATAATTTGGGATTCTTTTTCACTAGCTGAAATCCTGCACAGTCTAGCGCCGTTTTTAATTCTGTTCGAGATCTGTGCGAGATCGACATCAACATACAAATTTTGTCGAATTTTATTTGCTGCTAGAGAGTAAGTGTCGATCACATCTTCCGCAAGTTGAAGAAGTGTGGGAAGAGCTAAAAATGGAGCACAATTTACACCGAATGTAAATGATGGAATGGTTTTATATAACGAAATTCGGTGATCCTTGTGAGTCCCTACTTAAAATCTACATCCAAATGTTACTACCTGAAAATTACTAATTGTGTGCGCGATAAAATAAAAAAACGAAGAAGAAAAATACATATGTATGTAAAATGTCAAAAGTCAATGTTTATAGTTAAAAATTAGCTCTAAAGTCGTTTTGTGCAATACGAAAAAGGTCAAAGAAGAGCGAAAAAACATTTTAAATTCAAACAAATATATCGTAAAAAAAATACATTTTTCAAAAAAATAAACGTGTAAAAATACATTTACCAAGTAAGGTAATGAACATTTGCCGTTATTTTTAGTGTACAAATGCAATACAAAATTCGCCATTCCATCGTCGTTTATCAGTATTGATCTATATTTTCCCTTTTTATCTATTCTTCACTTTATTATACGATTGTTTTCATTACACGATAATTATCAATTTGTTCCTTTATTTCCAATCATCAACTACTTTCATTTTTCTTCATTAAATTTTTGAAGTTTCTCTCTCTCCCAACACAAATAATTTCAAATACATTTATCACAGTGTATTAAATCCACCTCAATAAGAACGAGGGAGAAAAGATGATAATTGCGAAGACAGAGAAAGATTAATAAAAACAAAAGCAGATTTGGTAAATTTTAAAATTGTGGTACAACCAAAGTTAATACCCAAAATAAAATAATTAGTTACAAAATTCTTTTGTAAAAAATTTAATAAAACTAAGGAAAAGTATAATTCTACTTAAAATTATAATAATATTTATTTGAGACAATATACATACTGCAGATGAGACAATATCCCATACATAATAATTAAGGCACTTTCTGCAAAAGAGAAAATATCCCACTCATTATAGGTATAATTACATCATCTCTTAATGACGGCGTAAAAACTAGGATAAATTCCGACAGACAATTCTTTTTATCCTCAACACCATATACTTTTTTTTTCCAAAATTCAAAGAGAAAAACAAACATCTGAGATAATAACCACATTTTATTGCACATCACTGCACAGTGTCTCGCAGCAAGATAAGGAATCCAATTGTCGTATAAATAATCTATATAAAAACGATAAAATGTATGCCATTCAAACCCAAAGAAACTTCAAAATATCTTCAACAATTTAAGGGTGATGCTGTAAAAAAATCGTCTATTTTATGAAAAAAATCTTAGATTTTAATCTTTACATTACATTTATGTTATGTATAAGCACCAAACCACCGCCGTCACTAGACCATTTCGTGTTGAAATAAAGCAAACTGAAGATTTTCATAAAAGCTACAAAAAGTATTTAAGCGAAAAATTACGACAGAAAACTACAATTTAAACAATTTTTACACTGCCAAAAGTTTGGAGAGTATTGTTTAAACAAAATCAGGACAATTCGACTGGCAGGTGAACACATTTTCTACAAATACAATTTTAATAATTTCTCGAAACCTTTCGCAATATATGCCAATTTAATAAAAATGTATTAAAATTAATTCAATACGAACAGCATTTATAAAAAATAGATAATATTTACGAACAACACATATATTTACTGATAAAAAAAACTATCATACAAATTATTCATATAAAGTTTAAAGCGGACTTATTCTCTCAAGTTTAAACTTAATCTCATCAGCAATTAAACTAAAACACCATATTTAATTATAAGTATTTGATTTTGATTATAAAGCCTATGTGTATATAGGATTTATAATTTTAAATCACCTTTAAAGGTTTAAAAACAACCAGCCTGATATAGACTAACAATGCAAATCAGGCTCCCATCAACAAACATTATCACATTGAATGAAAGGTTTACAATATATCGCCGCCTGTCGTAGCGAACGGACGTGTTATCGCAGAGCGGATAGTTTTTAACCTATTACGCAATACCTATTCACCTACCTACTACGCAACCAGGAGGTTTGTTGTTTATAAAGCGTAGGTTGAATTGGATGCATCGGTCTCTGGACAGATATTTCTGAGCTCAGTCTGGAAGGCCTATACCGACGTACCTATTACGGGCTAATACTGGCTATGGGGGTGTCTCCCCCAACCAATTTATGATTAAACCAAAAAAGACGAAGGAGATTACGGCGCAGGGGAGGGAAACCCCAGTGCCGGCGACAAGCGTTGATTCACTTACGAGTCATGTGTCGTCGTTCTCGAACAATCATGAGCAAGCAACTTCTACGAGCTTTGGTGCCTTGGATCCCGTAGTCGAAAATAAAACAAGAGCACATCCAGCCGCAGGCAAAACAAATGATAAGACAGATGAAGCAGAACCCAGCCGGGGCTTTAAGCAACCCCAGCCTTTAAAAGCCATTGGGGACTCTGACTCTGAATCATCAAATGAAAACAATATCACTATTGTTGCTAACTCAAAGAGACTGTCAGGGGCACAAAGAAGGAAACTGAATAAGTTGAACCGACAGAACCTATTACGGGATGAACCTGACAATTCTACCTCCAATACAAACATGGAGGCCGCTAAAAGAGTCAGGTCTCCCGAAGAACATAGCGCTGTGAAAGTGACTAAGAAGAAAAAGGGCTCGCCGTCTTCCAGTAATTCGGATAAGCCTAACGTAACCACACAAAAGGAGGTCTCTAGTCTGGGTCCTTCGATAGTGGGCGGTAAAGTTGACCCAATAACGCAGTTCAAGTCAACCAAATCATCCGTTAAGGATGAGGCTTTAACCAAAAAGACTCTACAGACACGGAAAAATCAATTGGCGATAAAGAAGGGTAAGAAGCCACCGTCTTATTCTAATATAGCTAAACAACATTTTCGAGACGATCTATGCTACGCCATAATTGATAGCAGTAGTGCATCTGGCAGAATCCCCGAAGACCAAAAGAGTAACTTCGAAGATTTGGTCTATACGAGGGTAGCGGAATACGTCCTCGAATCTAAGGATGAACCACCAATCGAAGTAATGAGTTGCCAGTTTGAGAGGGGTGTTTTGATGATAAGGCTGGCATCACAACGCTGCGCTGGTGTCCTCGTAAAACTTGTGGATAGCTTCCCCTCACCTTGGGACGGCGCAAAGCTAAAGTTGGTAAGGAAAAGCGACATTCCTGAACTCATAAAAACGACGCTATATGTTAAGGGATGTCCCAGTAAGTTCTCATCAAAGTTCATACTCGACATCATTGGCAAACAGAATTCAAAACTTTCCGTGAGAAAGTGGGAAGTCTTCTATAGGAAGGATGATACCGAGGGTACTCTCCTGGTGTTAGGCATAGACCCAGAATCCAAGAACAATCTCATGGCGAAGGGCATGGCGTACTTCTTGATCTGGACAGTCTTTTTCAAAATTGGAAAGGTCCCGATTGGCAGGACAAATGAATCGAGTCCAAATATACTGTCTGAAGAGGCAAACACTGGTATTGAACGGATGGAGACAAGTGAGACACTGCCAAAAATGATGTGGAAGTAGCCAATAACACCACCAGTTCACCAATAGTACCGCCACTTTTGCAGGAAGTTCCCAGCAAAGGTGGTGATCAAAATAAAAAGAGCCACAAAACGATTCAAACCAATGAGGGAGCGACAAAAAATAACACCCAAAACATCCCAAAATTGTCGACTGGAAGATGGTGTAATAGGTAGTGAACGAAAGGTGGAGAATGACCCACTACGAAATAAAGAGGGGGTACCACCAGATAGGATAGACTCCCAAAAGAAACTTTTACTGGAAGGACAATGATTGAGGTCATCCAGATAAACATCCACCGGAGCGAGACAGCATCAAACGCTCTGATGGACATCATAAATAAAGGCAGGGTTCATATTGCTTTGATCCAGGAACCATGGACAACTAGCAACAAGGTTACTGGATTAAACAATGTGAACTATAACCTTTTCTACGCTAACACAGGTACTCGTCCACGGACTTGTATTCTGTGCCATAAAAACTTATGTTTTATTTTCTCTCCAGAGTTGTCAACATCGGACGCAACGGTGCTGAGGCAAGGTAATGGAAATATGTACCTGGCGTCAATATATCTGCCATTCGATGCGCCGACATTGCCACCTACGTCGGAATTACAACGTCTGGTCAGGGAATCCAAACACACAAGTAATGAGTTATTAGCTGGATGTGACACCAACTCCCATCATATCGCTAGGGGTAGTACTAACACCAATAAAAGGGGACACGCCCTTGTCGAATTTTTGAATACAAATGACCTCATAACTCTTAACATAGGAAACACTGCAACCTTTGTTAACAAAATTAGGGAAGAAGTATTAGATATAACGATATGTTCAGAAAATCTTATTGATGAGATTCATGAGTGGAGGGTTTCGGATGAACACTCCTATTCAGACCACCGTTATATAAGGTTTAAAATTGCACGGCCACCGCCAAACCACATTAGTTTCCGTAATAAGGCTAAGACCGACTGGACTAAATTCGGAAATCTACTTAGAAATCGATTGGGGCAGCCTACACGCGATTATCTATGTGCAGAAGACATTGATATCAATGTTAAGAAGATTACCGAGGCTCTTGTAAAATCATTCGAAGATAGTTGCCCACTTCGAGAAAGGAAATCTGCCTTTGAGAAACCCTGGATGACAGGACAAATTCGCTCGATTGGCAAATATGTCCGCAGACTTTACAATAGAGCTCGGCGTAAAAAACAATCAGTATATTGGGACGACTACCACAGAAGACTCAAAGAATACAATAAAATCATTAGATCGGCGAAACGTAACTCCTGGAGGCTTTTCTGTGAACAGGTAGACAGCGTTAACAGCATGTCTAAAATGAAAAAGTTCCTCTCAAAAACTCATGTCCAAACCGAAACACTGGTGGATGAAACGGGTAAAAGGATGGAAACTATAGAGGATACCGTAAGGCTCTTGATGAAAACTCATTTTCCGACTGGTAATGCTGGACCAACAGAGGAACAGTTACAGAATGAAAATGTATTGCATCCAGTACCTATTACGGATATAACAGATGGTACGGGTAAAGAAGCGATAAAAAGTTTCTCTCCCTTTAAGGCTGCGGGACCGGATGGAATATTTCCAGCACTTCTGCAGAATGAGGTAGATCTGGTATCAACTCATCTGGCTGGAGTGTTCACTGCATGCCTAACCCATTCGTATACCCCAAAAAACTGGCAGGAATCAAGGGTGGTCTTCATACCAAAGCCTGGCAAGGCGAGTTACACGACCCCAAAGGCTTATCGACCCATTAGCCTTACTTCTTTCCTGTTAAAAACAATGGAGCGAATAATTGATGACATGGTCAAAGGTAAAATAGCGGATTACCGGCTAAAATTCAAACAACACGCCTATGTCAAAGGAAGATCAGTGGAAACAGCTCTGCATGAGGTAGTGCACCACATAGAAGAGTCCTTCAGTAAAGAAATGTATACACTTGCTGTTTGCATAGACATTGAGGGCGCATTTAACAATGTACAGACCGATACACTTATCCAGTCCTTAGACGAGTTTCAGGTTGACCGGGCGCTGAAAAACTGGATCAACAATATGCTAAGGAATAGGTGGATTATTTGTGGGTCATATGACGTAAAAATTAGAGACAAGGTAAATAGTTGTATACCACAGGGGGGGCATTTTATCGCCTCTTCTATGGGTTACGACGATACACAGCCTTCTAAAAGCCCTAACCAATGAAAGACTTAAACCAGTCTGTTATGCAGACGACGTTGTAATACTTCTAAGGGGCTTTCATCCAAATCTATTATGCAGAAGAGCTGAAGAGTTACTTAACATAGCATATAACTGGGCACAACCAAAGGGATTAAATGTTAACCCAGACAAAACAGAAATATGTCTATTTACAAGGAAAACGAAGATCCCACGTTTTACCCCGCCTCGATTCCTGAATAAGACAATTGCTATAACTAAAAAGGTAAAATACTTGGGAGTAATCTTGGATCAGAAACTGTACTGGAAAGATCAGCTTGAAGAAAGAGTTACAAAGGCACACAGATGTTGGTCGTTGTACAGAAGAGCTATAGGTTTAAAATGGGGACTACGTCCAAATATGACTCACTGGCTTCACATGAGCGTGATTAGACCAATAATCACCTACGCCTCTGTAGTGTGGTGGACATCAATGGACAAGAAGTGCAACGTAATACCTTTGCAAAAAATTCAACGTATGTGCTGTTTGGCATAAGCGGGGCATTTAGAACTGCACCAACAAAAGCGTTGGAGACTATACTGCACATCCAACCAATAAACATCCGTATAAAGTATGAGGCAGCCCTCACAGCAAGACTTCTACAAGTGATGGGTGAATGGATAAATCGAGACCACAAGTCGTACCATCAGAAGATTTTAGAATATCTAGTTGGTCACATTCAAACGCCAGAAATCTCGGACCGCATTCCTGAAGTGCGGCTTACAGCTACCTGTGATACGTTTGTGCCAGACAGACGCTCCTGGGAAAATGGAACTTTGGCCCATGTGCCAGTGGGAACCAGCTGCTACACGGATGGGTCCAAGCGAGGAGGAAGGACGGGTCTGGGACTTTTTATTGATGAACCAGAAGTCGAACTTCACTTCCGCCTCCCTGACCATAACACGGTATTTCAAGCAGAAGTTCGAGCATTCACGGAGTGTGTGAACTGGCTCAGTAACACGACAAAGCCTAAATATGCCAACATCTTCACAGATAGCCAAATGGCGATTCAAGCAATAACATCGGAAAGGGTCAAATCCAGAACTGTGTTGGACTGTAAAAGAACGATAAATGATTACTCAGCCCATGGTCAATTGCGTATTTGCTGGGTACCAGGACACAACGGAGTGATTGGAAATGAACGGGCAAACAACTTGGCTTCAAAGGGTAATAAACTTGAAAAATTTAAAACCTTTCGAAGCCACGAAAAATGAGTTGAAGCACTGGGCAGTGATGGCTCATAAAACTGTGTGGAATAGCGCAACAGTAGGAGCAATTGCAAAGATACTGTGGGGTGACCCAAATGAAAAGAAAACAAGAAGTCTTCTGAAACTAAACAAGATCGATATTAGTAAGATGATGAGTGTTCTAACGGGACACTCAAGCTTACAAGCACATCTTCATCGCATAGGACTAGCAGGAAACGACAAATGCAGGGCATGCAGAGAAAACATCGAAACGATGGAACATTTTCTGTGTCACTGCCCGGCTTTCACACATGCAAGATCCCAACATTTCGGGTCCGACATATTACCAGACTTGACTCATCTCAGAGAATATGACTGGAAGATACTGAGAAAATTCGTGTCTAGTACCGATTTTCTGTAACTCGTGAGGCATAAAAAGATCATAAATAAGGAGCGCACAACAGGCCGAACCACTGGCTTAAGTGTATGTCCATGGACATGAGACGTTTAAACGTCTCCTCTCTTCAACCTAACCTACCCTACCTTAAAACTACCCACCCAGAAAAATATCATCCTCAAAGCGTCGTGAAAGCACTGTAAAGCGTTATAAAAGTCTATATTTACACTAGGCAAGTTTTTTCAGCAGCTTATCATCAAATTCTCTTTTGAACTTGCACGAAGAACTCAAAATGATCAGGGAGAGTTTTTTTCCTCCCTCTTGGCGACTGCCCCTCTCTCCAACAAAACGCCGATAATCTGCTGAACATTCAGCCAGTGTAAGTCCGGACAAAGCGACAAAATGATAACACCGATATAAGGTGTGACGGCGGTATTCTACAACTCTGTTAAAACGTTGTAAAAACAAAATTCATGCCGCTTTTTCGATTGTTTGAAGGTAATATTTCCTAAAAAAATCGTATTTAGTAGTAACACGCAGTAACACGCTCCAATACTCCTGACGGCCACACTGTCTGGTGATGTCGCACTCACTAGTCCCTTCTCCGGTCAGAGCTCTAGCTTCGGGTCTGAGCTTGAAGATCAACTCCTCACTCAATAGTCGACGTCGGAGAACTGTTTTGAGCTTGAAGATCAACTCCTCACTCAATAATCTAACTACGGCCCAAGAGCTATTCTGAGCTTGAAGATCAACTCCTCCTACACCTCCCTAACAATGCGATAAGGGTCATTGCCATAATAATTTGGAATAATTGGTAAATGGGTAGAAACATATTATCTAATTCTGAAACGATAATCGCTAAATTAAGCAATATTCATTCCTAAATTGAGAAACATCTTTCTGGAAAATTGTAATGATCGGAAGTAAAATACAACTTCTATAGCGGTTTGATACCAAATCAGGAGGAACATATATATGGAGCTTTAATATAAATCTGAACCGATCTTCCCTGAATACTCATTCATGTAAAAAGACCTCCTTCTGTCGAATTTCGTACTGATCGGATATAAAATACAGTATCTACAGCGCTTACATGTCAAATTGGGGGTACATATATATGGGAGCTATATCTAAATCTCAACCGATTTTCTCCGACCTCCGCTTACAGGTCAAATCGGGGGTAACATATATATGGGTGTTATATCTAAATCTAAACCGAGTTTCTCCGAATTTTGCAGTATTCCTTCATGTAGAAAGAAACCTCTTTTTGCCGACTTTCGCACTGATCAGATATAAAATAACATTTTTACAGCGCTCACATGTCAAATCGGGGGAACGTATATATGGGGGCTATATCTTAATCTGAACCGATTTCTTCCAAATTTAAAAGTGTTCATTCATATAATAGGAAACCTCTTTCTGACGAATTTCATACTGATCGGATATAAAATACAGTTTTTACAGCGCTTACGTGTCAAATCGGGGGTAACATATATATGGGGGCTATATCTAAATCCGAACCGATTTGGAAGTATTCCTTCATGTAATAAGAAACCTCTTTCTGTCGAATTTCGCACTGATCGGATGTAAAATACAGTTTTTATAGCGCTTACATGTCAAATCGGGGGTAACATATATATGGGGGCTATATCTAAATCTGAACCGATTTTCTCCGAATTTAGCAGTATTCCTTCATGTAATAAGAAACCTCTCTTTGCCGAATTTCGCACTGATTGGATATAAAATAAAATTTTTACAGCGCTTACATGTCAAATCGGGGGTAACGTATATATGGGGGCTATATCTAAATCTGAACCGATTTCTTCCAAATTTAACAGTGTTCATTCATATAATAAGAAACCTCTTTCTGCCGAATTTCATACTGATCGGATATAAAATAAAGTTTTTACAGCGCTTATATGTCAAATCGGGGCTAACATATATATGGGGGCTATATCTAAATCTGAACCGATTTTAACCAAATTCAATAGGGATCGTCCTTGGGCCAAAAAAAAGATATGAGCTTCCTGTGGCGTGGACAATATCTTTTGAGTCTTTAAGGGACTTTTTGTGGGGTATAGCATAGTAGCCTTCACCGTCTTTTCATAACATTTATACCCGGGTAGTTGAAACTTTCTATCGTTCTCTTCTACACCAGCGATGGGCACACAATACTTCTACAAAATGTGTATGTATTTGTGAGAAGTTTTAAAACTCTCTTTATGCACTGCGAGAAATGGTATTTGCATTTTCCTAACAAATATTTTTGGGTAAGAAAATAAATAAAGTGGACAACGAACATCATGAAGTAGATTTGGGGTTATTATACGCGTACATAAAGAAATTGAACTTTAAATATGTTGTGATTAGCCACATATATATTTATTATGCAATGTAAAGTAATCAATCCAAATTTTGAAGAAAAGATCTGCATACCCGTATTTATTATGCCATATTCTTTATTTAATTAATTCTTTATTTTTTCTAGTAACCGTTTTCGAGTGTCCAACTTTTTTTTTGGTTAGTATATTTAGGTGTTTATACAAATTTTATTAAAAAATCATTAGAAGATAAAAATATATACATTTAAAATTATTTTATTTTAAAATTCGTTACTTTCATTAATTTTGACAGAAAGGAAATAATAATAATAATACAGTAATATAATAAACAATTTAAACATATATTTAGAAATGTTTATAAATTCTTCGGTAAAAATATAATACATACTAAACTAATACTAGATGTATTGTAATAAATGTATCATCCATCTTTTCCTTATGTGTACGCTAAGCAACAAGCGACAACACAACCTCGTCGATCGAATGAGCTAGCGCGACTGAATGAAGGCGAGCTCTCATTCAATGTGTGTGCTCATGTACACGCGAGAGGAAAAACCCCGGGTAGTGCTTTTGCCCATCGCTGTTCTACACCAACTATAATTACCTTTTTTGGTGGTGTTGGTGGACGGAAGTTGTCGTTCTCCCAGTCGACCGAAGAGAATGATGGTACTGCTGACGATGTTCTGGGCGGTACAGTGTCGACAGTTCGATCGTAGAAACCATAAAATGTACGAACGTGGTCTTCGACTTCCTCCAGACTGTCGCGTTGTCGAGTATCTTCCTCGAACGTCGAGCGAGATAAGTCACCATCGACCCTACCTGTGTAGGTAGACGTACCTGAGGTAGAAGCTTGTTCGTCGTTATACTTTTTATTTGGGGCCGAAACATTCTTTTCTCTTTTTGTCGATTTTCCGGATGACGTTGTTGGATGGGTTTTTCGCTGTTTTTTTGGTGGTGTTGTTTCGCCTCGAGGCTCTGTTATATCGACTCGACAACAGAGTGGCGGACTGTGACCTCGGTTTCGGCGGCGTCTTGTCTGTTTGGGTACTGCTCCATCCATTGTTGGTCTTCTGCCTTGTCGTTTGGACATAAGGGGGATGTCCTCGAGGTTAATAAATTTCGTGCGGCGACCTTTGGCTCGTTCATGTTCGCTGTTTCGTCGAAATCTACGGGTGGATTCTTCGAACTTATCTTCCATCTTGAAACGCAGGCGTACTCTACGGAGAAAATAGAAACGAAATGGTAGTTACAGTTAGAGGTATAGCGTAGTACGAATTTAGTTAAAGTAATTTTTTATCTTGCTCAAAGGGCAGAACGCGTGTCGGTTGAGTTATCCCTTTGAAGGAGGACTATTACGGGTGAAAAAAATTTCTGTCGTATTTTGGGGCTGGCTTCGCTGCAAAACTTTCGCAGGCTTTTGAAAGCGGGTGTTGTTTTACGAGGTCTCCAACATTCGGTTTCCAATTCCGGCGTCGTAAATTATAGTGACTTCGCTGGTCATTAGCAGCCTTGGCCATATTTATCCGTACGAGTTTGAAAATCTCTTTCAAATCTTCGGCTCTTTCGCTAAGTGTTGAAATTATAGCCCCTGATCCTGGCGTGACTTCGTCATATAGCGATCTCGGTAGGCGTGGTTCTCGTCCTTGAGTGAGGTAAGCTGGCGAATATCCCGTAGATTCAGATATACTAGTATTCATCGCCAACATTATCTCTGGTAACGATTCGTCCCATTTGTTGTGTCGTTGTTTTGTAAATTGTGCTATCATCGTTTTTATGGTTCGATTAGCTCTTTTAGTTGGGTTTTGCTGTGGCGTGTATGGTGCGGTATATTGATGTTTGATACCCATATCTTCGACAAATCGGCGGAATACACGTGAAGTGAACTGAGCTCCATTATCTGTAATGAAGACCTTTGGAACACCATATCGAGCAATTATACGTTTCCGGCATGCCTTTATTAGTCCTTCGGATGTTGCTTTTCTCAGCGGGACTAATTCACTCCATTTTGAGAATTTATCGAATAGTACGAATAACATGGTATGTCCGTGTTGAGACCTTGGAAGTGGTCCGACAAAATCTGCGCATACTGTAGCCCAGGGTTCTTCTGGTATTTGTGTAAACATCTCACCAGCGGGTTTAAGTTGACTAATCATGTAACGTTGGCAAGATTCACATTTCTTTATGTAATGACGTCTGTCGCGAGCCATTCCGGTCCAAAAGTAACGATTTGAGATCCTTAGCCATATTTTTCGGAATCCTAAATGTCCAGCTGTGCCATTGTCGTGATTCTCGATTAAGACCAGACCTCGATTCCGTAATGGTTTTGCCACACAAAGTTTCCATATCGTATTATCTTCATTATCGTAGTTTCGTGATAGGTGCCGGTATAGTTGATCCTCGATTATAGTATAGTCCATATTCCACATTTTGGGGAGACTGTACACGGGCGCTGTTGAGTGTTTCGAGGGGTTGTCTGGATAGAGCATCGGCTACCACATTTTGCTTCCCTTTTCTATATTGGATAGTGAAATTACCATCAAGCAAGCCTGCCCTTGGGCTTTCAATTGCATTGAGCCATTTCAAAGACAAATGGTCAGTGATAACTATGAACTCGTATCCTTCAAGGTATGGTCTCATCTGGCGTATTCCCCAAACAATGGCTAAGTACTCTTTTTCTGTCACAGAATAGTTTCGCTCAGCGGCATTCATGTGGCGGCTAGCATATGCTACTACTCGTTCGGTTCCATCGAGTACCTGTGTTAACACTACACCCGCATCGCTCGCATCCGTAATGTAAATGTTTTTTCGAAATCGGGACAAGCTAGTACAGGAGCCCGTGTTAACTTTTGTATCAACTCCTCAAACGCCTGTTGCTGCTCCTCGGCCCATTTCCAATGTTTGCCCTTTTTTAAAAGTTTAGTAAGTGGCTGTGAGATATTGTCAAAGTTCGGAACAAACCATGCCGATCCGCGGTAATGGTCTCCGTCTGGTTCGGATCGACGGTTAAGTTGCCGAAAGTCCATACAAGTGCGCCAGGTGCCATTTTTTTCACAATAGTTATTGGGAAACTATAGGGACTGTTAGATGGCTCGATACATCCTCGAGCAATTAGTTTGTTAATCTTCTCGTCGATAATGGATTGCATAGCTGGGTTTCTGGGGGCGTACCTTATTTTAATGGGGCGCTTGTCCGTCATAACGATTCTATGCTCCGCTATATCTGAAAGCCCTTTTATCTCCTTGAATTTTGGTAGTTCCTTTAATAGGAATTCATTGATCAGCTGTTGGTCTTCCGTTGAGAGAATTATGTGCCCTGTTGTCGGATTTGAATCCAGATTTGCTCCGGCTCTTCTTTCGTGCTCACCTGACATGAGTTCTCCGCCATCTTCTGTTGCTGCAACAAGACGACATCGATCTACTGTAGGAGTATCCTTTGTGCATTGTACGGATAGTCCGGCGCACATAATTGTGGTATCGAACGCACGCAGAAAGTCCAATCCAAGTAAGATGTCTTCATGGAAATTTGCCACGACCAAAAAGTTACAACAAGCAGTGATTGAGCCTAAAGTTATCTCGATCTGGGTAGCCTTGGATATTTTCAATGTGGACCCATCAGCCAGTACAAGTTCCAAACGTTCCCGTTGATACATTGTATCCCTTACCAATCTTTCGGCCATGTTACGTTTAATAAAACTTCTGGTGGCCCCAGTATTCTTGTGCTTCCCAAGTTTAAAGTTGTTTTGTTTCGCCGGTGCTGTTTTGGAGGATTTGGTATTTGTATTTCTTTTTCCTGGTGTTCTGCTCACCAGAAGACGCATAACAGCATGTCTAGGGTCCACAACTCTAACAGGGTTTGTAAACAGAGGGACCCAGCAAGAAGGAGTACTGTCTCCACTAATTTGAAACCTAGCGGTGAATGAAATTCTGCTAGATCTAGAACGTTGTGGCTGCAAGGTCGTGGCATATGCGGACGACGTTGCAATCGTAGTGAGTGGCAAATTCGTAAACGTCCTCAGAGACAAGTTGGCTAGATGGGCCAGAAGCAGCGGTTTGGGCGTTAACCCCAACAATACAGAATTGGTTCTCTTTCCTAGGATGAATAATGTCACACATGTGGACCCTCCACCTCGGATAAATGGAACAGAGATAGTCCTTTCTGAAAGTGCAAAATTTTTAGGAATAATTCTAGATAGGAAAATGTTATTTAGACTTAACGTATTGGAACGTGTAAGGAAGGCCAACGTCGCCTTATATTCCTGCAAAAAGGCTGTAGGGTCGCGGTGGGGACTCTCTCCTAAAATCGTCCACTGGATATATATAGCAGTAGTTCGTCCAATACTGTTATACGGTATTATGGTATGGTGGACGGCAACTGACAAACTAACCATCACCAACCTACTAACAAAGGTTCAGACAACTGCCTGCCTGAGCATAAGCGGAGCCTTAAGGACTACAGCGACCGAGTCTCTACAAGCCCTATTCCATATACTGCCGATTAATATTGTGGCGAGAGAAGTTGCAACCAAAGTGGCAATAAGATTAAATGTGGCTATCAATGTGGAGGTACAAGAACTATGGTCACATGAGGATATCAAAGTGTAGTGCTATGGTAACCGACCGAGTGGACTATGTACCAACTGTGTACACCTTCGAGAGAAATTACATCACTATGATTCCCGCCAGAGATAAATGGGTCCGCAGAATACCAGGTAATAGAAACCATCTCCACTTTTACACGGATGGTTCGAAGCTTGATGAAATGGTTGGCTTCGGAGTACACTGTGAAGAACTTAGTCTGGATATAGCTCACAGACTACCAGATAACTGCAGTGTCTATCAAGCCGAAACAATGGCAATATGGGAAGTCGCCAAGTGGCTGAGTCGCAACATAGTAACCAACACTGGCGTTGTCATTTACTCGGACAGCCAGGCTGCCATCAATTATCTGGAGGCAACATCTCCAACTTCACAAACAGCCCTCGACTGCCGCAGATCTCTTAACGAGATGGCTGAGCAGTTTAATATTCACCTCATATGGGTGCCTGAGCATAGCGATGTCCCGGGGAACTGCAAAGCCGATGAACTTGCTAGGAAAGGGACGACATTACACATGCAAGCTTTGGCTTAGGCAAGAGGCAATCAGGCAGTCCAACGAAAGATGGACAGAAATCGGCACCTGCAGGGTAGCTAGACAAATCTGGCCAAGGTATGACCTGAGAAGGTTAAAATATCTCCTCGCACTAGAGAGGAAACGATTGTCTACGTTAGTACAGGTTCTGTCGGGACACTGCTTGATCGGCGAACACGCCAAAAGATTGGGTATTGGCTCCAATGACTTCTGCCGAAGCTGTGGTGATGAGGAAGAAGTGGAGAGCATTGAGCACTTGCTTTGCGACTGTCTCGCTTTGAGTAAACGACGACTGGACATACTGGGGTCGGCCTTTTTAGGCAGCCTAACAGATCTTTCCGGTACTGATATTCGTACTATCGATAAATTTATATATCAAACAGGTTGGTTTCGATGAGGGGCATTTCAGCCCGTGGTAACACTTGGGACCTAAACTGGTCTATGTGAGCTTGTAAAAAAATACGGCTGCCACCCTAACCTAAACCTTCCTGGTGTTCATTCGTCCCAAAAAAATAATTATCACGTTGCTGTCCATGATGTCTACCGTTAATATTGGAACGGTTGGATGTACTGGGTATGCTTTGAATGAAAAATCTTTTCTCCGAATATACCACATGTACTCAGATTGGGAATTTCTGAATATTCTTTCTAATTTTTCAGTCTCGGTTAGTGTGGTGTGCCGCATCAGGCTTTGTAGATCCAAAGTATAATCCTTAAAAGACTCCCGTGGTCGTTGGGTTCGCTTACGTACTTCATCGTCAAGTTTTTCGAAGTATCTCGGGGGAAGGAAGAATTTGGTAAAATCCTTTTTGAACTCTGACCATACTTCCCAATGGCGGTTATTATTACGGAACCATGTCAGCGATTTATTGCGCAAAAATTCTGGCATTACGCGTGGGATTTTATCAACGTTTACATTGTACATTTCAGCCAACTCTTCCACTCGTTCAATAAATTCCAACGGGTCACAATTGCCATCATATTTAAGTCCCCACTTGCGAATAACATCAATAATCGCCGAAGTGTATCCTGCTAGAGCCGGTTTAACGGTTGTGTTATTTGATGTCTCACTGTGATCGGTGCACTCATTCTTTACCGGGGATAACGATTGGATGTAGGTTTGAAGAACTTGTAACGTCATACTGGTTGATAATGTCGAATTACGTATGGGTGAGGCCAACATGTCCAATGTGTCATGTTTTGACTGAATTTCGATCAGCCGTAGCAATTGATCGGGGTCGTGTTCTTCTCCGTTTCCGAAGCTCTTCCACTTTGCCGATTGATTCTAAGGAAAATTCTTTTAAATAGTTCACTAAATCTTCTTGTCTTAATGAATATGCCCAGGAAACACTCAACATTGTTGGTTTTGTTTTTTCGGGTTTATTCACTGTTTCACACACATTTAACACATATAACATTTATACGTCTCTGTTTATTTCTTAATTGTCTCTCTAATGGGACATTTTTTTTATTGTTCCTGCTCGGGCGCCATTGTAACAACATGTTTTCACTATTAGCTGGGCTAAGCTCATCGGGTGTCCAGGGTGGTAACAAACTATTTATTTTTACTGGCAAGAGAGAAATCACATACACACTTTCTTTTTCAATTACGTTATAAACTTTATTAAAGTAATTATAATACGCGTTATTATATTACATCCGATCACTTTCACTAATATTCGCCTCCGTCCATCGAATGACAGTAACACGCTCTAATACTCCTGACGGCCACACTGTCTGGTGATGTCACACTCACTAGTCCCTTCTCCGGTCAGAGCTCTAGTTTCGGGTCTGAGCTTGAAGATCAACTCCTCACTCAATAGTCGAGTCTAGGTTCAGGTCCGAGCTTGAAGATCATCTCTTCCCTCAATAGTCGAGTCTAGGTTCGGGTCTGAGCTTGAAGATCAACTCCTCACTCAATAGTCGAGTCTAGGTTCAGGTCTGAGGTTAAAGATCAACTCCTCACTCAATAGTCGACGTCGAAGAACTTTTTTGAGCTTGAAGATCAACTCCTCACTCAATAGTCGACGTCGAAGAACTGTTTTGAGCTTGAAGATCAACTCCTCACTCAATAGTCTAACTACGGCCCAAGAGCTATTCTGAGCTTGAAGATCAAGTCCTCACTCAATATTCTAACTACGGCCCAAGAGCTATTCTGAGCTTGAAGATCAACTCCTCACTCAGGATTCTAATTACTTTAGAAAACTACCAGTCCTAATACGTCTACAAGGTCTTACCCAGTGGCTGTCCTGCAGCGATCTGACTCCAGCCGTTCATTTCATTTTCAAAATTGCCATTTATTGATTCATAAAAGACTCCAGCCGTCCAACGCATTCCCTTTTATAGGCTGTCGCCAACCACAAACGCAATTACACATACGTATGGCTCAGAGTTGTTTTGATCGTGGCCGTCAACATTGCCATATGTTTGCTGATGTGTCTATTGCCCACTAGATGTCATTATGTACTTATCCGTTACAAATAATAAATTGCTTTAAATTCAATTTAGAGGATGATTATTTCAATAAGATAATAAAATGTAAATTAACAAGAATATTTCTTTTCCTTATTATACAACTAATAAAAAGTAAATATAAGAATAACTTAATTTTCCGGGATAGTGATGGCACCCAAAAGTAATGTTGGCAAAAACGAGTCTGGGCAACTTTTGCCGTTACAACTTTAAAAAAGTTATTAAGTTAGATTTTTTGCTTTTATACGCAGTACTCTAAAAACCTAGCTATTAAGACTTAGCATGTTTTGGAATGGAGGTAACGATTTAAAGATTTACAGCCGTATTCATAAAAAATCCTAATTGTGATTTAAAGTGCACATTAGTTAACAAACACTTTTGGCCTAATAAACGATTATTAAAAAATAGTATTCATAAACAGCATTTTAACTAATAAACATTTTAATGACTTCGTCAGTGTAATGCTGGCAACACCATCTTTTTCACACACCATTTTTTCTCTTAATGATGCACTAATACGATTAGCAATTGTAAGAGTAGTCGAATATATAAATTATTTTATTGTTTATTTTAAAAACAACTGTATTAATTAACAAAAATGTATGCTCACTTGTCCAATAAATAACAAAACAACAAATAAATATCATATAAATGACGAATTCAGATAATATTATTTATTACATACAAAAAGGTATTCGAATAACGAATAATATTTAACACATGTTGATTGTTTACATATCACTACTGAATTTTGTATAATTTGTATTTCTTGTGTTGTGGTTTTGCAACAATATAAGTTTATGGTCTGTTATGAAACAATATAGGAAAAGAATGGGAAAATTTATACCGATTTACAATATGGGGAAAAAGTAGTATGCAAAAATGCATTTTATATACCGATGGACGCAGAATCATTCCCTGAGTCGATTGAGCCATGTCCGTCCGTCTGTGACAATCAAAGTACTGCTCGAAAATAGGAAACAATCCTTACGAAATTTTTGGGATAAGGAGCAGCTTATGTTGTAGAATGCCTTTAACTCTTTCTGGAAAAATGCGACAAATCGGTCCACGTTTTGATATACCTCCCATTTAATGGTACATTCCGTTTTGACAAACACGTTCTAGAAGGCACAGTTACGTATTTTATTGTTTGTTCTTATTTTAAAATAAACCTTTCCTAGAAAATATGTTCAAAATCAGTCATAAAATTTTTTTCTTTTAATTAAAAAATTCCATTAAAATGTTTGGAAATACGAAGAAAATGCAAATGTCACTTTAACAAACGCTTATAGTAGGGTCGAACCAATATTAAAATTCACGCATTTAACAATGGTTTACAAAAGGTGTTTTAGGCTAATAATCGTTTGTGAATACAGTTTTAACCAATTTTGCTTAACAAAGGTTTGTAAAGCTGTTTTAAGTTTTTATGAATACGGCTGTTACAACTTAGATACCACTTTCCAAACACGATTAATTTTTCTCAAATAAGTTGATCTCAAAGCATTGTAAATCCATCACGAAACAGCGCTTCAATTACATTTTAAGCAATCGTTGCGAAAGCGTCCCAAAACAGTGCTGTCACAACGCTTTTTTCGTGGTACTGTCATAAATGTCTGGCTGGGTAAACACACACAAACTTCAACAATTCTTAATATTAGCCTATAATATAATAGTGTAATATACAAAAGAAAACACTTTCATCACAATACCTCAGCTGTTTGAAAAAAGCTGCAAACAAAAATATATTTTGTGTATGTACATTTTGATTTATAATATTATACATTCATTCTCAAAGAACAAACAAAATTAAATAAATTTAATATATATTCTCAGACACCAATTTCACTATGAAACAAATGAACACTTTTTAAAAATACACAGACTTGACAGTATAGGTTCGATTCTAATACTACAACTAATTCAGACTTGGTGATACCGCTTAACTATATTTGGCAATAATGTAGATAAGAATATGCTGAACAACGTTTTTTTATATTTTATGCGAAAACAATTATGAATTTCAACTGTTTTTGTTGTTTGTGGTTTGGTTAACTATTTTCTACTCTATCGCTTTCATTAAAAAATTACTGAGCCAACAAATCAGTTAACTTCAACGGCTAGTTGTTCAGTTGTAAAATCTTCCCCGATTCTCGACAAATTTCGCATCGATTGTGACCATCTTATCGGATTTTGCACAACCATTGAGAAATGTGATATAACAGATCAAACAGACTCACTACTTGAAGTGAAATTAGATGATTTGGAAACAAGATGGACGAAATTACATGTTAACTATGAAAACTTGTTTCTGTCTCCCGAATCGTCTAATACGAAAGATTTTAGGGAAAATGCGAAAATTAACTTTAATGTATGTTCAGAGGCGTACTACGAAACACGGTCCCAAATCCTAGACATTTTAAGGGTTTTTTTACGATTTGTTAAAATAGGAAATTGCAGTTACGTGGGATACCTAGAGGGTTAATATGTTCCACAAATATATTGGCCTTAATATTTTTCACAAAGTTACTGAACATACCCTACACCAAATACGTAACGTTTATAAACTTTTTTTTAGCATTTTTTTTAACTTTTTTTCTGAATAGAGAACCTTTCAAGAATATTGTGTGAAAATGTTAGGAGAATCGGAGCAAAACTGACAAAGATACAGCAGTCTAAGCAACCGAGCCTCATACGTGACTCAGTACATCAGAAAAACTTTAAAGCGTTTTTCCATGTTTTTAAAGACGGTGCCCCTTATAATTCAAAAGCTATTGAACCGAAATTTTGAACACTATTTCTTTACATAATATATGTGGCAACGCTGTCGAGTTTTTTTAAAATTTGTTAATCTTTCAAAGTGTTTCCAAAAATTGAATAATTTAAATTTCGAAAAAACCTCGAAAGCGTTACCTTCGTTGCTGATAAGTCGTAGTGAACGGACGTGTTTAGCACAGAGCGGATAGTTAAAATCTATTACGCAGTACCAACTACGCAATCGCAAAAAAAAAAATCTGCACAAAGTCTGGAAGGCCTACATCGTAGTACCTATTACGGGCTAATACAGACAAAAAAATTAATAAATTCGTTGACGGGGATGCCTTCGCGTTCCGATGGAGCCGACCACACCAGACATGGTAACAATATTCCCACAGTACTCACAACAGGTGGTACGGTGAGGGAAGTGCGGAGGTCCACACGACGGTTATTTCTGGTGACTCTAACTCTAACAGAAGATCTGTAACGTCATTCGCTGAGGACGAAAACACTATTTCGGATACTGAGAGGCTGAGGGAAGTCTACGGACTCTTTGACGCATCTGGCGGGGACTTGTTCCCCGATGATACGGACAAAGAGTTCGATAACACCCTTGTCGGGGTGGATGTCAATCTGCCGATTACCAATGATGGTAAGAATTCTACAGATTAACCTCCATCACGCTAACGCAGCCTCAGCGGCTCTATTGCTGCGCCTGTCCTTAGGTGCAGTAGACATCGTCCTGATCCAGGAGCCCTATGTCGTAGGAGGACGGGTGTGCGGTATCAAGACACCAAACTTTAAATTGCTGGTGGCCACCTGTGAATGCACTCCAAGAACCTGCATTTTGGCCAGAAAAGATCTAAGTATTTTTCTCCTGACTAATTTAAATGGTAAAGACCAAACTTCTGCTAGTCTGGAGATTGGTAATCGCACATACTGGGTGGTCTCCAGTTACTTTCCTTATGAAGCTGCAATACCGACAGCTATCTTCAGGGAAGTAGTAGAAGAAGCAACGTCTGACGAGCTCGAGCTGATTATTGGCGCAGACACGAACGCTCATCATACTATCTGGGGTAGTACGGATATAAACAATAGGGGTGATTCGCTTCTTGACATTATTCTAACTACCAACCTAACTATTTGTAACGTTGGCAATAAACCGACCTTTACAATTAAAGACAGACAAGAAGTACTAGACGTAACGTTTGCTACTGACCAGGTGTCAGACAAAATTACATATTTGGTGAAATGCACTGGACGACCACTCTTTCTCAGATTCAAAAACAAGGTACAAGGGTAAAACGAAACCTCAATGGTGGACTTCTGAGCTAACGGCAAGAAAAAAGACCTGCAACAAGCTATTTAACAAGGCGAAACCTACTGGAGCCTTTGATGATTGGGATGCATATAAAGGGCAACTCAAGTTCTATAAGAAGGAGTTTAGGAAGGCGCAAAGACGCTCTTGGCATTCCTTCTGTGGCGAAGTGGAAAAGGTCTCCGACGCCGCAAGGCTGAGGAAGGTACTATCCGCGTCTCCTTCTACAGTGGGGTATTTGCAGGATGAGGCAAACAACTGGACAAAAAACAGCGAGCAATCGCTAAGTGTACTGCTCGACACACATTTCCCGGGGAACTCATCAACAGAGCCCGAGGATCAACATGACCAACAAGAGTGCGAGTGGACTGCGAGCGTCGCTAGCTTGTTGACTGAGAGATCCAAAATAAGCTGGGCTATAAACAGCTTTGAGCCCTTCAAGTCACCTGGACCAGACGGCATCACCCCAGTAGTAATGCAGAAAATTTTAAAGTACATTATCCCCTGGCTGCAGGAAATTTATGTAGGCTGTATTAGGCTTTCATACATCCCGAATCGATGGAGGGATACCAAAGTGGTATTCATACCCAAAGCGGGGAAGATATCGCACACTAGGCCAAAAGTCTCCAGACCAATTAGCCTATCCTGTTTCCTATTGAAAAGTCTTTTAGATTATTTCATTAGGCAAAACCTGGATACAAAACTCCTGTCGGGGAACCAACATGCTTACAATAAGGGAAAGTCTACAGAATCAGCACTGCACGAACTTGTGAGCACTATCGAATCGTCCCTACATTTCAAGGAATTCACCATGGTGGCATTGTTACATCTAAAGGTGAACTCTAGCTTGATTAGACTAATTCAAAGACTAATCAACAGAAGCCGCATAACAGCATGTCTAGGGTCCACAACTCTAACAAGGTTTGTAAACAGGGGGACCCCACAAGGAGGACTACTGTCTCCACTAATTTAAACCTAGCGGTGAATGAAATCCTGCTAGATCTAGAACGTTGTGGCTGCAAGGACGACCTGGCAATCGCAGTGAGTAGCAAATTCGAAAACATCCTCCGAGATATTCTACAGGTGGCTCTGAACAAGTTGTCCAAACAAGACAGAATTGGTTCTCTTTACTAGGGCGAATAATGTCCCTCATGTGGACCCTCCTCCTCGGATAAATGGAACAGATCTAGTCTTTTCTGAAAGTGCAAAATTTTTAGGAATAATTTTGGATAAGAAACTGTCATTCAGACTAACCGTACTGGAACGTGTAAAGAAGGCCAACATCGTCCTATATTCCTGCAGGAAGGCTGTAGGGTCGCGGTGGGGCCTCTATCCTAAAATTGTCCATTGGATATATATAGCAGTGGTTCGTCCAATACTGTTATACGGCATTGTAGTATGGTGGACGGCAACTGACAAACTAACCATCACCAACTTACTAACAAAGGTTCAGACAACTGCCTGCCTGAGCATAAGCGGAGCCTTAAGGACTACAGCGACCGAGTCTCTACAAGCCCTATTCCATATACTGCCGATTAATATTGTGGCGAGAGAAGTTGCAACCAAAGTGGCAATAAGATTAAATGTGGCTATCAATGTGGAGGTACAAGAACTATGGTCACATGAGGATATCAAAGTGTAGTGCTATGGTAACCGACCGAGTGGACTATATACCAACTGTGTACACCTTCGAGAGAAATTACATCACTATGATTCCCGCCAGAGATGAATGGGTCGGCAGAATACCAGGTAATAGAAACCATCTCCACTTTTACACGGATGGTTCGAAGCTTGATGAAAAGGTTGGCTTCGGAGTACACTGTGAAGAACTTAGTCTGGATATAGCTCACAGACTACCAGATAACTGCAGTGTCTATCAAACCGAAATAATGGCAATATGGGAAGTCGCCAAGTGGCTGAGTCGCAACATAGTAACCAACACTGGCGTTGTTATTTACTCGGACAGCCAGGCTGCCATTAATTCTCTGGAGGCCTCATCCCTAAATTCACAAATAGCCCTCGACAGCCGCAGATCTCTTAACGAGATGGCTGAGCAGTTTAATATACACCTCATATGGGTGCCTGGGCATAGGGATATCCCGGGGAGCTGCAAATCCGATGAACTTGCTAGGAAAGGGACTACTTTACAAATTCTCGAAGAATTTGCATATATTGGTGCGCCACTATACACGTGCAAGCTTTGGCTTAGGCAATCAGGCACTCCAACGAAAGATGGACACAAATCGGCACCTGTAGGGTAGCTAGACAAATCTGGTCAAGGTATGACCTGAGACGGTCAAAATATCTCCTCGCACTGGAAAGGGAAAGATTGTCTACGTTAGTGTCAGCTCTGACAGGACACTGCCTGATCGGCAGTGTTCGTTTGAATCGCATATTGCAAATTTTGTGTAGAATCATTTAAAAAAAGAAGCGGTGAAATATCTTGCTCCGATCAAAATTTATGGATTTTTGATCACTTACACCCAGAAACAGTACACTGTGCGGCGGTTGTGCTTTATTACGCTTTATGAAATAAACTTTATATAAAACAATATGACGACATGTATACAATGTTATATAACAAAGAGATTTTATATGAAGAGTAACCATGGCGAAAATTCATGTATGGAGTTGAGTTTTTCTATCGAAGTGGTGGACATAAAAGGAAATTTAAATTGTTTAAAAAATTCATTTTTTCTGCGTTTTCTTTGATAAGAATTTTAATAAGAATTTTATTTTGTGTGTTTATTGAAATGCATGTGCAAAAGTGCAAGAAAAACACGCAAAATGCACAATATTAAAATTAAATTGTTCATGAACTTATCTTTGCACACGAGTCGGAATTAACCTTTCGTTGAGGTGAATGAAATGGTATCTCTTCTTATATTGAATCTCTTTGTTATATAATATCTGTTGAAGAATGACAAAACGACTTATGTGGAAAGTTTTCTAAAATATTGAAACAAAAATTTGTATGTTACGATAATTTAGTTCTCACAAAATAGCATAAACGTGAATTCCAATAAAATATAAATCTAAGTATTTATACTTGTTTCTTTTGTAGCAATTTATATAAGTACTTACGTACGGGTGTGTACATACAGTTCATGTGCATTAGAGCGACTACATTTGTGCGGAGGGGAAAAAATTATGCATATTCACAAATTATATATTCGCTACCAAATAAGCACTAAAAATCTAGTTTTTCGTCTATAAACTTGTCAAAAAAATTAAAATGTGTTGAACTTGTTGCATTTTAGTTTTATATTTTCCTAGATTTCGGGTTGTACCTTATAAATAAAAACTTCATAACACTAAAGCATTAATTTTTTATTTACAAATATTCCAATTCATCACTTTTTGTCAATCCATCAATTTATAGTTACGAAAGATTATACGACTTAAATTTTAATCAAATTTTTCAAACATCTAAAATTTCTAAAAAATTGCAATTTGAACATCTGAAAGGCAAATTTTGCCTTTAAATGAAGGCATTGATAAATTGCGAAAATAACAATCTACCTTTGTTTCGGAAATATTAGTTCCAAATACAAAATATTTCAAAAGAACCATAGTTTATGTTTAGAAAAACATCCCAAACATATAATTTTTATACGTCAAATATTATGTATATGGAGTGTACAATTTGTTTTAAATATATGAGTGTTTCAAGCACAAAATGTTTGGGAAGCGATTATCTTCAGCGTGTACAAAAAACAAAATTTCTTATAAGCAATTATAATTTGTTGATTTTTTGACACTATTGTTATACACGAGGACAATTTATGTAACAGTTGAAAAAATTTTATGATCTCATTTTTAGTAAATGTTTTTTCTCAGTGTATGACAATCAGTGTCATAATCCGAAACGGTAAAGGCAAACTCTTGGTAAAGCTTTTCCATTAAAGAGTTCGCCATTCACCCTTATACATATTAATAAATTCTGTGTAATCTTAAAGAACACCGCGTCAAGAATATGCAGTTGCGCAAAGGAGTTGTCGCTACGAAACCCACCAGCTATCCGTTGACGATGTGGTTGCGTTGGTTAATGCGAGTGGGTTTATGGTATCGGTCTTTTGGTGATGCGGAGGTTCAAATCCCGGCATGCCCCAAATAATTTTCGTTTTTAATTTTCTGGAGAACAATTTGTTATGTGATTTTAATTTTTTTTTATTTTCAAGTCGTTTTATGAAACAAAATAGCTTTGAAATAATTAGTCTACGTCGTACGAAGGTCTGCCGTCAATACTCTAATGTTTTTAATTCAAGAACACTTTTTGTACATACAAATGTATGTACAGTGTGTCAAGTAAGTGTTTTTACATCGCAAAAAATGTAACTTCTGATGCACTTATTTAGAAAAGCAAAATTTTTTATTAATTGTAAAAATATTTTCTTTCAATATTTGTAAAAAATGTATATGATAAAATTTTTTATTAAAAATACAATTATCGTCGAAGGTACCCTTAGTATTTGCACTATAATTTTTGGAGTATATGCCCGATAAGGTCGACTTATACGTTAAATTTAAGCTATTAATGCGGCCTACCAATGTTGGAAATATCTCTTTCACGTAGAAACAGTTAGTAACAGTCATTAAAAAAATCGCAAAAAGTAGATTTTTTTCAAAAAAAAGTCCTGGGACAAAAAAGACATAAAAAATAGAAATAAAATCGAAAAAAATATTTTATTTTATTTTTTAAAAGTTTGCATCCTAATGCCTATTTAAAAAAAATCTATGGATAGATGTAGACATTATAGCCCTTTTGGTAGAGGTAAGAGAATTTCAAAAAAAAAAATTTTAATTTCAGTTTAAATAGCGATTTTATTTATTACTTTTATTTATATTATGTACATTTGAGTTTATTTACACGAACAAGTTTCATTAGAAGTAATTGTGAGTTCTTTGTTGACGTTTGTAGATTTCGGAATCGGTTTCTCTAATGAGGAACCAAATATAATCTCCCATCATTCGTTCATCCCAGTGCCCTTGGTAACGCCGCTCGATGGACTTCAAATCTTGGTGAAACCTTTCGCCATGTTCGTCACTTACGTCGCCAAGATTCTCGGGGAAATAGTTTAAATGAGAATGCAGGAAATGAATTTTGGGGGATATTGTTTAGGTGGGGCGACGAAAGCTCAGTTGATGCGATGTCCGAATCCACCTTTTTAGAACAATTTGGTACGTGGTTTGCCGGCAAGGGAGGGGGGTAAACAAATCAACGAAGTCCCTTCTATGACAAACTCCGCACCAATTATAATAACAACGATAGCTCAGTAGTGGGGGGAATGATGTGTGTGTTCACGTATGTAGTGACCGATGTTGGCGATGCATTAATGCAAAGGGCGAAATAGAATAAATAAAACACAAGACTTTAGTATTTTAGTTATGATAAAGGCAGAGCTTTATTTGTAGTAACGTATATTACCGTGTATCCAGGTGGCGACTAGGCCGGTGCGAATAGTTCGATAGCAAAAACTACAAGTGCTCAGTAGCGAGCCAAAGACAAGTAGATGTGCGCGAGAGTAGTGCAAAAACAACGACTAGTAGTAATGTGCGCGACAGTATCGCCGAACAAAGACTACAATTGACTACTTTACACCAAGAGTGCTCGACCACGACTAGTGAACGCAGAGGCTCGTTAGAAGAGTCAGACTCCTTAGAAAGTGCGAGGAAAGAGAGAGAGAGACCCGAGGATAATGCAAGGCAGCCACACAACAACCACCGCCCAGTGGCAATCTGCACTCTAACACATCCGTACTAAGCGAATTAGGTCTCCGAAGAGAGGTGTAGAGGAGATTCCAGTGATGTCAATACGCGACCGGTATTGATCAGGCTCGGGAAGTTGAGACAATGCTGCGTACGTGAACATTGCCGGCCACCTTGCAACATCCGACGATGTTGCAATATATATGAAATTAACTACAACTAATATTAGGTTAGGATAATGCAAGTCAGCCACACAACAACCACCGCCCAGTGGCAATCTGCACTCTAACACATCCGAACTAAGCGAATAAAGTCTCCGAAGAGAGGTGTAGAGGAGATTCCATTGATGTCAATACGCGACCGGTATTGATCAGGCTCGGAAAGTTGAGACAATGTTGCGTACGTGAACATTGCCGCCACTTGCAACATCCGACTATGTTACAATAAAAAGTAAGTAAACTACAATTAATATTAGGTTAGTAAATTAGGAAGGAACGTAAATTCAGTTTCCTAGTGAGAATTCAAAAAAATTCAATGCGAGTTTCAAAAGTATATTAAGAATTAGTAAAATAATTAATATAGGCGAGGTGATGCTAATCTAATTGCGATTTCGAAATAAGTTTGAGTTTAAATAACTTCAAGTTTCTAATTGATTTTAGACGATTCGAATCCGTAAAATCCCGATAACGAAAATTACTATAAATTCGAGTTCAAATAATTTATAAATTCACGATGCGACCATTTAGAAAAAGCGAGGCGGGTGTCAAAATGTGACCAACAAACAAATTCAAATAAAGGTGCGACGAAAAATACAAACGAAGGTGAATCTAGCAAGTTATGATATCGAACCCACGAGGTCTGATGGAATTTAAGTTCGGTTCTCAGACCAACGATTGAAATTCCCGAAAGGCAGAATATTTCTTGCTTCCGAAGTACATGTTCTATTACCAGGGGTGAAGACCGCGGCTGGGCTTGTAGAATGGTTAAAAAGGGCGGAAGGAATTGGTCCAGTTACGACATAACCGAAAATGGTATTTTGAGCCAGTAGTGACTCAAGCACAATTCGTGGGGGTTCAGCCAAAAGAATTTTCGGATACAAATCAGCACCAAGTAGAACGTCTATTGGGCGATTGTCCAAAGAATCAGCCATTCGCAGATTGGCGAGGCGAGATTGGAGGATGGTGGCAAACGAAGGCGATGGCAAATTTCCAGAAATGTTCGGAAGAACATGGGCTACCGTATTTAAGGCGTGCGATGGTTCTAAGGGCGAAGCGATTTCAAGAGAACAAATTTCTCTTGAATTGCCCAATAGAGTACAGTTTAGTCCTGAAACTCCAGCGTTCGTAGAACGCGTCGAAATACCCAGTCGTCGCCGAAAGCGGTCCGTAATTATGGACGTCTCGGAAGATGGGTCAATAAGAGCCCGAGCAGGGTACGTAATACCCTGGTGAATGACATTCACGGTGGCAGTCCCCAAGAGCACATTTGTATCTTGGGTGGTATGAAATACCCGTCTACTAATGGTGGGTTTTTTGATCGACGAAGTGGAGGGAGAAGTTTTTAAATTCTGGTCCAAGGAGGGATCTTTATCTATAGGTGGGAGGGGGGACGACGTAGTCATAAACCGAGCAGATCCCACAGTTCGATGGAGAAGGGTGTGGTGACGACCATTGCACGTAGCGCAATTGTGTCTACTATTGCAGGTTTTCACTGCATGTCCTCGTGAAAGACAATTCACACAGCACCCATGCTTTTTTATGACCGAAAATCTATCACTAAATCTATCACTAAGGAGGCATGTTCAAATAATGACTGTCAGAATTTTCCAAATTAGACATTCTACAAAATTAGAAAATGAGGACCGAATATAGGGTACGCGAAGGTACACGACTAAATAAATTGCGATAAAGCACAAGGAAAACGACAAAAATTTCAAAAAAAAAAATAATAAAATTTTTATTTTGATCAACAAGACTGACCGTAGGGTGACTATAGTTGACTGTAGAGTGCAACGACAAGATTAAATAACGAAGTAGTCAGCAAGAAATTATAAGACAGAAGGGCGCGAACGAAAAAAATAATACAATAACATTTTATAATGAAATATTCCAATTTATGTCCAATTGACCGAATGTAGGGTGTACGGGGTCGTATACGACCGAATGTAATTAACGAGTAGCGTACCACCCAACGCTATTCCCAAAAATAGCACGAGAAAAAATATTTAATTTATTTTTCAAAAGACGTAAAATTTGTCTGTTTCGACTATTTTTCGTACTGGGATATAAAACCAAGCTCAGGTGACGACGACTCTCTCTATTCGAGTATGTGGGTGCGTACGTGTGTGTTTCTTTTCGAGTGACAAACAACAACAAATGCAAGGCGAAGTTGTTGGCGAGAGACGCACAAGCTGTCGGTAGGGGGAAATGCAATCGACCGATTCGATTAACGAAGTCAACGAGAGCAAGAAGTAGGAGCTAATTTTATGACGCCGACTTTCACGCCTTTTCTAATGCCAGACGGTTGGAGAGTGTTCCTGTTGTTGTTGTAATTAAGCTAGATAGCCTCTCATGCAGTAGGGACAACTGCACTGAGATTGGAAATAAATACAACAATGCCGAATGTACAAATAAACGGGCAACACACTACACAACGAAATATGTAAACAAGAATTGTTCTAATATTTAACGCGAACAAAACAAATCGAAATGAAATATTAAATAAATTAAAGCGAACAAAAATAATCGAAATAAAATGTTAATGTTTTGTATTGGAATATAATTATTCCCAAAAGATTTTAAAGTGATTTAACACTATTAAAACGACGAAGTGGACTGTATTTTTTGAGGAAAATCGCGATAGAGTACTCGAAAGTCGACTAATATTATACCGTAGGGTAAATTTGTATGTATTTCTAATTTATTTTTTGAACAAAAAACACTCGCGGTGCTCACTAGTTAGGAAAACTGAGAGTACGCTACCTGCGATTTTGTTAGTACGATTGGTGATGAGTGGCTGAAGCACCGATGTTTTCCGTAGGAAAGCAGCTAAAACGAAACGAAGCGAGGAGCAGCTTCAATCCGGCTCGAATACGACCAAATGTTTAGGTGGGGCGACGAAAGCTCAGTTGATGCGATGTCCGAATCCACCTTTTTAGAACAATTTGGTACGTGGTTTGCCGGCAAGGGAGGGGTGTAAACAAATCAACGAAGTCCCTTCTATGACAAACTCCGCACCAATTATAATAACAACGATAGCTCAGTAGTGGGGGGAATGATGTGTGTGTTCACGTATGTAGTGACCGATGTTGGCGATGCATTAATGCAAAGGGCGAAATAGAATAAATAAAACACAAGACTTTAGTATTTTAGTTATGATAAAGGCAGAGCTTTATTTGTAGTAACGTATATTACCGTGTATCAAGGTGCCGACTAGGCCGGTGCGAATAGTTCGATAGCAAAAACTACAAGTGCTCAGTATTCGAGCCAAATACAAGTAGATGTGCGCGAGAGTAGTGCAAAAACAACGACTAGTAGTAATGTGCGTGACAGTATCGCCGAACAAAGACTACAATTGACTACTTTACACGAAGAGTGCTCGACCACGACTAGTGAACGCAGAGGCTCGTTAGAAGAGTCAGACTCCTTAGAAAGTGCGAGGAAAGAGAGAGAGAGACCCGAGGATAATGCAAGGCAGCCACACAACAACCACCGCCCAGTGGCAATCTGCACTCTAACACATCCGTACTAAGCGAATTAGGTCTCCGAAGAGAGGTGTAGAGGAGGTTCCAGTGATGTCAATACGCGACTGGTATTGATCAGGCTCGGGCAGTTGAGACAATGCTGCGTACGTGAACAGATATATTTACACCTGTTGGAATACATAAAGCGAAAAATAAGTTGGAAGAATACATACATATGTGTTATATACATAAATATAAAAAATATATATTTCTAACCAATTTTTTTTTAAATTTTTTAACAAATCATTGATCATTGTTTCATATTGCGGGCTTTTGTTGGATCCAAGGAAATTCAAAACTACAAGCTTAAACGACCTCCATGCTGCAATTTCATCTGACGTCAAATATGATTCGAAATTCACATCTTTCATCAGTTTCCTTATTTTAGGCCCATCACAAACTCCTTCGATTTTTTGAAAAGAAAGTCTTTTAAATAAACTTTTTAAATATGAGAGTGAATAGCCATCTTTCCTTAAGGCTTTCACAAAATTTTTAAAGAGCCCCAGCTTAATATGCAGTTGTGGCAAGATATCGGCTATCCCAGAGTCATAACATACCAACTACTTTTAAATCGAAACGAAACATTTATCAATTTAGCCATTGTTTCGTAGGATTCCTTAGTGTTGACAGCATGAGCAATGGGAATCGACGGTTTCTGATTTCCGTTGTGTAAAAGTACTGCTTTCAAACTTTCTTTACTGCTGTCAACAAGTAACCGCCAATTGTATGTTTGATTAAGTTCCTCGAACAAACCGGGAATGTCCTTGCAAAAGCATCGGTTATCCACAGTTGTATTGTTTGTAAGATATATCACGGACTTCATAATATGATATGTTAACATCTGGGGCCAAAATATTGTACTGTTTCATCCCAGATGCAAGTAATTCTGCCTTATATTTGGTCAGTTCCAAATCTCTCACTAGATCAATGAGTTGAAACTGAGTTAAAAGCGATGACTTCTGACTCAAACTTGAATCGCTCAGAGTTGAGTACTCAGTTGAACTTGATGATGTTCCGTTAGCTATACTTGGACACTTCCTACTCCAATCTATTAACTCAGACAAAAATAGCAGTCCGTATCGTGAATGAATGTTTGCCTCCAAATCATTGGCATTCCAAATTCTACAAAACACATTAATTCTACATTAATTTTAAAGTACTTACCGCATTCTTCCACTAGTCCATCGAGTAAGATTTACATGGCACGTATTACACAAAATACTAGGTGTCCACGGTTCGTTCACGTTTTAACTCGTATACCAAAATAGTGCACATATATTTCTTCTATTATTTTACTAAACGCACGTCGATTTTTTAATTACATAATTTCCGCAGATGTAACAGAAATTGTCGGGATCATTTACACATTGAAAAGTTCTTTGCCTTTTACTCATACTTCGAAATATAACTTTGTAATATTTTTCAGAAAATCGACTTATCTCTTTAAGGCGCTGAATTACACTAATTTATTTATTAAAAAGAAATTTCATTCATAAATTCCGGGTTTAAGGTTCATAAGTTGCAGTACCTGTAGATGACATATAGTTTGCTTCGAAAGTAGACACCCAATATTTTCAAGACTGCCGCGTACTACATTGCGTACATATAATTTTACTACCTGTATATACGACTGGGATGTCCATGCCCCTAGAAGGCGTAACTGAATGGAAACCTCATAAATAAAAAACCACAAATATTGTTGAATGACCCTCTATCTGAGCGGATCTCATTCAATATAGCTCTCACATTGCATATCATGTTTTATAGAGGGTTACGAACGGCCATAAAACCTCGTTCTCTCTATAATTGTATAATGTCTGACATCAATCCTCATAAAATCAAATGCAAGTGTAATGTCTCTTATATGCCCTCTCACATATGGCGAATTCAATATAAGCAAAAACATCATTTAAAAACGAAAAAATATGGAACAAGATTTTTTTTTTAATTTCCCTAACATTTGCGAAATGGCTCATAACTTTTACATCTATCCATTTTTCGTGCTGGCTTTTTAAAAAAGTGATAAAATAAAAAAAAATTTCGATTTTTTTCTATTTTTTGTTTTTTTGTACCAGGAAAAAAGGTTTTTTTTTTTAAATCATTTTTTTTTTTTCATATTTTTGACGACTGTTACTAATTCAAAGATTCTACGTGAAATCGATATTTGCAGCATATGTAGCCCTTTTCCCTTTAATTTCAGGCATAACACGGCTCAATCAGATTTATACTTGAAAAATTATGGTCCAAATACTGAATGTACTTTCCATGAAAGCTGGAATTTAAAAAAAAAAAATAAAAAAAAATTACCATGAATTTTTTTTTTAATATTTTTTTCGTGTTTGTGACTCCTAATTGCACCAGAAACTGTTATCCACATCCCTTGGACAAAAATTTTGTTGCATAGTGTTATTTTCGTCACAAAAGCTAGTGTCAAAAAAGTCTTTTTACACTTTTTTAACAGGCCCATCTGCAGTACATTTATTGCATAATGTTGATACTATTCTGCTGTATAACTTGTCAGCTACGTAATATAATTTAAAAAATTCAAATAAAATATACATAAGGGGTCGATTTTTACCCTGAAAAAATCGAATGTCAAAACACTTTCTTGACAGACGGTTGTACATATGTATGTACACGAAAATAACACAATATTTATACCCCACACCACACTGTGGTACAGGGTATAATGATTATGTGCATTTGTTTGTAACACCCAAAAGGAGAAGAGATAGACCCATTGTTTATTATACCGATCGACTTGTAATCACTTTCTGAGTCGATTTAGCTATGTCAGTCTGTCTGTCTGTAGATGTATTCTTGTAATCAAAGTACAGGTCGCAGTTATGGTCCGATCTTAACGAAACTTGGTACATATCTTTCTTTAGGCCCAAGGTCGATCCCTATTTAATTTGGTTAAAATCGGTTCAGATTTACATATAGCTCGCATATATATGTACCTCCGATTTGGCATACATATATGCACTGTATTAGCAAAATTTTTGAACCGATTTGTACACAAATTGACAGAGAGTAGTCTCGTGATACACTTAGAGACAATACAAAATTTGGGGGAAATCGGTTCAGATTTAGATATAGCCCCCATATATATTTTACCCCCGATTTGATATGTAAGCGCTGTAGAAACTGTATTTTATATCCGATCAGTACGAAATTCGGCAGAAAGAGGTTTTTTATTGTATGAAGGAATACTGCCAAATTCGGAGAAAATCGGTTCAGATTTAGATATAGCCCATATATATGTTAACCCCGATTTGAAATTCAAGCGCTGTAGAAACAGTATTTTATATCCGATCACAGAAAGAGGTTTCTATTTTACATGAATGAGTATTCAGGGAAAGTCGATTTATATAACCTCTATATACATATATGTTCCTCCTGATTTGGTTACAAAGCGCTATAGAAATTGTTCTTTACTTCCGATCATTAGAAAATTCTCTAGAAAGATGCTTCTCAATTTAGGAACGAATATTGCTTAATTTAGCGATTATCGGTTCAGAATAGGTATATCCACCCATTTAACAATTATTCCAAATTATTATCGCAATGACCCTTACCGCATTGTTAGGGAGGTGTAGGGTATTATATAGTCGGCCCCGCCCGACTTTCTGCCTTTCCTTACTGGTTTTGTTTACTTTTAATTTAAAATCATGTCCAGCGTATCTCTCCTTCTAAGGCGTGTATGACCTTTAACATTTAGTAGTTCTCGAGCCAGGATGTTTGGATGATTCAATAGTTTGCTCACATAACATCGACAATATTTTTTTTCCTCTTTCACTGTTGGCATGTTGCGGTCCTTATGGATGATAGCGTTCGTTATATACCAAAGTGCACCTGTAATTAAACGGAGAATATTCGATTGTCTTCTTTGTAATTTGCATACATTAGAAGCGCACATTACGCTGTACCCCAGCGCTTGATACCATATGTCCAAATGGGCTTTAATACCGTTTTGTATAAAATAACGTTATACTCTTGATCTAGGGCAGATCTTTGTTTGATAAGCCACTGAAGTTGATTAGTAGTTTTATTTGAGTTACTTTAGAGTCTATGTGGCGCGACCACGTCAAGCGCCGATCTAAATGGATTTCAAGATATTTTACATGATCCTTTTGGGAAATCTGTGAATTAGAAATATAAATTGGAGGACTTGTAACCCTTCGTAGGGTAAAAGTAACATGAGTAAATTTTGTGCATTTACCATTATTCTGCATTTATTATACCCTACACCACACTGTGGTACAGGGTATTATGACTTTGTGCATTTGTTTGTAACACCTAAAAGGAGAAGAGATAGACCCATTGTTTATTATACCGATCGACTCAGAATCACTTTCTGAGTCGATTTAGCCATGTCCGTCTGTCTGTCCGTATGTCCATGTATTCTTGTAATCAAAGTGCAGGTCGTATTTATGGTCCGATTGTGATGAAATTTAGCATTGTGGTATTTTTTGGCCCAAGGACGATCCCTATTGAAATTGGTAAAAATCGGTTCAGATTTAGATATAGCCACCATATATATGTTACCCCCGATTTTACATGTAAGCGCTGTAGAAACTATATTTTATATTAGATCAATGCGAAATTTGGCAGAGAGAGTTCTCTTATTACATGAATGAACACTGCCAAATTCGGGGAAAATCGGTTCCGATTTAGATATAGTCCCCATATATATTTTTCACCCGATTTGACATGTAAGCGATGTAGAAACCGCATTTTACATCCGATCTTTATGAAATTCGGCAGAGAGAGTTTTCTTATTACGTGAATAAACACTACCAAATTCGGAGAAAATCTGTTCAGATTTAGATATAGCCCCCATATATATGTTTTACCCGATTTGACATGTAAGCGCTGTAGAAACTGTATTTTATATCAGATCAGTACGAAATTTGGCAGAGAGAGTTCTCTTATTACATGAGTGAACACTGCCAAATTCGGGGAAAATCGGTTCAGATTTAGATATAGTCCCCATACATATGTTTCACCCGATTTGACATGTGAGCGCTGTAGAAACCGCATTTTACATCCGATCTTTATGAAATTCGGCAGAGAGAGTTTTCTTATTACGTGAATAAACACTACCAAATTCGGAGAAAATCTGTTCAGATTTAGATATAGCCCCCATATATATGTTTTACCCGATTTGACATGTAAGCGCTGTAGAAATTGTATTTTATATCAGATCAGTACGATATGTGGCAGAGAGAGTTCTCTTATTACATGAATAAACACTGCCAAATTCGGGGAAAATCTGTTCAGATTTAGATATAGTTCCCATATATATGTTTCACCCGATTTGACGTGTAAGCGCTGTAGACACCATATTTTATATCCGATAAGTACGAAAATCGGCAGAGAGAGTTTTCTTAGTATATGTATGAACACTGCCAAATTCTTACCGCAATTCCCATTTTCGCATTGATAGGTAGGTGTAGGGTATTATATAGTCGGCTCCGCCCGACTTTCTGTCTTTCCTTACTGGTTTAAATATTCTTCTAGGATTCGGACATGAGACTGCAGTTGATCGGACGCAACTGAAGGAAGGGCTTTTGTGAGTACTGAAGAACGAGGATACTGCGTTAATTTTCTTAGGGCTGGAAAAAATGCAATTTCATTTAACTTGGAAAGGCCGGTTAGTCAAATAACTCTTGAACAGTTTATGAGTGTTGATTGGCAGAAGGTCGCATATTTTGTACAAAAGTCCGGTTACGATACCTGTTTATAGTATTATGACTTTTGTCGGTTGCCCGTTATTATTTCGGTCTGTAATCGTTATGATTTAAACTGAGATACTCTCTCGGCTAAAGACCAACCTGCTTCTATACAGTGATAGAAAGCAAGTATTTTACATGGCAGAATATATTGCAAGTATTTCATTGCGTGCCCACAGACTATATTTTCTAAAACCAAATTGATGGTCAGGTATAATATTGTTAGAAATTATATGAGGTGTGATTTTCTTCATGAGAATGGACTCCATCATTTTTGAAAGCATCGATAGAAGGCTTATAGGGCGATAGGATTTTACTTGAGTTCGATCTTTGCCTGGGTTCGGTATCATCACGATTTCCGACCTCTTCCAAGATAGGGGAAAGTAACCTACACACAGAATAGCATTGAATAAAAATAACACAATTTTCAAGGCTGAAAAGGAAAGTTCCTTAATTATTTTCGCTGTTATACCATCTCCTCCGGGCGATTTCTTTAATTTTAGATCTTTGACAGATTTTTCAAAATCCTTTATTCTTACCTTGATTGGGCCAGGAATTCTATCATCTATCACGGGCTGCTAGATTGGGAGAGAAATTAAATCATTTATCCCGGGCGGATAAATTATATCATCTATCACGGGCGGATAGATTGGGCGTGGAATTATTTTGTCTAGCACTGGCGGATAGATTGGGCGAGAAGTTATGTCATCTGTCCCGGGCGGATAGATTGGGTGCGGAGTTATATCATCTATCACGGGCGGGTAGTTTGGGCGAGGAATTATGTCGTTTATCACGGACGGATAGTTTGGGCGAGGAATTATATCTATCACGGGCGGATAGATTTCAGATGTATCACTGTCGGGTGTAAAAACGGCCTCGAGGTAGTATTTGAATGCATTTAATTTCCCTTCTGTGCTTTTGCCCAGTTCCCATTTTCATGGCGAGTTGGGGATTCATGCGCAACAGGGCCTCGCATATTTTTTGTGGCCTTCCAGAGACTATAATCTGTTTTTTGGGTTGGATCCAGAGATTTAAAATATATTTTTAGATCACTTTCCTCGGCTGATTTTAGGACTGATTGCAACCTCTTCTGGCAATTTGTTAGTCTTTTTTTCTCAGTGTTTGGGAGCGATATTGTTGCCACTCTCTTCTCTCTTTCAACGAAACAGGATTTTTTTTTGTCTAAGCCCGACAACTTTGTAGGGTGGATTATTTAAATAAATTGATATTCACAACAGTTTGTGTTCAATATATATTTTTCCTAATGAGTACAGAATAATATTTAACTATTTACAAACTTTTTAAGAACATTGTGTGAAAACATGAGGTGAATCGGAGCAAAACTAACGAAGATACAGCAGTCTTAGCAACCGCGTCTCATATGTGACTCAGTACATCAGAAAATCTTTAAAGCGTTTTTCCCACAACACACGTTTTCAAAGACGGCGCCCCTCTTAAATCAGAAACTACTTAACCGATCCTTTTGACATTTTTAACACTTTTTCTTTACACAAACGAGGTAAAGCTATCGAGTTTTTTTACATTTGTTAATTTTTTTATTTAACAATAACCAATTATTCGAATTATTCTCGCAAAAATTGAAAAATTTAGATTACGAAAAAAACTCAACAGCGTTACCTGGATATAACGATTATCTAACTAAATAAATTTATTTTTTAATTTCTGATGATCCGGTATCGATTTATGAGGGGCAACGCATTTCAACTTTTTTTCGAGGCGCTTACGCATAAATGCAGTCGTTGCTATATTTTATAAAATCTGGTCCCATGGGGAAGTCCGGAGTGCTGGGGTCCTTGGACTAGACTTTGCGGAGTCTAGAGGCTTCGCTAGTGTCTTTCAGTTATTCACAGAAATTCGTCCTGGGCTCTCTTTTGAAAGTTGTTGTCATGTGGTCAATTGAATGTTCCAGAACTTGTGCATCATTATCCCCGTATATAGTGTTGCATAGGTTCTCTGAACTTTCCCAGTGGTTTACTTGGGGCTTCGATAGGGTCTGTCACGGGTAGTCTCATGCTCGACGTTGAAGTGTATCATGAAGTTATGCGAAAAGGAAGAATTCTCTTATTGAATCGCTATTTGATACTAAAGTTAAATCTCTGTCCTGTTCCCTGATTTATTAAAGAAAGTGGGCCTATTGCCCTCATTACAAATAACTAGATCAGCAGAAAAACAGTATTCAAGAACTGGCCCGTTTGTTTACGTCCGTTCCATGTGGTGTGGTTCAAAAAATTAACAGAATTGAAAAACCCATAACTTAAATCCGCGTAAAAGGAGACCTACGTATGGAGAACCATTGCACAAATTATGTTGATGTACTAAACGGCAATGTGCTTGATTACAAAAAGTGGCGGGATTAATAGGTTTGCTTAGGACTCCATTTTCGAATACGTAATATCTGTAGTACTGATCAGTATGCATGGTACTGCCCATAATACGGTATTTCAAGCAGAAGTTCGAGCAATCACGGAGTGTATGAACTAGCTCAATAATACCACAAAGCCTAAATATGACAACATCTTCACAGATAGCCAAATGGCGATCAAAGCAATAACATCGGAAAGGGTCAAATCCAGAACTGTGTTAGACTGTAAAAGAACGATAAATGATTACTCAGCCTATTGTTAACTGCGTATTTGCTGGGTACCAGGACACAACGGAGTGCCCTTAAAACGTCTCCTCTTTTCAACCTAACCTAACAAAATGTATATATAAGATAGTAATGAAGAAAGGAGAAGTGACACCAAATAGGTGGCAATGTGTTTGAAAGTAAGAAATAAATAAGATAACTTTAAAAAAGACATATAGTGGAAGTATAGTTATTATTTTGAGAGAGATACTAATTGTGCTTTGAACTTTATGGGTGAGATGCAGGGTTGCCAGACGGTCGGGATTTTCCCGACTTTTCCCGTATTTCCAGAGTTCCGAGTATTAAAGTAATTTTGGGGGAAATCCCGACTTTTAAGAATTTACTCTCTATGCTAAGGAATATTATAGCGCAGAAACAAAATAATAAAGAATGTACATCAAATGTAATGTACATTTGTAATTTTTCCAGCACTGGTGTTTATTTCTTTCCCCATCACTAGCAAGTGTCTTGCTTCTTTCAAGTAATGTAATTTTTTAATGAATTGCAGAATTTTATCTAAAATAATAGCTATAAACGTGGGAGAAATTCCAAAAAGTTCTCAAAATTGCACATGCAGCGGGCAATGACATATTGACATGACATATTCGGCAGAAAGAGGTTTCTTATTACTCGAAGGAATACTGCCAAATTCGGAGAAAATCGGTTCAGATTTAGATATAGCCCTCATATATATGTTACCCCCGATTTGACATGTAAGCGCTGTGGAGACTGTATTTTATATCCGATCAGTACGAAATTCGACAGAGAGAGGTCTTTTTACATGAATGAGTATTCTGGGAAAATCGGTTCAGATTTATATATAACCTATATACGTTCCTCCTGATTTGGTTTCAAAGTGCTATAGAAGTTGTACTTTACTTCCGATAATTAAAATTTTCCAGAAAGATGTCTCAATTTAGTAACGAATATTGCTTAATTTAGCGATTATCGTTTCAGAATTAGATAATATGTTCCTACGCATTTACCAATTATTACAAATTATTATCACAGTGACCCTTATCGCATTGTAGGGTATTATATAGTCGGCCTCGCCCGACTTTCTGCCTTTCCTTATTGGTTTTTCATTAATTTAGATATTAAGTAAAACATAAGAATATAAAAAAATAGCACCCCACAAACCACAGTCTTTACTACACACACGCTTACCAATTCAGCCAACAAAGACACGTTAGCGATGTTGGCTAAACTACATGTTTGCTAATTTCCTATTTGCATAGTTGTGTATGGATACCGATATTATTATTTGCCTAGCACAATTGTAGTGTGTTTTGTGGGAAAGTACATGTGGATGTGTGAATACGAAACGTTACTTCAACTGATTGAAGGAGATGCACACAAATAAAATGACCCGTTAAATCAGGGATGCCAACGGTGATATGAAGCAGAATAATGAGGTTTATTACAATTTTATAAGCGGAATAATAATAGGAAAATTGTCTATTGAAACACCAATGCAATTATATAAGAAAACCCTGCAGCTAAAATCATTTCTAGTTGCGTATTGAACCAGTCATAAGGTAGTTGCAACGTGACCTATGCAAACCCATTCGCATCTCTGCAAGCAAAAGTGATTATCTGAACTGCTTTACAGCACTTGCATGGTACCTACATGATGGTTGCAGATCGACACGTGCGTCTCTCTGCCGTCAGCAACAGAGAAATAAGCAAAAAATTTTGTCTGAACTTCTTTACGAGCAAGTACTCGCTTGGTGGTGGCAGCAGGGCTGCCAGTTTAGGGGATTTATCCCCAATTTGGGGATTTTTCTTTGTAAATGGGGATATATTTTTTGGTTTGGGGATCCGGGGAATTGGTGGGGATTGCAATTTCTTGTTATTACATGTCTTCATTTATGTTAAAATTTGTATTTTCTGTTAAAAATTGTGTCAAAAGATCGTACAAAAAGAATCTTTGACTAACGCTCTCGCAGTGTATTAGAGTACGACTTATAAGGACTAACTGAATTAATTGCAATACGTATTTATATAGATTATTATAAACCTCAATGGAAACAAAATGTGGTTTATAGAATGAAAGAATTCTTCGGAGACGACATTACGAACAATTTAAGCTCATTTTCTATTAAAGTTTACTTGTATCAGGATTATGATGGTCCAACTCAATTTTTTAAGAAATGGCATCACTAGTATTAGCCTTTTTGCCAATTATTTAGTCCATTGGCAGAAATTATAAAACTTTTAATACCAGAAGCCTCATGGTCATGACTTAAGTCCATGGACATGAGACGCTTAAATGTCTCCTCTCTTCAACCTAACCTAACCTAATACCAGGAAGATGTACAAAAAATTAGATTATGTAGATGAGATGGAAGACTTTGAATCAGATATATTTGATATAATGAATATTTAAAACGTTCGTTTTTTGCAAACAAAATGAATTATAGTACAAAATACCTTGAATTTTAAAATACTTCATTCACATGAGTTAAAATAGTATCTGGGGATTTTTTTGGGGATGAGAAATATTTTTTTGGGGATTTAGGGGATAAAAAATAAAAATTTGGGGATTCGGCACTAAAAAAAACTGGCAAGCCTGGGTGGCAGAGTAAATGTGTCTCTCTCCCACCACCATTCTCTTGTACCCTTTTATTCTCAAATATAGTAATAACTGAGCAAGATATTAACTAGTGCTGAATTGTAAACAAATGAACTAGTTGGGTGCCTATGACAAGCCAATGTTAAAATCGATAGTTCGTTATATGAAAAAAGGACAGATATGTTACTAGTTTGAAGTAAAAAGCAACTAGTATATTTCTATATACAAACTAGTCATTTTGGTTGCAGGGTATATATTAATTGTGTGTGTGTGGTTTATAAAAGTTACATGTATAAGATATATCTGTTCGTATATAGTATTGAAAATACATTCGTAATGTAGATTTTAAAATTAGTTAAGCACAAATAAATACGCATACAATATGAATGTATGTACATGTGTTATGTAATGAAAGTGTTTTGACATGCACCAAATTAACCCTTACAGTTATTATTTTATATTTTTTCAAAATTGCATTAAACGATTAGCCAACGGAAACGAAACTTAAACGGACGGCTGAATCTGCTGAAATTTGATTTGGACGGTACGTTTACGTGCATTTGCAAACAAAATTAGTAAAATAATGAACAAAGAATAAATTTATGCGAAACTTTTGAAAAGTAATAATAAATAAGTAATAAAATGATAAATTAGTTGCAAATAAATATAAAATAAAATTAATTTGTTGCTATTTTTGTTGTAAATGTCTGAGTGATACAGCACGTTTTTCAAGTTTTGGGTAATTGATCCTGCGGGCAACGTTACGGCGGCGCTAAAGTGAAATTACGGTTAAGTTTGCCTAACTCGGCCTTATGTAAGTGGGAACTTTCAAAATGTCGTTCTCTTTTACTAATTTTTTACTTGAAGAATTTTCCGAGTAAACGTAGTAGCTTTCAAAATATGTATGTACATTGAAAGTCAAATAACAAAAACTTCAAATAGAAGAAATTTATCTGAGCTTGCTATTTTTACCATATTTCCGTTTCGTATATTTTAACACATTTTTACTCACAGAGAATTTAAAATTATTTACCGTTTGATAGACTTACTATCAAAAAAGTATAGGGACAAATCTAATCTAATTGGTTAGCACAATTTCGATATTTGATTTGAAAAATAGTTTACTTAAGTATTTTGAAATAAGCTATTTTGTGAGAATTAAATTATCGTAACATACTAATTTTTGTTTCAATATTTTAGAAAACTTTCCACATAAGTCGTTTTGTCGTTATTCAACAGATATTATATAACAAAGAAATTCAATATAAGAAGTCATACCATTTCATTCACCTCAACGAACGGTGAATTGCGACTCGTGTGCAAAGATGAGTTCATGAACAATTTAATTTTAATATCGTGCATTTTGCGTGTTTTTCTTGCACCTTTTCACATGCATTTCAATAAACACACAAAATAAAATTCTTAACAAACAAAACGCAGAAAAAATGCATTTTTTAATCAATTTAAATTTCCTTTTATGTCCACCACTTCGATAGAAAAACTCAACTCCATACATGAATTTTCGCCATGGTTACTCTTTATATAAAATCTCTTTGTGATATGTAATATAACTGTGTATACATGTCGTCATATTGTTTTATATAAAGTTTATTTCATAAAGCGTAATAAAGCACAACCGCCGTCTAAGGCGTGAGTGGGCCAGGAAGCTAGCACCAACACGCAGTAAACATCGCGATTCCGAGTTCAACTGCCGGTCGTTGCAAAAACTGGTCTTTCTCTATCTTTTAATTTGTTCTATAAACTATAATTGTCTGTACATTTCATACGTCATAAAGCATAATAAAGCGCAACGGCCGCCAAATGCGTGCGTTCCCTAGGCAGCTTCCACAAACACGCAGTAAACTTCGGGATTCCTAGTTCAACTCCCGGTCGCTGCAAAAATTGGTGTTTTTTTTTTAATTTGTTCTGTAAACTTATAGACATGTTGATAAATAAACAAATGTTGCAAAACAATTCAATGAAGTAAGAAATGTTGGTTCGATCCTCACTTCGGGTCAGGTCTTTTTTTTTTGTTATTATATCCAGATTTTAAACCAAACTAGGTACATTGTGGTCCTATGCTCCATATAGGTAATAATTGAAATTACTTACAAAATAATTTTTGTCTGAATTATAAAATCGATTTCGAGTAAAATTCCCATCAAAATGGGCCATAGTCCCATCTTCCCCGCTGGAGTTGTCAGTCTCCTAACGGGCGCGTCCCTAGGTGGCGGATTGGGGGAGGGGGATGGACACACTGTTTCAACTCAACTAGGGATGCCTCAGGGAGGATGGATTTTTCTATCCTTACTGAGCCGACCCTGGGGAGGATGGAACAGTGTGTACACCACCTTAGGGAATATTGCATTCTCCGCGGACCAAAAATGACTATGGGGGTGTTTCCCCTAAAACAAGCAAAAAAAAACTATGGAAAGTAGGAAAAGTGGAAATAAAGTTACGGTGCAGGGAGTAATAACCCCAGTACCGGCGGCAATTGTTGATGTGCTCTCTAGTCACGTGTCGTCGTTATCCCAAAATAGCGAGCCAAAAATATTTTCAAAGTCTCCTACAGGTGTGGCTGCCTTGGCACCTGTAGTCGTAGTAAGTGTTACAAGCGCAACCAATCCTCCTACAGGTGTGGGTGCCTTGGCGCCTGTAGTCGCAGACAATGCAACAAGCGCACATATAGCCATAGGCAAAAATACGGAGAAGGAAGAGGAGGAACCACGGGAGAGTATAAACTGGACCCAGCCTTCTAGTGCAGGTAGGGAATCCGATTCCGACTCAAACGAACACGTTAACATTACTGTTTTAGATAACTCCAAAGACGTCGAGGTCAGCAAGATGGTAGAAGAAGTCAACGCGTGCATGGCACAGCTCACGACAAAAAAGAAGAAGCTATCAGGGGCACAACGACGAAAGTTGAAGAAGATGAACCGAAGCAGCAAACAGGCCACAGTGCAGGATACTCCAAAGGAGCAATCTGAAAATCCATCCGCCTCGACATCAACAGAGCATCTGGCAAAATCCCTACTGACCAACACAACAACGTTGAAGACTTGGTGAATAATAAAATTGTGGAGCACGCTCTCAACTCCGACGACGGGCCCCCAATTCAAATAATGAGCAGCGAGTTCAAAGGGGACACACTGAGGATGAATTTCGCGTCACCAGAATGTATAAAGACCCTCAAAGAGCTTGTGGATAGCATCCCCTGACCCTGGAAAGGCGCTAAGCTGAAACTGGTGAGGAGGAAGGACATCCCTCAGCTCATAAAAACAACAGTACACGTCAAAGGATGGGGCAGCAATTTCACATCAGAACGCATGCTCAAACTCTTTGGCCGGCAAAACAAGGGACTGGACGTGAAGAGGTGGGAAGTCTTCCACAGAGAGAATGATCGTGATGGCACTCTCCTTGTTCTATGTGAACAAAGCAGTCTTCCTCAAAATTGGTAAGGCTTTGGTTGCGCTGAAAACCGGAAAAATGAGCCAATAAATAATAAAGGCAGCGATGAAGATAAGCGCCCACTGCAGCCAAAAAAATGATGAGGGAGCCGAATCTACAATCACTGACTCCCAAGAAGACCGGTTACTGGAGGACCAATGATTGAAGTCATCCAGATAAACCTCCATCGGAGCGAGGCGGCAACCAACGCTTTGATGGAAATAATAAATAAAGGTAAGACTCATATTGCTTTAATCCAAGAACCATGGACGATTCGAAACAAGGTTACTGTCTTAAACCACGTTAATTACCAACTGTTTTATGCAAATACAGGAACTAGACCAAGGACTTGTATTATATGTCACAAAAATTTATGTTATCTTTTTTCTCCAGAGTTGTCAACATCGGATGCTACAGTACTGAAACAAGGGAATGGAAGTGTATACCTAGCATCAGTATATCTGCCTTTCGATTCACCGACATTACCACCTACGTCGGAACTACAACGCTTGGTGAGGAAAGTCAAACAAACAGGTAACGAAGTACTAGTAGGTTGCGATGCTAACTCTCACCACGTCGCGTGGGGTAGTACTAACATTAATAAACGGGGCCAGGGAAGCTAATTAGAGAAAGACTAGGGCATGGACTTTTTGAGTGCCTAAGTGTTGAGGATATTGACACTAATGTTGATTACATTACGGATATATTAGTAAGGTCTTTCGAAGACAGCTGTCCGCTTCGAGAAAGGAAATCAGCCCAAGAGAAGCCTTGGATGACCGGATTCGCAATATTGGGAAAGAGGTCCGTAGACTTTACATTAGAGCACGCCGTAAAAAATCTCCAGTATACTGGGACGACTACCATAGAAGACTCAGAGAATATAACAAAATCACAAGAACAGCAAAACGAAACTCCTGGAAGCTATTCTGCGAACAGGTCGATAGCGTTAACGATGTTTCTAAAATTAAAAAGTTCCTCTCAAAAACGCATACTCAACCGAAGAGATGGTAAGACTTTTGATGAACACCCATTTTCCGCAAGGTACGACGGGCCAGACTGAGATACCGAACTACAGTGAAAATGAGGACCATATGGTCAAAGAAGCCGTAAGAAGCTTTTCACCATTTAAGGCACCAGGACCTGATGGAATATTTCCGGCACTACTACAGATGGAGGTGGATTACATATCAACTCATCTAGCCGCTATTTTCACAGCATGTCTAAAATTCGCATACACACCGAAAGCCTGGCAGGAGGCAAGGGTAGTTTTCATACCTAAACCCGGCAAGGCAAGTTATCTAAGGCTTATAGACCAATAAGCCTAACATCGTTCTTACTCAAAACCATGGAGCGTATAGTGGATACCATGATTAAAAGTAACATACCAGGCGAAATGCTAAAATTTAGACAACATGCCTATGTTAAAGGGCGATCGGTGGAAACCGCCCTACACGATGTAGTACACAACATAGAAGAATCCTTCAATGGAAAGATGTATACCCTTGCGGTATGTATAGACATTGAAGGGGCGTTCAATAATGTACGGACCGACACACTCATCCAATCCTTAGACCAGTTTCAGGTGGACCGGGCTCTCCGAGACTGGATAAGCCACATGCTAAGGAATAGATGGATAAATTGCGGGTCCCACGACATAAAAATAAGAGACAGAGTAGCACAGGCATCACCACAGGGCGGTATATTATCACCACTCCTGTGGGTCACTACTATAAATAGTCTCCTAAGGATACTAACGGATGAAGGACTTAAACCAGTCTGTTACGCAGACGACGTTATAATACTTCTGAGGGGGAAGAATCCTAATCAACTTTGTAGAAGGGCCGAAACGGCTCTAAAAATTGCATATGACTGGGCTCGACCGAGAGGTCTAAATGTAAACCCAGAAAAGACAGAGATATGTCTGTTCACAAGGAAAACGAAGATTGGTCAGTATGATGACCCACATTTCCTAAACAAAACAATTCCAGTTTCCAACAGGGTTAAATACTTAGGTGTAATCCTGGACAGGAAACTAAATTGGAAGTGCCACATAGAAGAACGAGCAAACAAGGCTCACATATGCTGGGCACTATGTAGAAGAGCCATTAGCTCAAAATGGGGCCTTAATCCAAGTATGACACAATGGCTCTACAAGAGCGTAATCAGACCTATTTTGACTTACGCATCAGTAGTCTGGTGGACATCAATGAAGAATAAGTGCAACATAATGATATTACAAAAGGTCCAACGAATGTGTTGTCTCGGCATAAGCGGGACAATGAGGACCACATCCAGTAGGGCATTGGAGACGATATTGAATATCCAACCAATAGAAATGCAGATTAGATATGAAGCTGCCCTCACGGCGACAAGGCTCAAAGTGATGGGCGAATGGATCGAAAGCGATCACATGTCATATCATCAAAAGATAGCTGAGGTAGTGACGGTGGATTTAACTGACATATCATCAGTATCCGAAGGAATACCTGAAAGATCAATGGTTGCTGAGTGTGAGACCATGATACCAGACAGACAATCCTGGATTGATGGAACCGTAGTACAGACAACATCTGGAAATTGCTGTTATACAGACGGATCGAAACTAGGGGAGAGAACGGGGCTAGGACTTTACATCGAGGAACCGGAAACCGAACTCTTATTCCGTCTGCCAGACCATAACACAGTACTGCAGGCGGAAGTCCGAGCAATTACAGAATGTGTGAGCTGGCTTGGGACTAACAAAGACCAACAAAAGTGAATATTTTCACAGATAGACAAATGGCTATTAGGGCGATAACGTCTAGAACGGTGAGGTCGAGGACATTTTTAGATTGTAAAATGGCGATTAACGCCTACTCCGAATACGGCACTATATGCATCATATGGGTGCCTGGCCATTGCGGAGTAAGGGGTAACGAGAAAGCAAACGCCTTGGCATCTAGAGCCAGAGACTTGCAAACAACAACATTAGAGAACGCAAAACCCTTCAGAGTTATGCGTTCTGAACTACAAATATGGGCGAAGAACGCCCATATCACGCTATGGAATAGTGAAAACGTTGGGAAGACAACGAAGGTCTTGTGGGGTGACCCAAACGAGGACAAGGCCAAGACCTTACTGAGATTGAGCAAGGTAGAAATTAGTAAGATCATGGGTGTCCTTACAGGACACACATGCTTACAAGCACACCTACATAGGATAGGAGTTGTAGATGACAGCATATGTAGGGCATGCGGGGAGGATGATGAAACTTTGGAGCATTTCCTCTGCCACTGCCCAGCGTTCGCCAACAATAGCTCACGTTTCTTAGGAAATTATGCTATACCAGACTTGACCCAACTTAGGGGCGTAGACTGGAAGAAGATTAAGGACTATGTCGACAGTACAGAGTTCCTAAAATAGCTTTCCGACCTTTCTAAATAATAACAATTAGAGCGCACAACAGGCCGAATACTGGCTTACGTGTATGTCCAAGGACATGAGGTGGAATTTCACCGCCCCCTCTTCTCAACCTAACCTAACCTAACCTAGTCCCATCTTCCAGTTGTGGCCACTGCTCCTCCAATGGGCCTTTTTGGAATGACGTCTTTGATTTGGGAAAAACGCTATATATGTGTCGATAGAGCCTTCCTAGGGCTTCTTTCAGTACGCAGGCCTTGTCGGTACATAGTCCCATCTTCCTGTTGTGTCCACTGCTCCTCTCTAGAAATTCCCATCAAAATGGGCCATTTTGGAATAACGTTTTTGGGAGCCTGAAATTGATTTGGGAAAAACGCTATATATGGGTCGATAGAACCTTCCTAGGGCTTCTTTCAGTATGCAGGCCTTGTCGGTACATAGTCCCATCTTCCAGTTGTGGCTCCTCCCCAAAAATTCCCATCAAAATGGGCCATTTTGGAATGACGTTTTTGGTAGCCTAAAACTGATTTGGGAAAAACGCTATATATGTGTCGATGGTGCCTTCCTAGGGCTTCTTTCAGTATGCAGGCCTTGTCGGTACATAGTGTCATTTTCCAGTTGTGGCCACTGCTCCTCTCCAGAAATTCCCATCAAAATGGGCCATTTTGGAATGACGTTTTAGGTAGCCTGAAATTGATTTGGGAAAAATGCTATATATGTGTCGATAGTGCATTCCTAGGGCTTCTTTCAGTATGCAGGCCTTGTCGGTACATAGTCTCATTTTCCAGTTGTGGCCACTGCTCCTCTCCAGAAATTCCCATCAAAATGGGCCATTTTGAAATGACGTTTTTTGGGAGCCTGAAATTGATTTTGGAAAAACGCTATATATAGGTCGATAGAGCCTTCCTAGGGCTTCTTTCAGTATGCAGGCATTGTCGGTACATAGTCCCATCTTCCAGTTGTTTTCACTCCAGAAATTCCCATCAAAATGGGCCATTTTAGAATGACGTTTTTGGGAGCCTGAAATAGATTTTTGAAAAACGCTAAAAACGCCTCAAATACCCCGACTTTTAATTTTCATATTAGGGTTTGTGTCTTCGCTAGTTAAATAAGTATTTATCTTCACACACATGTTCGAAGATGTGTCTTTCTAGTACCTCCCACACAAAGGGTTAACATTTAGTGAAATATTGATTATTTAATAACTTCTATACTAGTTATTTGAAGCTTCTGAAATTCTACACATAGTTTTAGTTTATTCGTCACTATTACCTCGAGAAAAATGGGCGAAGTTTCCATGCCCCTTTTGGTACCTCCCACACAAATGGACAGTTTTGAACCAAATGCTAATAGCTTATAACTTTATTACCAGTGCAAACAAAGACTTGAAATTTAGTACAGTGTAATGCTTTTATAGTAAATAGAGATAAATGGGCGTTATTGGCCCGGCCCTTTTGGTACCTCCCACACAAATGGACCTTTTTGTACGAAAAGTTAACAGCTTTTAACTTTAGTACCAGTGCATACAAATACTTGAAATTTCATACAGTGCAATGCTTTTATAGTACCTAGAGTCTAGAGAAAAGTGGCCGTAATTGGCACGCCGCTTTTGGTACCTTCCACACAAATGGACGATTTTACACCAAAAGTTAACAGCTTTTAACTTTAATACCAGTACATACAAATACATAAAATTTTGTACAGTGTAGTGCTTTTATAGTACCTAGAGTCCAGAGAAAAGTGACCGTTATTGAGACGGGCCTTTTGGTACCTCTCACACAAATGGACAATTTGTACCAAAAGCGAACAGCCTTGAACTTTAATACCAATACATACTTTAAAGTTATTAAATGCAATTTTAATTGATAACACTTGAAATTAAACAAAAAAATAAATAAATTTACTAATATTTTTTTGAGACTCAAGGTGAGGGGATTCATTAGTGGGTTTACCCAACTGAACTTGCTTACTTGTTTTGTTAAACTTTAGTATGTTGTAAGGTTTAACACACTACATATTAACATCTTTTGACCCGTCCTTGAATTTCGAGCTCGATGTTTAGGTAGACCATTTTGGGGGTTTCTTTTTTTAAGCACCATTGTGCTACTTTAGTGGGATAAATTCCAGATCTTATTTTATTTATTAGAAAATTTTAAGGCTATGTTTGCCAAAGGCTATATCATTCTCTAAGATAATTTTTACATTCTTATGTAAATGTTTATTAAAAGGTCGGCTGACCCAATATGTGTTAATGACCTTAGGTCAATATTTTCGTTGTTAATTATAAAAAGTTTATAAATGAATTTTATAAAACATGAAACATTAAATCTTTCACTTAAAGAGGAATGTTGGGTAAAGGTAATTCGTAGCGGGTAAAGGGTCATCATAGGGACATTGCCAAATGAAGGGTACTTGCCCTGTCAATGGAGACAGGGCAATGTACCTCGGTATGGCGCCGACATCTGGTCATACCACAAACCGCAGGTAAGATACTACAGTGACTCAGGAAAACAAATTGGATATATATTAAAAATCTACTTTTTTTTATAAACGTTTTGGTTCCGTGGCATGAAATGTTTATTTAAATATGTTCGCGTGCTGATGAATACGGGTCAAGAACTTACCAACCTGATAGAGCTAGCCAGGGTGATTTCATCTAACCATGCCCAATCTGATATGCAGAGGTTAACGATAAGAATAAGAAAATGTGGTTTGATTTTTTTTTAATTATTTGCAATGGTTTTGCAATTTCATAAGACATAATTATTGGGGTCCTGCATAACATGCCTGGTATTTATTGCTATGAATTTGTGAATCCAAATTGCAAATGAGACATTCGGAATCTGACATCTGTAAATCTCGATGTGGTTTTAAGATGATGATGGACCTTGAAGACCAGACTGACGACTTAGAGTAGCGCAAGTAAGTCATTTTATTGAAACACATTGTGGCCACTGCTCCTCTCCAGAAATTCCCATCAAAATGGGCCATTTTGGAATGACGTTTTAGGTAGCCTGAAATTGATTTGGGAAAAATGCTATATATGTGTCGATAGTGCATTCCTAGGGCTTCTTTCAGTATGCAGGCCTTGTCGGTACATAGTCTCATTTTCCAGTTGTGGCCACTGCTCCTCTCCAGAAATTCCCATCAAAATGGGCCATTTTGAAATGACGTTTTTGGGAGCCTGAAATTGATTTTGGAAAAACGCTATATATAGGTCGATAGAGCCTTCCTAGGGCTTCTTTCAGTATGCAGGCATTGTCGGTACATAGTCCCATCTTCCAGTTGTTTCCACTCCAGAAATTCCCGGTGAGGTCGAGGACATTTTTAGATTGTAAAATGGCGATTAACGCCTACTCCGAATACGGCACTATATGCATCATATGGGTGCCTGGCCATTGCGGAGTAAGGGGTAACGAGAAAGCAAACGCCTTGGCATCTAGAGCCAGAGACTTGCAAACAACAACATTAGAGAACGCAAAACCCATCAGAGTTATGCGTTCTGAACTACAAATATGGGCGAAGAACGCCCATATCACGCTATGGAATAGTGAAAACGTTGGGAAGACAACGAAGGTCTTGTGGGGTGACCCAAACGAGGACAAGGCCAAGACCTTACTGAGATTGAGCAAGGTAGAAATTAGTAAGATCATGGGTGTCCTTACAGGACACACATGCTTACAAGCACACCTACATAGGATAGGAGTTGTAGATGACAGCATATGTAGGGCATGCGGGGAGGATGATGAAACTTTGGAGCATTTCCTCTGCCACTGCCCAGCGTTCGCCAACAATAGCTCACGTTTCTTAGGAAATTATGCTATACCAGACTTGACCCAACTTAGGGGCGTAGACTGGAAGAAGATTAAGGACTATGTCGACAGTACAGAGTTCCTAAAATAGCTTCCCGACCTTTCTAAATAATAACAATTAGAGCGCACAACATGCCGAATACTGGCTTACGTGTATGTCCAAGGACATGAGGTGGAATTTCACCGCCCCCTCTTCTCAACCTAACCTAACCTAACCTAGTCCCATCTTCCAGTTGTGGCCACTGCTCCTCCAATGGGCCTTTTTGGAATGACGTCTTTGATTTGGGAAAAACGCTATATATGTGTCGATAGAGCCTTCCTAGGGCTTCTTTCAGTACGCAGGCCTTGTCGGTACATAGTCCCATCTTCCTGTTGTGTCCACTGCTCCTCTCTAGAAATTCCCATCAAAATGGGCCATTTTGGAATAACGTTTTTGGGAGCCTGAAATTGATTTGGGAAAAACGCTATATATGGGTCGATAGAGCCTTCCTAGGGCTTCTTTCAGTATGCAGGCCTTGTCGGTACATAGTCCCATCTTCCAGTTGTGGCTCCTCCCCAGAAATTCCCATCAAAATGGGCCATTTTGGAATGACGTTTTTGGTAGCCTAAAACTGATTTGGGAAAAACGCTATATATGTGTCGATGGTGCCTTCCTAGGGCTTCTTTCAGTATGCAGGCCTTGTCGGTACATAGTGTCATTTTCCAGTTGTGGCCACTGCTCCTCTCCAGAAATTCCCATCAAAATGGGCCATTTTGGAATGACGTTTTAGGTAGCCTGAAATTGATTTGGGAAAAATGCTATATATGTGTCGATAGTGCATTCCTAGGGCTTCTTTCAGTATGCAGGCCTTGTCGGTACATAGTCTCATTTTCCAGTTGTGGCCACTGCTCCTCTCCAGAAATTCCCATCAAAATGGGCCATTTTGAAATGACGTTTTTGGGAGCCTGAAATTGATTTTGGAAAAACGCTATATATAGGTCGATAGAGCCTTCCTAGGGCTTCTTTCAGTATGCAGGCATTGTCGGTACATAGTCCCATCTTCCAGTTGTTTCCACTCCAGAAATTCCCATCAAAATGGGCCATTTTAGAATGACGTTTTTGGGAGCCTGAAATAGATTTTTGAAAAACGCTAAAAACGCCTCAAATACCCCGACTTTTAATTTTCATATTAGGGTTTGTGTCTTCGCTAGTTAAATAAGTATTTATCTTCACACACATGTTCGAAGATGTGTCCTTCTAGTACCTCCCACACAAAGGGTTAACATTTAGTGAAATATTGATTATTTAATAACTTCTATACTAGTTATTTGAAGCTTCTGAAATTCTACACATAGTTTTAGTTTATTCGTCACTATTACCTCGAGAAAAATGGGCGAAGTTTCCATGCCCCTTTTGGTACCTCCCACACAAATGGACAGTTTTGAACCAAATGCTAATAGCTTATAACTTTATTACCAGTGCAAACAAAGACTTGAAATTTAGTACAGTGTAATGCTTTTATAGTAAATAGAGATAAATGGGCGTTATTGGCCCGGCCCTTTTGGTACCTCCCACACAAATGGACCTTTTTGTACGAAAAGTTAACAGCTTTTAACTTTAGTACCAGTGCATACAAATACTTGAAATTTCATACAGTGCAATGCTTTTATAGTACCTAGAGTCTAGAGAAAAGTGGCCGTAATTGGCACGCCGCTTTTGGTACCTTCCACACAAATGGACGATTTTACAGCTTTTAACTTTAATACCAGTACATACAAATACATAAAATTTTGTACAGTGTAGTGCTTTTATAGTACCTAGAGTCCAGAGAAAAGTGACCGTTATTGAGACGGGCCTTTTGGTACCTCTCACACAAATGGACAATTTGTACCAAAAGCGAACAGCCTTGAACTTTAATACCAATACATACTTTAAAGTTATTAAATGCAATTTTAATTGATAACACTTGAAATTAAACAAAAAAATAAATAAATTTACTAATATTTTTTTGAGACTCAAGGTGAGGGGATTCATTAGTGGGTTTACCCAACTGAACTTGCTTACTTGTTTTGTTAAACTTTAGTATGTTGTAAGGTTTAACACACTACATATTAACATCTTTTGACCCGTCCTTGAATTTCGAGCTCGATGTTTAGGTAGACCATTTTGGGGGTTTCTTTTTTTAAGCACCATTGTGCTACTTTAGTGGGATAAATTCCAGATCTTATTTTATTTATTAGAAAATTTTAAGGCTATGTTTGCCAAAGGCTATATCATTCTCTAAGATAATTTTTTTTATTCTTATGTAAATGTTTATTAAAAGGTCGGCTGACCCAATATGTGTTAATGACCTTAGGTCAATATTTTCGTTGTTAATTATAAAAAGTTTATAAATGAATTTTATAAAACATGAAACATTAAATCTTTCACTTAAAGAGGAATGTTGGGTAAAGGTAATTCGTAGCGGGTAAAGGGTCATCATAGGGACATTGCCAAATGAAGGGTACTTGCCCTGTCAATGGAGACAGGGCAATGTACCTCGGTATGGCGCCGACATCTGGTCATACCACAAACCGCAGGTAAGATACTACAGTGACTCAGGAAAACAAGGTGGATATATATTAAAAATCTACTTTTTTTTATAAACGTTTTGGTTCCGTGGCATGAAATGTTTATTTAAATATGTTCGCGTGCTGATGAATACGGGTCAAGAACTTACCAACCTGATAGAGCTAGCCAGGGTGATTTCATCTAACCATGCCCAATCTGATATGCAGAGGTTAACGATAGGAATAAGAAAATGTGGTTTGATTTTTTTTTAATTATTTGCAATGGTTTTGCAATTTCATAAGACATAATTATTGGGGTCCTGCATAACATGCCTGGTATTTATTGCTATGAATTTGTGAATCCAAATTGCAAATGAGACATTCGGAATCTGACATCTGTAAATCTCGATGTGGTTTTAAGATGATGATGGACCTTGAAGGCCAGACTGACGACTTAGAGTAGCGCAAGTAAGTCATTTTATTGAAACACATTGTGGCCACTGCTCCTCTCCAGAAATTCCCATCAAAATGGGCCATTTTGGAATGACGTTTTAGGTAGCCTGAAATTGATTTGGGAAAAATGCTATATATGTGTCGATAGTGCATTCCTAGGGCTTCTTTCAGTATGCAGGCCTTGTCGGTACATAGTCTCATTTTCCAGTTGTGGCCACTGCTCCTCTCCAGAAATTCCCATCAAAATGGGCCATTTTGAAATGACGTTTTTGGGAGCCTGAAATTGATTTTGGAAAAACGCTATATATAGGTCGATAGAGCCTTCCTAGGGCTTCTTTCAGTATGCAGGCATTGTCGGTACATAGTCCCATCTTCCAGTTGTTTCCACTCCAGAAATTCCCATCAAAATGGGCCATTTTAGAATGACGTTTTTGGGAGCCTGAAATAGATTTTTGAAAAACGCTAAAAACGCCTCAAATACCCCGACTTTTAATTTTCATATTAGGGTTTGTGTCTTCGCTAGTTAAATAAGTATATATCTTCACACACATGTTCGAAGATGTGTCCGTCTAGTACCTCCCACACAAAGGGTTAACATTTAGTGAAATATTGATTATTTAATAACTTCTATACTAGTTATTTGAAGCTTCTGAAATTCTACACATAGTTTTAGTTTATTCGTCACTATTACCTCGAGAAAAATGGGCGAAGTTTCCATGCCCCTTTTGGTACCTCCCACACAAATGGACAGTTTTGAACCAAATGCTAATAGCTTATAACTTTATTACCAGTGCAAACAAAGACTTGAAATTTAGTACAGTGTAATGCTTTTATAGTAAATAGAGATAAATGGGCGTTATTGGCCCGGCCCTTTTGGTACCTCCCACACAAATGGACCTTTTTGTACGAAAAGTTAACATTGTGTTCAACCTTTTCGTATTCAGACTTTGTCTGATCTTTGACATCGGATAATAGGCGAAACGAAATAGTGGAACATAGGTTGAAATACTTCAATGTATTGAAATCAAACAGATTTCCGATTTATTAATATTTAAACAACAACAGACATCTATTAATGAAATCTTCACTTGAAAGATACTGATGATGCAGAACATATAGAATATACAGTATACTTCGGTATCTATGGCATTCTAAGAATATACGATGACCTTTTTATGACCTATGAATGAAAATTTCTCAGCATTCCCCTGAAGCTATATTATATTTTTCTTAAGTATTTAAATCGTGCATATTTTGTTTGTAAATTAAAATTATGCAAAAGCGAGTCACGCGATCTTCATCAACCGCTCCATCAACACGAAATAATTCCTTAAATAATTCATTCACAAGTACTAGAGCTAGATGATCTCCCGCGACTAGAGTTTACAGAAGATCTGTTAGTACTAAACCTATTAATTATTTGAACGCTTCATCGACTTCTGTTAGAGGTAGAGGCACAGCTCCAATTCCTATAACACGCCGGACATCGAACTCAACATCAATTTATTCTGCGGAACCAATTAATAAAACAATCGTAGAAAACGACATTTCTTTTCCAGAGCCAGACCCTTTAAATCAGTTCAAAGATTCCAATAATTCGAATATTCTGCTAGAAATGGCATCTGAAGATCAGGACCATGGTGAACCCCCACCGTTGACAGCTTGAACTGATAATACCGACCTCAGCTCCACACAAGCTCTAATGGTTTACTTTAGAGAGGTGATGAGAGAGACCCAGGAAGAATTTAGAAGGGAGCTTATTTCCATTAAAGAGACATTAGGACAATCTGGTAGTACTAGAACTTCGCCAGGCCATACGATCAACGAAGGTCGACCTCCAGGCTATCCGGCCAGATCATCTTCAGACTTTTCCACGGGATTCTCTACAAATCTCAAAGATAGGAACATATCTTATAATGGGACAGGCAGCATCTCCGACTTTTTATTCAAAGTCGATACACTGGCTCAAAGATCCAAATGCCCTCTCGACCATTTAATGGCAAAACAAAATCCTAACATAACTTATGCCTCCTTAAAAACGGCCATGACCCGTGAATTTGGTACATTGGAAGGCGACCATGAAGTCATATTAAGAATATCTACTCGAAGACAACATAACTAAGAAAAATATGACTTCCATTCAGCTGTGGTCCAAATGAATCAAAGATTGAAAAATCCAATGCCTGATTCTTCAATGATAGAAATTATAAAGAAGCATGTGAACCCCAATCTCAAAATAATGCTTTTCATATCTGACCCGAAACACCTAGGCCAACTTAGAGACATAGCCAGAAAAGCAGAGAAAGTCATTCTCGAAAATAAAGCGCAAATAAGTCATACGGCACACAGTATACTTTTTTCCTATGTGAGCGCTCAAAAATGATTTTTTTTTAATTTTTGATTTTAATGTAAAACAAACTGAATTTTCCAAATCTAATATTCTTTTTATTGTGTGACTTTTAGTTCGGAAGTTATTCAGCATTTAATCCGTATTAATTTCTTAAATTTTGCATAATAAAAAATTGTCTATACTTTTAAATATGTAAATGTATACCATTTGCAAATAGTTCAATGAATATGCGTTATTACTTTTATCTTTGATAGACGAATCTATCTACTATAGAAGGTAGGTAAACTTTTTATTTAAAAAGCGACACAAATTAAACTTTTAACTATTTTCCTAAAAAAGGGAAAAAAATCCGCTAACATGGATTTGTAGCCCTAACTGTCCTTTGTACATATATGCACAATTTTGCTGCAAGAAACTGCAAGTAAAGCGGTAGCGCGGCATTGTTTTCATAAAATCGTATTATTTTGAAAAAATCTCATTATTTTGAGTTTATATTTTATTTGTACGTAAAAGTTAAAAATGAAAAGTGACCGTGTAAATATATTTGACACTTCAAACAAAAATAAATGCATAATAAAAAGCGGTGTTTCGTATAATATTGACTTAAAATATCAATTGTGTATTAATTAAAATAACGTATTTACAATGAATAATTTTGAAATATCAATACGCGACCTTTGTAGTGCAAGTTTTGAAATGCATGCGAAGGCACAAAATATTACGGAAAAGTCATTCCTTAATGCACTGTTGAAAAAGATTTGCGAGAAATTTAAATTGAAAGAAAATTGTAAAAAAAAAATAAAAATTAACTATATAAATTCGTTAAATACTTTTGCAAAAAATGGAATGAAAGTTCAAGATCGACTACTGTTTTTCTTCAATTAAATAAGAATCGCCGTATTTTTGGTATTTAGCATCGATTAATTTATGTAACAAGATAAAATTAAATACATGCTCAACATATGGCGTATCAAGTGAAAATAAACGTGGGCGCCCACGAAAGCCGTATGAAGACTCTGCGCAATCTAGTAAGCGTAGAACGGTAAATTCTATATCAGAAGATATATGTTTAGATGAAGCGTATAATGTTTAAAAGCATCATTTAGGCAAGCAAAATGATTTAAATAAACTGTTTGCTGTTGAGTATTTGTAAAAGAATACATCAGAAACTGTTGGAAAGTCTAAAGAAGCCGTCAAAAATCCCGGAATTACGGTGGAAGATTTTTCCAACTCGGAAGCGTTAGCATTATATATGGACTTGGATCTATCATGCAGACAGTACAAAATAATTCGCAGTTCTCTGGCAAAGAAAGGTTTTCGAGGATTGCCATCTTATGAAAAAATATCAGAGGAAACATCTACTTGTGTTCCAGAGGGTACAACAGTTAACGAAGTTTCTGCCAAAGAACCTCTACAGTCAATTTACAATGTACTGCAAGAATTATTGAATCACAAACTATTAAAAATGGGAAAATGAGTAATTTTCAGAAGTTGGTACTTTATACCAAATGGGGATGTGACGGATCATCAGATCAGAGTCAATACAAGCAGCGAATTGGTAAGTTTATCGCAAACATGTGATAGGCTACTTCAATAATGTATTTAAAATAGATGAATACTACTCTGATTCTGCTATTTTTATGATATCAATGGTTCCTCTTCGATTAATCGAAGATTCAGAATCAAATAGAGAACTATGGAAATATGATCGCCCATCCTCCGTCCAGCATTGTCGTCCTATAGAATTTTCCTACATTAAGGAGTCAAAGGAAGTGATTATAGAAAAGCATAAATATATTAAAGATCAAATTTAAAAGTTGAAGGACACACTTTACATCACAAATGAAGGCTCAAAAATAAAAATTAGACATGTTTTGCATTTCACAATGGTGGACGGGAAAGTTGCTCAATCTATATCAGGTAAAATACTTAAATTATAATAAAATGTTGTCGTGTGCGTTCTAGTTATTCATATTGTATGACATTTTTCGGAAAAATGTAGGGAAATTTCTAACAGCCGTTTGGCCAAAAATCCGTATTGTTAGCTGACCTCTGGCGGTCTAAACAAATTGACAGCTGACAGATGATGAGGAGGAGGAGGTAGGAAAGAAAGGAAGAAGACGGATTTTCATATCCAAAATGGAAGATATTTTCCTTCCTTTTTGATTTGGACTTTTCACCGGCCGGACGCAGTGGCTCTCCTCTCCTGAAAGACTCACCTCATAAACCAAGAAAGTTGGGCATTATTAAGATTTTGATTTTTTGTTGCTCTTTATTGTGTGACGTCAAAGTGGTTGAAGCCAACACAAGTAAATGAAGGCTTACAACCTAGATAAACTAAAGCTTACGAACTAAAAATAAATAAATTAAAAAAAAAAGTTTAAGAAAACAAAGTTAATAAAAATTAATGAACTAAAAACCAATTTAAAAGTTAAAAAAACAGAAGTTAATAAGAGCTAACGAACTAAAATAAATTCAAAAGTTTACAAAAATAGCTTACAAGCCAGAAAAAAGTAAAGAAAAGACATTGTTTATAAAGAAACCAAACAACATCGACGATGACCCCAGCCACAGCATCACCGTCCGGTACAGCGAGGGAGGCGCAGGACGCATGACCAAGCCTGGCATGCGCGGGTAACCCAAAAGTTAACACGACGATTACTGTCATACTCCGGACAGACAATAATACAAACGGAAAGCCATATTTTTATATTTGTTAGGGAAAAAAATAAATAAAGGAAATTAAATTAGTGGTCCGTTTCGTAGGTAAAATCAATTAGTTTGTTTTCTTACCCCAGTTTTTGGGTTGAGCTCATTTAGGGCTCATGGTTGGCCTCCAAAGGTAATTGTTCGTCCCTGCAGAAACAAAAGAAGAAAAAAAGGCAATGAATGAAACCACATGCCAATTATTATCCTACAAACAGCTCCAAGAAAGGAGATAAACGAACAAATATACATATACGACGAGCCTATACTTACCAAGAAAAACTCTAGGACAGACAGATATACGGACGGACTGAACTTTTGTACCCACATTAGCATCCATCGACCTCCAGATCGTCGATTTGTTCTCATACTGAAGACTCACATTACCTGCAAAGAAATACTTACCTGAAAAGAAATTTGTGCTTACCTGAATACCAGCCGCACTTAGTCCAACCTGAAAAGAAAAGGGATTCAATCAATTTGTTACCTAAGACATTTTATTTTAAATTCATACTCACCACCGTACGAGCTGCATCAAAAAGGGATTTGAACCTGAAGAGATAGGAATTGTACTCGACTTCGATTATACGCCACGTCTGAAAATATACAAGTAAAAAGAGATTTTTTTGTAAGATTACTTTTGCTTCCTTCTTTTTGTATCCTGCTGTTGGAAGCTTTTTATGAACAATTTCCTGTGGGTTCTTTAATTACTCGATATTTTTGAATTCTAAAGATATTGTTAATTTAGAGATAAAACAAGCTAAACCAATCTATCTGTAAATAAACCATGAAATTTTATAACGTTTTTGAAAACGATAATTGAAATGTGATTGGCTTAAGACCATTTGAAAGGTGGTAGGGAAGGGATAAAGAAGGGGTAAGTAGAGGATTGAATTTGGATTGTCTAAGAAAAATTCAGTAGAAAGATATCATTTGAAACCTCCATGGATTTCTGTGGGAGTAGTATTGAAAATACATTCGTAATGTAAATTTTAAAATTAGTTAAGCAAAAATAAATACGCATACAATATGAATGTATGTACATGTGTTATGTAATGAAAGTGTTTTGACATGCACCAAATTAACCCTTATAGTTATTATTTTATATTTTTTCAAAATTGCATTAAGCGATTAGCCAACGGAAACGAAACTTAAACGGACGGCTGAATCTGCTGAAATTTGATTTGGACGGTACGTTTAAGTGCACTTGCAAACAAAATTAGTAAAGTAATGAAAAAAGAATAAATGTATGCGAAACTTTTGAAAAGTAATAATAAATAAAATGATAATAATAAAATCATAAATTAGTAGCAAATAAATATAAAATAAAATTAATTTGTTGCTATTTTTGTTGTAAATGTCTGAGTGATACAGCACGTTTTTCAAGTTTTGGGTAATTGAGCCTGCGGGCAACGTTACGGCGGCGCTAAAGTGAAATTACGGTTAAGTTTGCCTAACTCGGCCTTATGTAAGTGGGAACTTTCAAAATGTCGTTCTCTTTTACTAATTTTTTACTTGACAAATTTTCCAGTAAACGTAGTAGCTTTCAAAATATGTATGTACATTGAAAGTCAAATAACAAAAACTTCAAATAGAAGAAATTTATCTGAGCTTGCTATTTTTACCATATTTCCGTTTCGTATTTTTTAAAACATTTTTACTCACAGAGAATTTAAAATTATTTACCGTTTGATAGACTTACTATCAAAAAGTATAGGGACAAATCTAATTTAATTTTTGGCAAAATTTCGATATTTGATTTGAAAAATAGTTTACTTAAGTATATTGAAATAAGCTATTTTGTGAGAATTAAATCGTAACATACTAATTTTTGTTTCAATATTTTAGAAAACTTTCCACATAAGTCGTTTTGTCGTTAATCAACAGATATTATATAAAATATATTATATAACATTTCATTCACCTCAACGAAAGGTGAATTGCGACTCGTGTGCAAAGATGAGTTCAAGAACAATTTAATTTTAATATCGTGCATTTTGCGTGTTTTTCTTGCACCTTTTCACATGCATATCAATAAACACACAAAATAAAATTCTTAGCAAATAAACCGCAGAAAAATGGCATTTTTTAATCAATTTAAATTTCCTTTTATGTCCACCACTTCGATAGAAAAACTCAACTCCATACATGCATTTTCGCCATGGTTACTCTTTATATAAAATGTCTTTGTAATATAATATAACTGTGTATACATGTCGTCATATTGTTTGATATAAAGTTTATTTCATAAAGCGTAATAAAGCACAACCGCCGTCTAAGGCGTGAGTGGGCCAGGAAGCTAGCACCAACACGCAGTAAACATCGGGATTCCGAGTTCAACTGCCTGTCGCAGTTGACTGGTCTTTCTCTATCTTTTAATTTATTCTGTAAACTATAATTGTGTGTACATTTCATACGTCATAAAGCATAATAAAGCGCAACGGCCGCCAAATGCGTGCGTTCCCTAGGCAGCTTGCATAAACACGCAGTAAACTTCGGGATTCCTAGTTCAACTCCCGGTCGCTGCAAAAATTGGTCTTTTCTTTTTTTTAATTTGTTCTGTAAACTTATAGACATGTTGATAAATAAATAAACAAATGTTGCAAAACAATTCAATGAAGTAAGAAATGTTGTTTCGATCCTCACTTCGGGTCAGGTCTTTTTTTGTTATTACACCCAGATTTTTAAACAAACTAGGTACATATAGGTAATAATTGAAATTGCTTACAAAATAATGTTTGTCTGAATTATAAAATCGATTTCGAGTAAAATTCCCATCAAAATGGGGAGCCTGAAATTGATTTGGGAAAAACGCTATATATGTGTCGATAGACCCTTCCTAGGGCTTCTTTCAGTATGCAGGCCTTGTCGGTACATAGTCCCATCTTCCTGTTGTGTCCACTGCTCCTCTCTAGAAATTCGCATCAAAATGAGCCATTTTGGAATGACGTTTTTGGGAGCCTGAAATTGTCGGTACATAGTCCCATCTTCCAGTTGTGGCCACTGCTCCTCCCCAGAAATTCCCATCAAAATGGGCCATTTTGGAATGACGTTTTTGGTAGCCTGAAATTGATTTGGGAAAAATGCTATATATGTGTCGATAGTGCATTCCTAGGGCTTCTTTCAGTATGCAGGCCTTGTCGGTACATAGTCTCATTTTCCAGTTGTGGCCACTGCTCCTCTCCAGAAATTCCTATCACAATGGGCCATTTTGGAATGACGTTTTTGGTAGCCTGAAATTGATTTGGAAAAAACGCTATATATGTGTCGATAGTGCCTTCCTAGGGCTTCTTTCAGTATGCACGCCTTGTCGGTACATAGTCTCATTTTCCAGTTGTGGCCACTGCTCCTCTCCAGAAAATTCCATTAAAATGGGCCATTTTGGAATGACGTTTTTGGGAGCCTGAAATTGATTTTGGAAAAACTCTAATTTTCATATTAGGGTTTGTGTCTTCGCTAGTTAAATAAGTATTTATCTTCACACACATGTTCGAATATGTGCCGTATTGGTCCACTCCTTCTAGTACCTCCTACACAAAGGGTTAACATTTAGTGAAATATTGATTATTTAATAACTTCTATACTAGTTATTTCTATACTAGTTATAGGTACATATAGGTAATAATTGAAATTGCTTACAAAATAATGTTTGTCTGAATTATAAAATCGATTTCGAGTAAAATTCCCATCAAAATGGGGAGCCTGAAATTGATTTGGGAAAAACGCTATATATAAAACGCTGCCTCTGAAATTCTAGTATTAGTTTATTAGTCACTATTACCTCGAGAAAAATGGGCGAAGTTGCCATGCCCCTTTTGGTACCTCCCACACAAATGGACAGTTTTGAACAAAATGCTAATAGCTTATAACTTTATTACCAGTGCATACAAAGACTTGAAATTTTGTACAATGTAATGCTTTTATAAACACTATGGGGGTGTTTCCCCTAAAACAAAAAAACAACTATGGAAAGTAGGAAAAGTGGAAATAAAGTTACGGTGCAGGGAGTAATAACCCCAGTACCGGCGGCAATTGTTGATGTGCTCCCTAGTCACGTGTCGTCGTTATCCCAAAATAGCGAGCCAAAAACATTTTCAAAGTCTCCTACAGGTGTGGCTGCCTTGGCACCTGTAGTCGTAGTAAGAGTAACAAGCGCAACCAATCCTCCTACAGGTGTGGGTGCCTTGGCGCCTGTAGTCGCAGACAATGCAACAAGCGCACATATAGCCATTGGCAAAAATACGGAGAAGGAAGAGGAGGAACCACGGGAGAGTATAAACTGGACCCAGCCTTCTAGTACAGGTAGGGAATCCGATTCCGACTCCGACTCAAACGAACACGTTAACATTACTGTTTTAGCTAACTCCAAAGACGTCGAGGTCAGCAAGATGGTAGAAGAAGTCAACGCGTGCATGGCACAGCTCACGACAAAAAAGAAGAAGCTATCAGGGGAGAGAGCAAGTCAAGCCCCTCACGAAGGAGACTCCAGTCTGTATCCTGGTGGAGAGGGCGGCGACAAAGTCGATCCAACTACAAAGGAAGCGAGCGCAACCACGGAATCCTCCGGAAAGCTTAGTACATCTAAAAAGATGTCACGATCTTTACGGAAGAGAAAGTTGGTTGATGAAAAAGGTAAGAAGCCACCATCTTATGCCAAAGTAGCCAGAAAGCAATATAGAGACGAGCTCTGCTACGCAGTGATCGACATCAACAGAGCATCTGGCAAAATCCCCACTGACCAACACAACAACGTTGAAGACTTGGTGAATAATAAAATTGTGGAGCACGCTCTCAACTCCGACGACGGGCCCCCAATTCAAATAATGAGCAGCGAGTTCAAAGGGGACACACTGAGGATGAATTTCGCGTCACCAGAATGTATAGAGACCCTCAAAGAGCTTGTGGATAGTATCCCCTCTCCCTGGGAAGGCGCTAAGCTGAAACTGGTGAGAAGGAAGGACATCCCTCAGCTCATAAAAACAACAGTACACGTCAAAGGATGGGGCAGCAATTTCTCATCAGAACGCATGCTCAAACTCTTTGGCCAGCAAAACAAGGGACTGGACGTGAAGAGGTGGGAAGTCTTCCACAGAGAGAATGATCGTGATGGCACTCTCCTTGTGGTGGGTTTGGATCGGCTCTCCATGGCCAGCCTGGTCAAGACGAAGGGTATGGCGTTCTATGTGAACAAAGCAGTCTTCTTCAAAATTGGTAAGGCTTTGGTTGGCGCTGAAAACCGGAAAAATGAGCCAATAAATAATAAAGGCAGCGATGAAGATAAGCGCCCACTGCAGCCAAAAAATGATGAGGGAGCCGAATCTACAATCACTGACTCCCAAGAAGACCGGTTACTGGAGGACCAATGATTGAAGTCATCCAGATAAACCTCCATCGGAGCGAGGCGGCAACCAACGCTTTGATGGAAATAATAAATAAAGGTAAGACTCATATTGCTTTAATCCAAGAACCATGGACGATTCGAAACAAGGTTACTGGCTTAAACCACGTTAATTACCAACTGTTTTATGCAAATACAGGAACTAGACCAAGGACTTGTATTATATGTCACAAACATTTATGTTATCTTTTTTCTCCAGAGTTGTCAACATCGGATGCTACAGTACTGAAACAAGGGAATGGAAGTGTATACCTAGCATCAGTATATCTGCCTTTCGATTCACCGACATTACCACCTACGTCGGAACTACAACGCTTGGTGAGGAAAGTCAAACAAACAGGTAACGAAGTACTAGTAGGTTGCGATGCTAACTCTCACCACGTCGCGTGGGGTAGTACTAACATTAATAAACGGGGCCAGGCCCTAGTAGAATTCTTGAATACTAACGACCTAATAACACTTAACATAGGTAACACGGCTACCTTCGTTAATAGAATAAGGGAAGCAGTATTAGATATAACAATATGTTCAGAAAATCTAATAGACGTGATACAGGAATGGAGGGTCTCTAAAGAACATTCTTTTTCTGATCATCGTTACATAAGGTTTAAGATAGCACGGCCACCGCCGAACCCAATAAGTTTCAGAAATAAGGCCAAAACTAAATGGACAAAATTCGGGAAGCTAATTAGAGAAAGACTAGGGCATGGACTTTTTGAGTGCCTAAGTGTTGAGGATATTGTTGTTGATTACATTACGGATGTATTAGTAAGGTCTTTCGAAGACAGCTGTCCGCTTCGAGAAAGGAAATCAGCCCAAGAGAAGCCTTGGATGACCGGGGAGATTCGCAACATTGGGAAAGAGGTCCGTAGACTTTACAATAGGGCACGCCGTAAAAAATCTCCAGTATACTGGGACGACTACCATAGAAGACTCAGGGAATATAACAAAATCACAAGAACAGCAAAACGAAACTCCTGGAAGCTATTCTGCCAACAGGTCGATAGCGTTAACGATGTTTCTAAAATTAAAAAGTTCCTCTCAAAAACCCATACCCAAACCGAAACAATGGTAGACGATATGGGCAGAAGAGTGGACTCAACCGAAGAGATGGTAAGACTTTTGATGAACACCCATTTTCCGCAAGGTACGACGGGCCAGACTGAGATACCGAACTACAGTGAAAATGAGGAACAACTAATTATATCATTACAGACCATATGGTCAAAGAAGCCGTAAGAAGCTTTTCACCATTTAAGGCACCAGGACCTGATGGAATATTTCCGGCCCTACTACAGATGGAGGTGGATTACATATCAACTCATCTAGCCGCCATTTTCACAGCATGCCTAAAATTCGCATACACACCGAAAGCCTGGCAGGAGGCAAGGGTAGTTTTCATACCTAAACCCGGCAAGGCAAGTTATGCAACACCTAAGGCTTATAGACCAATAAGCCTAACATCGTTCTTACTCAAAACCATGGAGCGTATAGTGGATACCATGATTAAAAGTAAGATACCAGGCGAAATGCTAAAATTTAGACAACATGCCTATGTTAAAGGGCGATCGGTGGACACCGCCCTACACGATGTAGTACACAACATAGAAGAATCCTTCAATGGAAAGATGTATACACTTGCGGTATGTATAGACATTGAAGGGGCGTTCAATAATGTACGGACCGACACACTCATCCAATCCTTAGACCAGTTTCAGGTGGACCGGGCTCTCCGAGACTGGATAAGCCACATGCTAAGGAATAGATGGATAAATTGTGGGTCCCACGACATAAAAATAAGAGACAGAGTAGCACAGGGAACACCACAGGGCGGTATATTATCACCACTCCTGTGGGTCACTACTATAAATAGTCTCCTAAGGATACTAACGGATGAAGGACTTAAACCAGTCTGTTACGCAGATGACGTTATAATACTTCTGACGTTATAATACTTCTTCCTAATCAACTTTGTAGAAGTGCCGAAACGGCTCTAAAAATTGCATATGACTGGGCTCGACCGAGATTTCTAAATGTAAACCCAGAAAAGACAGAGATATGTCTGTTCACAAGGAAAAAGAAGATTGGTCAGTATGATGACCCACATTTCCTAAATAAAACAATTCCAGTTTCCAACAGGGTTAAATACTTAGGTGTTAATCCTGGACAGGAAACTAAATTGGAAGTGCCACATAGAAGAACGAGCAAACAAGGCTCACATATGCTGGGCACTATGTAGAAGAGCCATTAGCTCAAAATGGGGCCTTAATCCAAGTATGACACAATGGCTCTACAAGAGCGTAATCAGACCTATTTTGACTTACGCATCAGTAGTGTGGTGGACATCAATGAAGAATAAGTGCAACATAATGATATTACAAAAGGTCCAACGAATGTGTTGTCTCGGCATAAGCGGGACAATGAGGACCACATCCAGTAGGGCATTGGAGACGATCTTGAATATCCAACCAATAGAAATACAGATTAGATATGAAGCTGCCCTCACGGCGACGAGGCTCAAAGTGATGGGCGAATGGATCGAAAGCGATCACGTGTCATATCATCCAAAGATAGCTGAGGTAGTGACGGTGGATTTAACTGACATATCATCAGTATCCGACAGAATACCTGAAAGATCAATGGTTGCTGAGTGTGAGACCATGATACCAGACAGACAATCCTGGATTGATGGAACCGTAGTACAGACAACATCTGGAAATTGATGTTATACAGATGGATCGAAACTAGGGGAGAGAACGGGGCTAGGACTTTACATCGAAGAACCGGAAACCGAACTCTTATTCCGTCTGCCAGACCATAACACAGTCCTGCAGGCGGAAGTCCGAGCAATTACAGAATGTGTGAGCTGGCTTGGGACTAACACAAGACCAACAAAGGTGAATATTTTCACAGATAGCCAAATGGCTATTAGGGCGATAACGTCTAGAACGGTGAGGTCGAGGACCGTTTTAGATTGTAAAATGGCGATTAACGCCTACTCCGAATACGGCACTATATGCATCATATGGGTGCCTGGCCATTGCGGAGTAAGGGGTAACGAGAAAGCAAACGCCTTGGCATCTAGAGCCAGAGACTTGCAAACAACAACATTAGATAACGCAAAACCCTTCAGAGTTATGCGTTCTGAACTACAAATATGGGCGAAGAACGCCCATATCACGCTATGGAATAGTGAAAACGTTGGGAAGACAACGAAGGTCTTGTGGGGTGACCCAAACGAGGACAAGGCCAAGACCTTACTGAGATTGAGCAAGGTAGAAATTAGTAAGATCATGAGCGTCCTTACAGGACACACATGCTTACAAGCACACCTACATAGGATAGGAGTTGTAGATGACAGCATATGTAGGGCATGCGGGGAGGATGACGAAACATTGGAGCATTTCCTCTGCCACTGCCCAGCGTTCGCCAACAATAGATCACGTTTCTTAGGAAATGATGCTATACTAGACTTGACCCAACTTAGGGGCGTAGACTGGAAGAAGATTAAGGACTATGTCGACAGCACAGAGTTCCTAAAATAGCTTACCGACCTTTCTAAAAAATAACAATTTAGAGCGCACAAAAGGCCGAATACTGGCTTACGTGTATGTCCAAGGACATGAGGTGGAATTTCACCGCCTCCTCTTCTCAACCTAACCTAACCTAACCTAATGCTTTTATAATAACTAGAGTCCAGAGATAAATGGGCGTTATTGGCCCGGCCCTTTTGGTGCCTCCCGCACAAATGGGCCTTTTTGTACCAAAAGTTAACAGCTTTTAACTTTAGTACCAGTGCATACAAATACTTGAAATTTCATACAGGCAATGCTTCTATAGTACCTAGAGTCTAGAGAAAAGTGGCCGTAATTGGCACGGCCCTTTTGGTACCTTCCACACAAATGGATGATTTTACACCAAAAGTTAACAGCTTTTAACTTTAATACCAGTACATACAAATACTTGAAATTTTGTACAGTGTAGTGCTTTTATAGTACCTTTTTGGTACCTCTCACACAAATGGCCAATTTGTGCCAAAGCAAACAGCCTTGAACTTTAATACCAGTACATACTTCAAAGTTATTAAATGCAATTTTAATTGATAACACTTGAAATTAAACAAAAAAATAAATAAATTTACTAATATTTTTTGAGACTCAAGGTGAGGGGATTTATTAGTCGGTTTACCCAACTGAACTTGCTTACTTGTTTTTGTTAAACTTTAGCATATTGTAAGGTTTAACACACTATTAACATCTTTTGACCCGTCCTTGAATTTCGAGCTCGATGTTCAGGTAGACCTTTTTGGGGTTTTCTTTTTTTTAAGCACCATTGTGCTACTTTAGTGGTATAAATTTTAATTATTAGAAACTAAATTTTAAGGCTATGTTTGCCAAAGGCTATATTGTTCTTTAAGATAATTTTTTTATTCTTATGTAAATGTTTATTAAAAGGTCGGCTGACCCAATATGTATTAATGACCCTAGGTCAATATTTTCGTTGTTAATTATAAAAAGTTTATAAATGAATTTTATTGAATTTGAAAACATGATACATTAAATCTTTCACTTAAAGAGGAATGTTGGGTAAAGGTAATTCGTAGCGGGTAAAGGGTCATCATAGGGACATTGCCAAATGAGGGGTACTTGCCATGTCAATGGAGACAGGGTGGGGCAAATGTACCTCGGTATGGCACCGACATCTGGTCATACCACAAACCGCAGGTAAGATACTACAGTGACTAAAGAAAACAAGGTGGAAATATATTTAAAATCTACTTTTTTTGTAAACGTTTTGGTTCCGTGGCATGGAATGTTTATTTAAATAAGTTTGCGCGCTGATTAATACGGGTCAAGAACTTACCAACCTGATAGAGCTAGCCAGGGTGATTTCATCTAACCATGTCCAATCTGACTTTGTATTTTTCCATTATTTTCGACCTCATCAGCTTATGCTACATTCAGCAAATAGCCGGCGCGTAACATACATATATGGCGCCCAACAGCAAAATACAATTTTGTGAACTATATCCCAATATTACAATATAATTATGTGAATTATATTTCAACCACAAAATATAATTATTTAAACTATATCCAAACGAAAATGCATTCATTGTATTTTGACTTTTCGATTTTAAGTTGTTTCTCCGACTCTCTAGAACTACAGTTCAATAAAAATGTTGTACATGAGTCACTGTATGTATCATACCAAATTATATCCGTGTAGGAAACATATGCAGAGGTTAGCGATAGGAATAAAAAAAGGTGGTTTGATTTTTCTGAATTATTTGCAACGGTTTTGCAATTTCATAAGACATAATTACTGGTGTCCTGCGTAACATGCCTGGTATTTATTGCTACGAATTTGTGAATCCAAATTGCAAATGAGACATTCGGAATCTGACATCTGTAAATCTCGATGTGGTTTTAAGATGATGATGGACCTTGAAGACCAGACTGACGACTTAGAGTAGTTCAGTTGACGTAGCGCAAGGAAGTCATTTTATTGAAACACATTGTGTTCGACCTTTTTGTATTCAGACTTTGTCTGATCTTTGACATCGGATAACAGGCGAAACGAAATAGTGGAACATAGGTTGAAATACTTCAAACAGATTTCCGATTTATTAATATTTAAACAACTTCTGAGACATCTATTAATGAAATCTTCACTTGAAAGATACTGATGATCCAGAACATGTAGAATATACTTCGGTATATATGGCATTCTAAGAATATACGATGACCTTTTTATGACCTATGAATGAAAATTTCTCAGCATTCCCCTGAAGCTATATTATATTTTTCTTAAGCATTTAAATCGTGCATATTTTTTGTAAATTAAAATTATCCAAAAGCGCATCACGCGATCTTCTTCAACCGCTCCATCAACTCGAAATAATTCCTTGAATAATTCATTCACAAGTACTAGAGGTAGATGATCTCCCACGACTAGAGTTTACAGAAGATCTGTTAGTACTAAACCTATTAATTATTTGAACGCTTCATCGACTTCTGTTAGAGTAGAGGCACAGCTCCAATTTCTATAACACCCCGGACATCGAACTCAACTTCAACTGATTCTGCGGAACCAATTAATAAAACAATCGTAGAAAAGGACATTTCTTTTCCAGAGCCAGACCCTTTAAATCAGTTCGAAGATTCCAATAATTCGAATATTCTGCTAGAAATGACCTCTGAAGATCAGGACCATGGTGAACCCCCACCCTTGACAGATCGAACTGATAATACCGATCTCAGCTCCACACAAGCTCTAATGGTTTACTTTAGAGAGGTGATGAGAGAGACCCAGGATGAATTTAGAAGGTAGTTTATTTCAATTAAAGAGACATTAGGACAATCTGGTAGTACTAGAACTTCGCCAGGCCATACGATCAATGAAGGTCGACCTCCAGGCTATCCGGCCAGATCATCTTCAGACTTTTCCACGGGATTCTCTACAAATCTCAAAGATTGGAAGATATCTTATAATGGGACTGGCAGCGTATCCGACTTTTTATTCAAAGTCGATACACTGACTCAAAGATCCAAATGCCCTCTCGACCATTTAATGGCAAATTTCCAAGTTTTTCTCTCAGGAAAAGCTAATGATTGGTTTTGGATGTACACTAAACAAAATCCTAACATAACTTATGCCCCCTTAAAAACGGCCATGGCCCGAGAATCTCTACTCGAAGACAACATAACAAAGAAAAATATGACGACTTCCATTCAGCTATGGTCCAAATGAATCAAAGATTGAAAAATCCAATGCCTGATTCTTCAATGATACATATTATAAAGAAGAATGTGAACCCCAATCTCAAAATAATGCTTTTCATATCTGACCCGAAAGACCTAGGCGAACTTAGAGACATAGCCAGAAAAGCAGAGAAGGTTTAGGTTAGGGTGGCAGCCGTATTTTTTTTATACAACCTCACATAGAACAGTTTAGGTCCCTAGTGTTACCACGGGCTGAAATGCCCCTCATCGAAACCAACCTGTTTGATATACAAATTTGTCGATAGTACGAATATCGGTACTGGAAAGATCTGTTAGGCTGCCTAGAAAAGCCGACCGCAGTATGTCCAGTCGTCGTTTACTCAGAGCGGGGAAGTCGCATAGCAAGTGCTCAATGTTCTCCACTTCTTCCTCATCTCCACATCTTCTGATTCGGCGAACACGCCCAATCTTTTGGCGTGTTCGCCGATCAAACTGTGTCCCGTCAGAACTGATACTAACGTAGACAATCTTTGCCTCTCTAGTGCGAGGAGATATTTTGATCTTCTCAGGTCATACCTTGGCCAGATTTGTCTAGCTACTCTGCAGGTGCCGATTTCTGTCTATCTTTCGTTGGACTGCCTCTTGCCTAAGCCAAAGCTTGCACGTGGATAGTGGCGCACCAATATATGCAAATTCTTCGAGAATTTGTAATGTCGTCCCTTTCCTAGCAAGTTCATCGGCTTTGCAGTTCCCCGGGATATCCCTATGCCCAGGCACCCATATGAGGTTTATATTAAACTGCTCAGCCATTTCGTTAAGAGATCTGCGGCAGTCGAGGGCTGTTTGTGAATTTAGGGATGTTGCCTCCAGAGAATTGATCGCAGCCTGGCTGTCCGAGTAAATTACAACGCCAGTGTTGGTTACTATGTTGCGACTCAGCCACTTGGCTACTTCCCATATTGCCATTATTTCGGCTTGATGGACACTGCAGGTATCTGGTAGTCTGTGAGCTATATCCAATCTAAGCTCTGCACAGTGTACTCCGAAGCCAACCTTTTCATCAAGCTTCGAACCATCCGTGTAAAAGTGGAGATGGTTTCTATTACCTGGTATTCTTCCAACCCATTCATCTCTGGCGGGAATCATAGTGATGTAATTTCTCTCGAATGTGTACACAGTTTGTATATAGTCCACTCGGTCGGTTACCATAGCACTACACTTTGATATCCTCATGTGACCGTAGTTTTTATACCTCCACATTCAGGGACGTATACAGAGGGGGGGCCGAGCCCCCCCGAAATGTTTTAAACGTAGGCATAAACTGTTTACAATTTTCAAAATCACTCAAAAAAACACGAAAAATATTTGGAAGGCCGTTAAAAAAAAACAATACAAAAGCGTAAAAAATGGTAACAGTAAAAGTAATAACAACTAAAAATAAGAAAAGTGCATGGTTTCCTTGCTAAAACTTTTTAAATTATGCATCGATTTTCTTCGGAATGGTCTCAATTTATTCATAACCTTTCAGAGTTTACGATAAAATCATAAAAATATGACAATTATGCGTTTCTAGATGTTTTTATGAGGCTTTTATTTAAAAATTATTAAAATTTTCTCAAAAATATGATTTTTTGCAATACTTTGTAAGATATCGTCGAAACCGCTGAACGGATGGACAATTGTATTGTGCGATGTTGAAGGCTACTTAATTCAGAAGTTTGTAAAGCTTACCTGAACCAATTCGGATGAATGGGTCTCTAGTTATGCCATAATATGTGGTTCAACCTCTCTTTTTTCTTAGCCTAAAGGGTTGTCTCTTTAAATTCTCGCGATAAGCTGTGATATGGAAAGAAATTAGTGGTTAAACCACATATAGTGGCATAACTCGAGGACCATTTATCCGATTTGGTTGAGGAAAGTTTTAAAGACTTAAATATTAAGTAGCCTTCAACTTCATATAATACCATTTTCCATCCGTTCAGCGGTTTCGACGATATACGAGTATTACAAAATATTGCAAAAAAATTTGATTTTTTTATAAAATTTTAATATTTTTAAAATAAAACTCCCATAAAATAATCTAAAAATGAACAAATGTTATATTTTTATGATTTTATCGTAAAGTCTGTTCGGTCATGAATTAAACGAGCCCATACCGAAGAAAATCGATGCATAATTTAAAAAGTTACATTTAATTTAGTAAGGTTTTAACTTTAAAACAATTTTGCTATTATTTAACAGAAAAAAGCGGCTGGGAGAACAAACTATTTTTGTTATTCTAGCATACGTCTCTTTCTTTTTTATTTCAGAAATAAAAATTTTATATTTTAATATAAAGAACATAAATCGTACGACATCGACGCGAACTCTGTCAATATTGGCCAATGTGTTGGGTTTACCCTATAGACACGGTATCTAATTGTACATGTCCAGAGCCATATCATTGGGCAAAATGATCTTATCCATGGATTACATCCAAATTAGACTAAATTATCCTGAGTTTTTTTGAGCCTAAAGGTTGCTTCGTGATTCGGATATTAGCGATCATCGTTGGAACATATAGAGTAAATAATCAATGTTGCCATTTCGGTAAACAAATCACAAAAAAGGAAAAAAATACTTACGAGTTGTTGCAGTATTATCATTAGGGTCACACTTCCAAGAGGTGTATGCGATTTGGAAAAGTCGACAAGGAAATAAATGGCTAGTCCATCCATGACACATGCTACGAAATTTCAGATCATGTTTTATACCCGTATTTTAATAGGACACTGCTTGGTGAGAATCTTGAAAACAAACAGAAATAAGTCTTATAATCATAGTACATTTAATTTTCAATTTGTGTACGCTTACCTGTTGCGTCTTGATTAATTGATAACATGGTCCTTTATGTGCATTTGTGTACGCTTGATCAAAAAATATAAATCATTTAGAAAATTAAATAGCAATAGGAGCATCTACACACAATACTTACCGGTCACTGGCATTAATAACTACCTTCTTTTTGTCCGAATGATAACAATAAAGAACATACATCGTACGACCTTTGGTTATATTTGATGTTCTCCAAGACCGTATGATGATCAGTGACTCCTACGCGTTAAACAATTGGGTTCACCCTATATATACGGTAATTGTACATGTCCAGAGCCATAGCATTGGGCAAAATTATCTTATCGATGAATTACATCCCAATTAGACTAAATTATCCCGATTTTTTTGGAGCCAAAAGGTTACTTCGCTATGCTTATATTAGCAACCATCGTTGAAGCATATGGTGCAAAAAATTAATGTTGCCATTTCTGGTGATACAGGTTTAATTAATGAAATGAGTAAACAAATCACAAAACAATAACTTACGTTGTTGCAGATATTTTCGTTAGGACCACACTTCTAAGAGGTCTATGAGATTTGGAAAAGTAGACACGGAAACAAATTGCCATCCATCCATCGCTAGGAGAGAGTTCTTTCCGCCCGCCTCTCTCTCCATCAAACTTTGACACTTGCTTGTAAAAAGTTGCCGAGTGTGAATCTGGACATTACCTACGTATGCCTCTATGTTCAGATTCACACCCGGCAACTTTTTCCAAGCAAGTGTCAAAGTTTGACAGAGAGAGACGCCAAATTACAGCGTGTGTTGAGGTGTCTATGTTCGTCCCAATTTACACGGGGCAATTTTATCAGCGGTTTAATGGTGTTTGTAGGGGAGGCAGTTGGAAAGGGAAGGGAAAAAACTCTCGTACTCGATAGAAAGTTTTGTTTTTCATTCGCACTTTGAAACAACAACAATACACACAGGAATAGCCGTGGAAACCGTATAAAAATCGTCTTTTCACAGGATGATACAATCTTGCGAAATGTTCTCTTAATACTCACCCTAAGCCTTTAGGAATTCTCTCGTTTTTTTTACTTTTTTTGCATACACAATACTTAGTCCTAGACACACGAGGCAATTTCTTCCAAGCGGAAAGTACTCTCTGTATCTCTCCTACAAACTTTGACACTTGCTTGAAATAAAATTGCCTTGTGTGAATCAGACTTTATAAACATTTTTACAAATCGCACATAAAATATTAATGTTTAGCTTTGGTTTCATTAAAATATAAAAAGTTAGAAACTAAAATCTAAACACATTAGATTAATTTTAATTGAATGTCCGGAACTAAGATTTTGAAATCGTCAAATCATATTCGTTATCGATTTGTGTTTTTACTTTTTGCAGTTTTTATCGACTCCTATTTCCAATATTTTTAAAATCCAATGAAAAAATAAAAAAATTGAGAACCGTAACTCGGAAAATAGATATCTCCGAATAATTATCAAATTTTTTTTAAATATACTTTTCTCATCACACGAATGACCTTAACCATTTTGATTTTCAATGGTAGTTGAACTTTATCATGTAAATTATTGCAACTTTTGTCTTATTTTCACATATTTTGATTAACAGCAAAAATTTTCAGCAAACTGCAAATTTTTCAGCAGTGCGTTTGCTAATGCAACTTGCAAACTTTTTGCTATTACAGCAGAAAATGTGCTGTATTAGCAGAAAAAATGTTTGCTAAAAATTAGCAGGCGTTGTTTGTTATTAACAGCAAACAATTTTTTTGGGTGTAGGATTGGAGATTTTGACGTCTAGAATCAGAATCTATGCATTAAAACAGAAACCCAAGAAAAAATGTTGTTTTTGTCGACCGGTGTAATTATTGGTTGGCTTTAAATTTATGATAACCAGATATGGCGAAAATTAAGTTAAAATTACATATATGATTTCTTATCTATCTACCTTTTTAACATGTAGGTTGCAGTGATGGAATGAGTTTGCACAATCGTGTATGTAAATTTGACTTTATATTGGGTGTGGTAATAAGTAGTACGGTTTTGGCCATTACACAGAACTCATCACGGTATTTGCAAACGATTAACCTAGATATAATAAAGGCTTACGAAATCATAAAATTGGCAACGACTAAATTAAGTGACATGCGTAGAAATTCAGATGCGGAGTTTGATAAACTGTTTGAAGAATCCACACAACTTGCAAGAAGTTTTGGAATAGAAGCTGCACTACCTAGAAGAGTAGGCACTCAAAAGTATAGGGCTAATATTCCTGGTTCAGATGCCAAGGCGTATTTTAGGACAACATTGTTCATACCATATCTGGACGAAGTAATATCACATTTAAATAATAGATTTTCCGAACATGAAGCTATAATTACAAGTCTGTTTAATATCGTTCCGATACGAGTTGTAAATCTAATAAAGGAAGATTTCGAATATAAAACTAAGGAACTTAACTTCCATTACCTACACAATAAACGCAATTTTTTAATTGTTTATCTTTGTTATGGAAAAAAACGTTGGGCCCCCCGAACCAAAATCCTGGATACGTCCCTGTCCACATTGATAGGCAGTTTAATCTTATTGCCGCTTTGGTTGCAACTTCTCTCGCCACAATATTAATCGGCAGTATATGTAGTAGGGCTTGTAGAGACTCGGTCGCTGTAGTCCTTAAGGCTCCGCTTATGCTCAGGCAGGCTGTTCTCTGAACCTTTGTTAGTAGGTTGGTGATGGTTAGTTTGTCAGTTGCCGTCCACCATACCACAATGCCGTATAGCAGTATAGGACGAACTACTGCTATATATATCCAGTGGACGATTTTAGGAGAGAATTCTTTGCAATTTTAATTGATAACACTTGAAATTAAACAAAAAAATAAATAAATTTACTAATATTTTTTGAGACTCAAGGTGAGGGGATTTATTAGTCGGTTTACCCAACTGAACTTGCTTACTTGTTTTTGTTAAACTTTAGCATATTGTAAGGTTTAACACACTATTAACATCTTTTGACCCGTCCTTGAATTTCGAGCTCGATGTTCAGGTAGACCTTTTTGGGGTTTTCTTTTTTTTAAGCACCATTGTGCTACTTTAGTGGTATAAATTTTAATTATTAGAAACTAAATTTTAAGGCTATGTTTGCCAAAGGCTATATTGTTCTTTAAGATAATTTTTTTATTCTTATGTAAATGTTTATTAAAAGGTCGGCTGACCCAATATGTATTAATGACCCTAGGTCAATATTTTCGTTGTTAATTATAAAAAGTTTATAAATGAATTTTATTGAATTTGAAAACATGATACATTAAATCTTTCACTTAAAGAGGAATGTTGGGTAAAGGTAATTCGTAGCGGGTAAAGGGTCATCATAGGGACATTGCCAAATGAGGGGTACTTGCCATGTCAATGGAGACAGGGTGGGGCAAATGTACCTCGGTATGGCACCGACATCTGGTCATACCACAAACCGCAGGTAAGATACTACAGTGACTAAAGAAAACAAGGTGGAAATATATTTAAAATCTAGAATATACTTCGGTATATATGGCATTCTAAGAATATACGATGACCTTTTTATGACCTATGAATGAAAATTTCTCAGCATTCCCCTGAAGCTATATTATATTTTTCTTAAGCATTTAAATCGTGCATATTTTTTGTAAATTAAAATTATCCAAAAGCGCATCACGCGATCTTCTTCAACCGCTCCATCAACTCGAAATAATTCCTTGAATAATTCATTCACAAGTACTAGAGGTAGATGATCTCCCACGACTAGAGTTTACAGAAGATCTGTTAGTACTAAACCTATTAATTATTTGAACGCTTCATCGACTTCTGTTAGAGTAGAGGCACAGCTCCAATTTCTATAACACCCCGGACATCGAACTCAACTTCAACTGATTCTGCGGAACCAATTAATAAAACAATCGTAGAAAAGGACATTTCTTTTCCAGAGCCAGACCCTTTAAATCAGTTCGAAGATTCCAATAATTCGAATATTCTGCTAGAAATGACCTCTGAAGATCAGGACCATGGTGAACCCCCACCCTTGACAGATCGAACTGATAATACCGATCTCAGCTCCACACAAGCTCTAATGGTTTACTTTAGAGAGGTGATGAGAGAGACCCAGGATGAATTTAGAAGGTAGTTTATTTCAATTAAAGAGACATTAGGACAATCTGGTAGTACTAGAACTTCGCCAGGCCATACGATCAATGAAGGTCGACCTCCAGGCTATCCGGCCAGATCATCTTCAGACTTTTCCACGAGATTCTCTACAAATCTCAAAGATTGGAAGATATCTTATAATGGGACTGGCAGCGTATCCGACTTTTTATTCAAAGTCGATACACTGACTCAAAGATCCAAATGCCCTCTCGACCATTTAATGGCAAATTTCCAAGTTTTTCTCTCAGGAAAAGCTAATGATTGGTTTTGGATGTACACTAAACAAAATCCTAACATAACTTATGCCCCCTTAAAAACGGCCATGGCCCGAGAATCTCTACTCGAAGACAACATAACAAAGAAAAATATGACGACTTCCATTCAGCTATGGTCCAAATGAATCAAAGATTGAAAAATCCAATGCCTGATTCTTCAATGATACATATTATAAAGAAGAATGTGAACCCCAATCTCAAAATAATGCTTTTCATATCTGACCCGAAAGACCTAGGCGAACTTAGAGACATAGCCAGAAAAGCAGAGAAGGTTTAGGTTAGGGTGGCAGCCGTATTTTTTTTATACAACCTCACATAGAACAGTTTAGGTCCCTAGTGTTACCACGGGCTAAAATGCCCCTCATCGAAACCAACCTGTTTGATATACAAATTTGTCGATAGTACGAATATCGGTACTGGAAAGATCTGTTAGGCTGCCTAGAAAAGCCGACCGCAGTATGTCCAGTCGTCGTTTACTCAGAGCGGGGAAGTCGCATAGCAAGTGCTCAATGTTCTCCACTTCTTCCTCATCTCCATATCTTCTGATTCGGCGAACACGCCCAATCTTTTGGCGTGTTCGCCGATCAAACAGTGTCCCGTCAGAACTGATACTAGAGAAAAGTGGCCGTAATTGGCACGCCGCTTTTGGTACCTTCCACACAAATGGACGATTTTACAGCTTTTAACTTTAATACCAGTACATACAAATACATAAAATTTTGTACAGTGTAGTGCTTTTATAGTACCTAGAGTCCAGAGAAAAGTGACCGTTATTGAGACGGGCCTTTTGGTACCTCTCACACAAATGGACAATTTGTACCAAAAGCGAACAGCCTTGAACTTTAATACCAATACATACTTTAAAGTTATTAAATGCAATTTTAATTGATAACACTTGAAATTAAACAAAAAAATAAATAAATTTACTAATATTTTTTTGAGACTCAAGGTGAGGGGATTCATTAGTGGGTTTACCCAACTGAACTTGCTTACTTGTTTTGTTAAACTTTAGTATGTTGTAAGGTTTAACACACTACATATTAACATCTTTTGACCCGTCCTTGAATTTCGAGCTCGATGTTTAGGTAGACCATTTTGGGGGTTTCTTTTTTTAAGCACCATTGTGCTACTTTAGTGGGATAAATTCCAGATCTTATTTTATTTATTAGAAAATTTTAAGGCTATGTTTGCCAAAGGCTATATCATTCTCTAAGATAATTTTTTTTATTCTTATGTAAATGTTTATTAAAAGGTCGGCTGACCCAATATGTGTTAATGACCTTAGGTCAATATTTTCGTTGTTAATTATAAAAAGTTTATAAATGAATTTTATAAAACATGAAACATTAAATCTTTCACTTAAAGAGGAATGTTGGGTAAAGGTAATTCGTAGCGGGTAAAGGGTCATCATAGGGACATTGCCAAATGAAGGGTACTTGCCCTGTCAATGGAGACAGGGCAATGTACCTCGGTATGGCGCCGACATCTGGTCATACCACAAACCGCAGGTAAGATACTACAGTGACTCAGGAAAACAAGGTGGATATATATTAAAAATCTACTTTTTTTTATAAACGTTTTGGTTCCGTGGCATGGAATGTTTATTTAAATAAGTTTGCGCGCTGATGAATACGGGTCAAGAACTTACCAACCTGATAGAGCTAGCCAGGGTGATTTCATCTAACCATGTCCAATCTGATATGCAGAGGTTAACGATAGGAATAAGAAAATGTGGTTTGATTTTTTTTTAATTATTTGCAATGGTTTTGCAATTTCATAAGACATAATTATTGGGGTCCTGCATAACATGCCTGGTATTTATTGCTATGAATTTGTGAATCCAAATTGCAAATGAGACATTCGGAATCTGACATCTGTAAATCTCGATGTGGTTTTAAGATGATGATGGACCTTGAAGGCCAGACTGACGACTTAGAGTAGCGCAAGTAAGTCATTTTATTGAAACACATTGTGGCCACTGCTCCTCTCCAGAAATTCCCATCAAAATGGGCCATTTTGGAATGACGTTTTAGGTAGCCTGAAATTGATTTGGGAAAAATGCTATATATGTGTCGATAGTGCATTCCTAGGGCTTCTTTCAGTATGCAGGCCTTGTCGGTACATAGTCTCATTTTCCAGTTGTGGCCACTGCTCCTCTCCAGAAATTCCCATCAAAATGGGCCATTTTGAAATGACGTTTTTGGGAGCCTGAAATTGATTTTGGAAAAACGCTATATATAGGTCGATAGAGCCTTCCTAGGGCTTCTTTCAGTATGCAGGCATTGTCGGTACATAGTCCCATCTTCCAGTTGTTTCCACTCCAGAAATTCCCATCAAAATGGGCCATTTTAGAATGACGTTTTTGGGAGCCTGAAATAGATTTTTGAAAAACGCTAAAAACGCCTCAAATACCCCGACTTTTAATTTTCATATTAGGGTTTGTGTCTTCGCTAGTTAAATAAGTATATATCTTCACACACATGTTCGAAGATGTGTCCGTCTAGTACCTCCCACACAAAGGGTTAACATTTAGTGAAATATTGATTATTTAATAACTTCTATACTAGTTATTTGAAGCTTCTGAAATTCTACACATAGTTTTAGTTTATTCGTCACTATTACCTCGAGAAAAATGGGCGAAGTTTCCATGCCCCTTTTGGTACCTCCCACACAAATGGACAGTTTTGAACCAAATGCTAATAGCTTATAACTTTATTACCAGTGCAAACAAAGACTTGAAATTTAGTACAGTGTAATGCTTTTATAGTAAATAGAGATAAATGGGCGTTATTGGCCCGGCCCTTTTGGTACCTCCCACACAAATGGACCTTTTTGTACGAAAAGTTAACATTGTGTTCAACCTTTTCGTATTCAGACTTTGTCTGATCTTTGACATCGGATAATAGGCGAAACGAAATAGTGGAACATAGGTTGAAATACTTCAATGTATTGAAATCAAACAGATTTCCGATTTATTAATATTTAAACAACAACAGACATCTATTAATGAAATCTTCACTTGAAAGATACTGATGATGCAGAACATATAGAATATACAGTATACTTCGGTATCTATGGCATTCTAAGAATATACGATGACCTTTTTATGACCTATGAATGAAAATTTCTCAGCATTCCCCTGAAGCTATATTATATTTTTCTTAAGTATTTAAATCGTGCATATTTTGTTTGTAAATTAAAATTATGCAAAAGCGAGTCACGCGATCTTCATCAACCGCTCCATCAACACGAAATAATTCCTTAAATAATTCATTCACAAGTACTAGAGCTAGATGATCTCCCGCGACTAGAGTTTACAGAAGATCTGTTAGTACTAAACCTATTAATTATTTGAACGCTTCATCGACTTCTGTTAGAGGTAGAGGCACAGCTCCAATTCCTATAACACGCCGGACATCGAACTCAACATCAATTTATTCTGCGGAACCAATTAATAAAACAATCGTAGAAAACGACATTTCTTTTCCAGAGCCAGACCCTTTAAATCAGTTCAAAGATTCCAATAATTCGAATATTCTGCTAGAAATGGCATCTGAAGATCAGGACCATGGTGAACCCCCACCGTTGACAGCTTGAACTGATAATACCGACCTCAGCTCCACACAAGCTCTAATGGTTTACTTTAGAGAGGTGATGAGAGAGACCCAGGAAGAATTTAGAAGGGAGCTTATTTCCATTAAAGAGACATTAGGACAATCTGGTAGTACTAGAACTTCGCCAGGCCATACGATCAACGAAGGTCGACCTCCAGGCTATCCGGCCAGATCATCTTCAGACTTTTCCACGGGATTCTCTACAAATCTCAAAGATAGGAACATATCTTATAATGGGACAGGCAGCATCTCCGACTTTTTATTCAAAGTCGATACACTGGCTCAAAGATCCAAATGCCCTCTCGACCATTTAATGGCAAAACAAAATCCTAACATAACTTATGCCTCCTTAAAAACGGCCATGACCCGTGAATTTGGTACATTGGAAGGCGACCATGAAGTCATATTAAGAATATCTACTCGAAGACAACATAACTAAGAAAAATATGACTTCCATTCAGCTGTGGTCCAAATGAATCAAAGATTGAAAAATCCAATGCCTGATTCTTCAATGATAGAAATTATAAAGAAGCATGTGAACCCCAATCTCAAAATAATGCTTTTCATATCTGACCCGAAACACCTAGGCCAACTTAGAGACATAGCCAGAAAAGCAGAGAAAGTCATTCTCGAAAATAAAGCGCAAATAAGTCATACGGCACACAGTATACTTTTTTCCTATGTGAGCGCTCAAAAATGATTTTTTTTTAATTTTTGATTTTAATGTAAAACAAACTGAATTTTCCAAATCTAATATTCTTTTTATTGTGTGACTTTTAGTTCGGAAGTTATTCAGCATTTAATCCGTATTAATTTCTTAAATTTTGCATAATAAAAAATTGTCTATACTTTTAAATATGTAAATGTATACCATTTGCAAATAGTTCAATGAATATGCGTTATTACTTTTATCTTTGATAGACGAATCTATCTACTATAGAAGGTAGGTAAACTTTTTATTTAAAAAGCGACACAAATTAAACTTTTAACTATTTTCCTAAAAAAGGGAAAAAAATCCGCTAACATGGATTTGTAGCCCTAACTGTCCTTTGTACATATATGCACAATTTTGCTGCAAGAAACTGCAAGTAAAGCGGTAGCGCGGCATTGTTTTCATAAAATCGTATTATTTTGAAAAAATCTCATTATTTTGAGTTTATATTTTATTTGTACGTAAAAGTTAAAAATGAAAAGTGACCGTGTAAATATATTTGACACTTCAAACAAAAATAAATGCATAATAAAAAGCGGTGTTTCGTATAATATTGACTTAAAATATCAATTGTGTATTAATTAAAATAACGTATTTACAATGAATAATTTTGAAATATCAATACGCGACCTTTGTAGTGCAAGTTTTGAAATGCATGCGAAGGCACAAAATATTACGGAAAAGTCATTCCTTAATGCACTGTTGAAAAAGATTTGCGAGAAATTTAAATTGAAAGAAAATTGTAAAAAAAAAATAAAAATTAACTATATAAATTCGTTAAATACTTTTGCAAAAAATGGAATGAAAGTTCAAGATCGACTACTGTTTTTCTTCAATTAAATAAGAATCGCCGTATTTTTGGTATTTAGCATCGATTAATTTATGTAACAAGATAAAATTAAATACATGCTCAACATATGGCGTATCAAGTGAAAATAAACGTGGGCGCCCACGAAAGCCGTATGAAGACTCTGCGCAATCTAGTAAGCGTAGAACGGTAAATTCTATATCAGAAGATATATGTTTAGATGAAGCGTATAATGTTTAAAAGCATCATTTAGGCAAGCAAAATGATTTAAATAAACTGTTTGCTGTTGAGTATTTGTAAAAGAATACATCAGAAACTGTTGGAAAGTCTAAAGAAGCCGTCAAAAATCCCGGAATTACGGTGGAAGATTTTTCCAACTCGGAAGCGTTAGCATTATATATGGACTTGGATCTATCATGCAGACAGTACAAAATAATTCGCAGTTCTCTGGCAAAGAAAGGTTTTCGAGGATTGCCATCTTATGAAAAAATATCAGAGGAAACATCTACTTGTGTTCCAGAGGGTACAACAGTTAACGAAGTTTCTGCCAAAGAACCTCTACAGTCAATTTACAATGTACTGCAAGAATTATTGAATCACAAACTATTAAAAATGGGAAAATGAGTAATTTTCAGAAGTTGGTACTTTATACCAAATGGGGATGTGACGGATCATCAGATCAGAGTCAATACAAGCAGCGAATTGGTAAGTTTATCGCAAACATGTGATAGGCTACTTCAATAATGTATTTAAAATAGATGAATACTACTCTGATTCTGCTATTTTTATGATATCAATGGTTCCTCTTCGATTAATCGAAGATTCAGAATCAAATAGAGAACTATGGAAATATGATCGCCCATCCTCCGTCCAGCATTGTCGTCCTATAGAATTTTCCTACATTAAGGAGTCAAAGGAAGTGATTATAGAAAAGCATAAATATATTAAAGATCAAATTTAAAAGTTGAAGGACACACTTTACATCACAAATGAAGGCTCAAAAATAAAAATTAGACATGTTTTGCATTTCACAATGGTGGACGGGAAAGTTGCTCAATCTATATCAGGTAAAATACTTAAATTATAATAAAATGTTGTCGTGTGCGTTCTAGTTATTCATATTGTATGACATTTTTCGGAAAAATGTAGGGAAATTTCTAACAGCCGTTTGGCCAAAAATCCGTATTGTTAGCTGACCTCTGGCGGTCTAAACAAATTGACAGCTGACAGATGATGAGGAGGAGGAGGTAGGAAAGAAAGGAAGAAGACGGATTTTCATATCCAAAATGGAAGATATTTTCCTTCCTTTTTGATTTGGACTTTTCACCGGCCGGACGCAGTGGCTCTCCTCTCCTGAAAGACTCACCTCATAAACCAAGAAAGTTGGGCATTATTAAGATTTTGATTTTTTGTTGCTCTTTATTGTGTGACGTCAAAGTGGTTGAAGCCAACACAAGTAAATGAAGGCTTACAACCTAGATAAACTAAAGCTTACGAACTAAAAATAAATAAATTAAAAAAAAAAGTTTAAGAAAACAAAGTTAATAAAAATTAATGAACTAAAAACCAATTTAAAAGTTAAAAAAACAGAAGTTAATAAGAGCTAACGAACTAAAATAAATTCAAAAGTTTACAAAAATAGCTTACAAGCCAGAAAAAAGTAAAGAAAAGACATTGTTTATAAAGAAACCAAACAACATCGACGATGACCCCAGCCACAGCATCACCGTCCGGTACAGCGAGGGAGGCGCAGGACGCATGACCAAGCCTGGCATGCGCGGGTAACCCAAAAGTTAACACGACGATTACTGTCATACTCCGGACAGACAATAATACAAACGGAAAGCCATATTTTTATATTTGTTAGGGAAAAAAATAAATAAAGGAAATTAAATTAGTGGTCCGTTTCGTAGGTAAAATCAATTAGTTTGTTTTCTTACCCCAGTTTTTGGGTTGAGCTCATTTAGGGCTCATGGTTGGCCTCCAAAGGTAATTGTTCGTCCCTGCAGAAACAAAAGAAGAAAAAAAGGCAATGAATGAAACCACATGCCAATTATTATCCTACAAACAGCTCCAAGAAAGGAGATAAACGAACAAATATACATATACGACGAGCCTATACTTACCAAGAAAAACTCTAGGACAGACAGATATACGGACGGACTGAACTTTTGTACCCACATTAGCATCCATCGACCTCCAGATCGTCGATTTGTTCTCATACTGAAGACTCACATTACCTGCAAAGAAATACTTACCTGAAAAGAAATTTGTGCTTACCTGAATACCAGCCGCACTTAGTCCAACCTGAAAAGAAAAGGGATTCAATCAATTTGTTACCTAAGACATTTTATTTTAAATTCATACTCACCACCGTACGAGCTGCATCAAAAAGGGATTTGAACCTGAAGAGATAGGAATTGTACTCGACTTCGATTATACGCCACGTCTGAAAATATACAAGTAAAAAGAGATTTTTTTGTAAGATTACTTTTGCTTCCTTCTTTTTGTATCCTGCTGTTGGAAGCTTTTTATGAACAATTTCCTGTGGGTTCTTTAATTACTCGATATTTTTGAATTCTAAAGATATTGTTAATTTAGAGATAAAACAAGCTAAACCAATCTATCTGTAAATAAACCATGAAATTTTATAACGTTTTTGAAAACGATAATTGAAATGTGATTGGCTTAAGACCATTTGAAAGGTGGTAGGGAAGGGATAAAGAAGGGGTAAGTAGAGGATTGAATTTGGATTGTCTAAGAAAAATTCAGTAGAAAGATATCATTTGAAACCTCCATGGATTTCTGTGGGAGTAGTATTGAAAATACATTCGTAATGTAAATTTTAAAATTAGTTAAGCAAAAATAAATACGCATACAATATGAATGTATGTACATGTGTTATGTAATGAAAGTGTTTTGACATGCACCAAATTAACCCTTATAGTTATTATTTTATATTTTTTCAAAATTGCATTAAGCGATTAGCCAACGGAAACGAAACTTAAACGGACGGCTGAATCTGCTGAAATTTGATTTGGACGGTACGTTTAAGTGCACTTGCAAACAAAATTAGTAAAGTAATGAAAAAAGAATAAATGTATGCGAAACTTTTGAAAAGTAATAATAAATAAAATGATAATAATAAAATCATAAATTAGTAGCAAATAAATATAAAATAAAATTAATTTGTTGCTATTTTTGTTGTAAATGTCTGAGTGATACAGCACGTTTTTCAAGTTTTGGGTAATTGAGCCTGCGGGCAACGTTACGGCGGCGCTAAAGTGAAATTACGGTTAAGTTTGCCTAACTCGGCCTTATGTAAGTGGGAACTTTCAAAATGTCGTTCTCTTTTACTAATTTTTTACTTGACAAATTTTCCAGTAAACGTAGTAGCTTTCAAAATATGTATGTACATTGAAAGTCAAATAACAAAAACTTCAAATAGAAGAAATTTATCTGAGCTTGCTATTTTTACCATATTTCCGTTTCGTATTTTTTAAAACATTTTTACTCACAGAGAATTTAAAATTATTTACCGTTTGATAGACTTACTATCAAAAAGTATAGGGACAAATCTAATTTAATTTTTGGCAAAATTTCGATATTTGATTTGAAAAATAGTTTACTTAAGTATATTGAAATAAGCTATTTTGTGAGAATTAAATCGTAACATACTAATTTTTGTTTCAATATTTTAGAAAACTTTCCACATAAGTCGTTTTGTCGTTAATCAACAGATATTATATAAAATATATTATATAACATTTCATTCACCTCAACGAAAGGTGAATTGCGACTCGTGTGCAAAGATGAGTTCAAGAACAATTTAATTTTAATATCGTGCATTTTGCGTGTTTTTCTTGCACCTTTTCACATGCATATCAATAAACACACAAAATAAAATTCTTAGCAAATAAACCGCAGAAAAATGGCATTTTTTAATCAATTTAAATTTCCTTTTATGTCCACCACTTCGATAGAAAAACTCAACTCCATACATGCATTTTCGCCATGGTTACTCTTTATATAAAATGTCTTTGTAATATAATATAACTGTGTATACATGTCGTCATATTGTTTGATATAAAGTTTATTTCATAAAGCGTAATAAAGCACAACCGCCGTCTAAGGCGTGAGTGGGCCAGGAAGCTAGCACCAACACGCAGTAAACATCGGGATTCCGAGTTCAACTGCCTGTCGCAGTTGACTGGTCTTTCTCTATCTTTTAATTTATTCTGTAAACTATAATTGTGTGTACATTTCATACGTCATAAAGCATAATAAAGCGCAACGGCCGCCAAATGCGTGCGTTCCCTAGGCAGCTTGCATAAACACGCAGTAAACTTCGGGATTCCTAGTTCAACTCCCGGTCGCTGCAAAAATTGGTCTTTTCTTTTTTTTAATTTGTTCTGTAAACTTATAGACATGTTGATAAATAAATAAACAAATGTTGCAAAACAATTCAATGAAGTAAGAAATGTTGTTTCGATCCTCACTTCGGGTCAGGTCTTTTTTTGTTATTACACCCAGATTTTTAAACAAACTAGGTACATATAGGTAATAATTGAAATTGCTTACAAAATAATGTTTGTCTGAATTATAAAATCGATTTCGAGTAAAATTCCCATCAAAATGGGGAGCCTGAAATTGATTTGGGAAAAACGCTATATATGTGTCGATAGACCCTTCCTAGGGCTTCTTTCAGTATGCAGGCCTTGTCGGTACATAGTCCCATCTTCCTGTTGTGTCCACTGCTCCTCTCTAGAAATTCGCATCAAAATGAGCCATTTTGGAATGACGTTTTTGGGAGCCTGAAATTGTCGGTACATAGTCCCATCTTCCAGTTGTGGCCACTGCTCCTCCCCAGAAATTCCCATCAAAATGGGCCATTTTGGAATGACGTTTTTGGTAGCCTGAAATTGATTTGGGAAAAATGCTATATATGTGTCGATAGTGCATTCCTAGGGCTTCTTTCAGTATGCAGGCCTTGTCGGTACATAGTCTCATTTTCCAGTTGTGGCCACTGCTCCTCTCCAGAAATTCCTATCACAATGGGCCATTTTGGAATGACGTTTTTGGTAGCCTGAAATTGATTTGGAAAAAACGCTATATATGTGTCGATAGTGCCTTCCTAGGGCTTCTTTCAGTATGCACGCCTTGTCGGTACATAGTCTCATTTTCCAGTTGTGGCCACTGCTCCTCTCCAGAAAATTCCATTAAAATGGGCCATTTTGGAATGACGTTTTTGGGAGCCTGAAATTGATTTTGGAAAAACTCTAATTTTCATATTAGGGTTTGTGTCTTCGCTAGTTAAATAAGTATTTATCTTCACACACATGTTCGAATATGTGCCGTATTGGTCCACTCCTTCTAGTACCTCCTACACAAAGGGTTAACATTTAGTGAAATATTGATTATTTAATAACTTCTATACTAGTTATTTCTATACTAGTTATAGGTACATATAGGTAATAATTGAAATTGCTTACAAAATAATGTTTGTCTGAATTATAAAATCGATTTCGAGTAAAATTCCCATCAAAATGGGGAGCCTGAAATTGATTTGGGAAAAACGCTATATATAAAACGCTGCCTCTGAAATTCTAGTATTAGTTTATTAGTCACTATTACCTCGAGAAAAATGGGCGAAGTTGCCATGCCCCTTTTGGTACCTCCCACACAAATGGACAGTTTTGAACAAAATGCTAATAGCTTATAACTTTATTACCAGTGCATACAAAGACTTGAAATTTTGTACAATGTAATGCTTTTATAAACACTATGGGGGTGTTTCCCCTAAAACAAAAAAACAACTATGGAAAGTAGGAAAAGTGGAAATAAAGTTACGGTGCAGGGAGTAATAACCCCAGTACCGGCGGCAATTGTTGATGTGCTCCCTAGTCACGTGTCGTCGTTATCCCAAAATAGCGAGCCAAAAACATTTTCAAAGTCTCCTACAGGTGTGGCTGCCTTGGCACCTGTAGTCGTAGTAAGAGTAACAAGCGCAACCAATCCTCCTACAGGTGTGGGTGCCTTGGCGCCTGTAGTCGCAGACAATGCAACAAGCGCACATATAGCCATTGGCAAAAATACGGAGAAGGAAGAGGAGGAACCACGGGAGAGTATAAACTGGACCCAGCCTTCTAGTACAGGTAGGGAATCCGATTCCGACTCCGACTCAAACGAACACGTTAACATTACTGTTTTAGCTAACTCCAAAGACGTCGAGGTCAGCAAGATGGTAGAAGAAGTCAACGCGTGCATGGCACAGCTCACGACAAAAAAGAAGAAGCTATCAGGGGAGAGAGCAAGTCAAGCCCCTCACGAAGGAGACTCCAGTCTGTATCCTGGTGGAGAGGGCGGCGACAAAGTCGATCCAACTACAAAGGAAGCGAGCGCAACCACGGAATCCTCCGGAAAGCTTAGTACATCTAAAAAGATGTCACGATCTTTACGGAAGAGAAAGTTGGTTGATGAAAAAGGTAAGAAGCCACCATCTTATGCCAAAGTAGCCAGAAAGCAATATAGAGACGAGCTCTGCTACGCAGTGATCGACATCAACAGAGCATCTGGCAAAATCCCCACTGACCAACACAACAACGTTGAAGACTTGGTGAATAATAAAATTGTGGAGCACGCTCTCAACTCCGACGACGGGCCCCCAATTCAAATAATGAGCAGCGAGTTCAAAGGGGACACACTGAGGATGAATTTCGCGTCACCAGAATGTATAGAGACCCTCAAAGAGCTTGTGGATAGTATCCCCTCTCCCTGGGAAGGCGCTAAGCTGAAACTGGTGAGAAGGAAGGACATCCCTCAGCTCATAAAAACAACAGTACACGTCAAAGGATGGGGCAGCAATTTCTCATCAGAACGCATGCTCAAACTCTTTGGCCAGCAAAACAAGGGACTGGACGTGAAGAGGTGGGAAGTCTTCCACAGAGAGAATGATCGTGATGGCACTCTCCTTGTGGTGGGTTTGGATCGGCTCTCCATGGCCAGCCTGGTCAAGACGAAGGGTATGGCGTTCTATGTGAACAAAGCAGTCTTCTTCAAAATTGGTAAGGCTTTGGTTGGCGCTGAAAACCGGAAAAATGAGCCAATAAATAATAAAGGCAGCGATGAAGATAAGCGCCCACTGCAGCCAAAAAATGATGAGGGAGCCGAATCTACAATCACTGACTCCCAAGAAGACCGGTTACTGGAGGACCAATGATTGAAGTCATCCAGATAAACCTCCATCGGAGCGAGGCGGCAACCAACGCTTTGATGGAAATAATAAATAAAGGTAAGACTCATATTGCTTTAATCCAAGAACCATGGACGATTCGAAACAAGGTTACTGGCTTAAACCACGTTAATTACCAACTGTTTTATGCAAATACAGGAACTAGACCAAGGACTTGTATTATATGTCACAAACATTTATGTTATCTTTTTTCTCCAGAGTTGTCAACATCGGATGCTACAGTACTGAAACAAGGGAATGGAAGTGTATACCTAGCATCAGTATATCTGCCTTTCGATTCACCGACATTACCACCTACGTCGGAACTACAACGCTTGGTGAGGAAAGTCAAACAAACAGGTAACGAAGTACTAGTAGGTTGCGATGCTAACTCTCACCACGTCGCGTGGGGTAGTACTAACATTAATAAACGGGGCCAGGCCCTAGTAGAATTCTTGAATACTAACGACCTAATAACACTTAACATAGGTAACACGGCTACCTTCGTTAATAGAATAAGGGAAGCAGTATTAGATATAACAATATGTTCAGAAAATCTAATAGACGTGATACAGGAATGGAGGGTCTCTAAAGAACATTCTTTTTCTGATCATCGTTACATAAGGTTTAAGATAGCACGGCCACCGCCGAACCCAATAAGTTTCAGAAATAAGGCCAAAACTAAATGGACAAAATTCGGGAAGCTAATTAGAGAAAGACTAGGGCATGGACTTTTTGAGTGCCTAAGTGTTGAGGATATTGTTGTTGATTACATTACGGATGTATTAGTAAGGTCTTTCGAAGACAGCTGTCCGCTTCGAGAAAGGAAATCAGCCCAAGAGAAGCCTTGGATGACCGGGGAGATTCGCAACATTGGGAAAGAGGTCCGTAGACTTTACAATAGGGCACGCCGTAAAAAATCTCCAGTATACTGGGACGACTACCATAGAAGACTCAGGGAATATAACAAAATCACAAGAACAGCAAAACGAAACTCCTGGAAGCTATTCTGCCAACAGGTCGATAGCGTTAACGATGTTTCTAAAATTAAAAAGTTCCTCTCAAAAACCCATACCCAAACCGAAACAATGGTAGACGATATGGGCAGAAGAGTGGACTCAACCGAAGAGATGGTAAGACTTTTGATGAACACCCATTTTCCGCAAGGTACGACGGGCCAGACTGAGATACCGAACTACAGTGAAAATGAGGAACAACTAATTATATCATTACAGACCATATGGTCAAAGAAGCCGTAAGAAGCTTTTCACCATTTAAGGCACCAGGACCTGATGGAATATTTCCGGCCCTACTACAGATGGAGGTGGATTACATATCAACTCATCTAGCCGCCATTTTCACAGCATGCCTAAAATTCGCATACACACCGAAAGCCTGGCAGGAGGCAAGGGTAGTTTTCATACCTAAACCCGGCAAGGCAAGTTATGCAACACCTAAGGCTTATAGACCAATAAGCCTAACATCGTTCTTACTCAAAACCATGGAGCGTATAGTGGATACCATGATTAAAAGTAAGATACCAGGCGAAATGCTAAAATTTAGACAACATGCCTATGTTAAAGGGCGATCGGTGGACACCGCCCTACACGATGTAGTACACAACATAGAAGAATCCTTCAATGGAAAGATGTATACACTTGCGGTATGTATAGACATTGAAGGGGCGTTCAATAATGTACGGACCGACACACTCATCCAATCCTTAGACCAGTTTCAGGTGGACCGGGCTCTCCGAGACTGGATAAGCCACATGCTAAGGAATAGATGGATAAATTGTGGGTCCCACGACATAAAAATAAGAGACAGAGTAGCACAGGGAACACCACAGGGCGGTATATTATCACCACTCCTGTGGGTCACTACTATAAATAGTCTCCTAAGGATACTAACGGATGAAGGACTTAAACCAGTCTGTTACGCAGATGACGTTATAATACTTCTGACGTTATAATACTTCTTCCTAATCAACTTTGTAGAAGTGCCGAAACGGCTCTAAAAATTGCATATGACTGGGCTCGACCGAGATTTCTAAATGTAAACCCAGAAAAGACAGAGATATGTCTGTTCACAAGGAAAAAGAAGATTGGTCAGTATGATGACCCACATTTCCTAAATAAAACAATTCCAGTTTCCAACAGGGTTAAATACTTAGGTGTTAATCCTGGACAGGAAACTAAATTGGAAGTGCCACATAGAAGAACGAGCAAACAAGGCTCACATATGCTGGGCACTATGTAGAAGAGCCATTAGCTCAAAATGGGGCCTTAATCCAAGTATGACACAATGGCTCTACAAGAGCGTAATCAGACCTATTTTGACTTACGCATCAGTAGTGTGGTGGACATCAATGAAGAATAAGTGCAACATAATGATATTACAAAAGGTCCAACGAATGTGTTGTCTCGGCATAAGCGGGACAATGAGGACCACATCCAGTAGGGCATTGGAGACGATCTTGAATATCCAACCAATAGAAATACAGATTAGATATGAAGCTGCCCTCACGGCGACGAGGCTCAAAGTGATGGGCGAATGGATCGAAAGCGATCACGTGTCATATCATCCAAAGATAGCTGAGGTAGTGACGGTGGATTTAACTGACATATCATCAGTATCCGACAGAATACCTGAAAGATCAATGGTTGCTGAGTGTGAGACCATGATACCAGACAGACAATCCTGGATTGATGGAACCGTAGTACAGACAACATCTGGAAATTGATGTTATACAGATGGATCGAAACTAGGGGAGAGAACGGGGCTAGGACTTTACATCGAAGAACCGGAAACCGAACTCTTATTCCGTCTGCCAGACCATAACACAGTCCTGCAGGCGGAAGTCCGAGCAATTACAGAATGTGTGAGCTGGCTTGGGACTAACACAAGACCAACAAAGGTGAATATTTTCACAGATAGCCAAATGGCTATTAGGGCGATAACGTCTAGAACGGTGAGGTCGAGGACCGTTTTAGATTGTAAAATGGCGATTAACGCCTACTCCGAATACGGCACTATATGCATCATATGGGTGCCTGGCCATTGCGGAGTAAGGGGTAACGAGAAAGCAAACGCCTTGGCATCTAGAGCCAGAGACTTGCAAACAACAACATTAGATAACGCAAAACCCTTCAGAGTTATGCGTTCTGAACTACAAATATGGGCGAAGAACGCCCATATCACGCTATGGAATAGTGAAAACGTTGGGAAGACAACGAAGGTCTTGTGGGGTGACCCAAACGAGGACAAGGCCAAGACCTTACTGAGATTGAGCAAGGTAGAAATTAGTAAGATCATGAGCGTCCTTACAGGACACACATGCTTACAAGCACACCTACATAGGATAGGAGTTGTAGATGACAGCATATGTAGGGCATGCGGGGAGGATGACGAAACATTGGAGCATTTCCTCTGCCACTGCCCAGCGTTCGCCAACAATAGATCACGTTTCTTAGGAAATGATGCTATACTAGACTTGACCCAACTTAGGGGCGTAGACTGGAAGAAGATTAAGGACTATGTCGACAGCACAGAGTTCCTAAAATAGCTTACCGACCTTTCTAAAAAATAACAATTTAGAGCGCACAAAAGGCCGAATACTGGCTTACGTGTATGTCCAAGGACATGAGGTGGAATTTCACCGCCTCCTCTTCTCAACCTAACCTAACCTAACCTAATGCTTTTATAATAACTAGAGTCCAGAGATAAATGGGCGTTATTGGCCCGGCCCTTTTGGTGCCTCCCGCACAAATGGGCCTTTTTGTACCAAAAGTTAACAGCTTTTAACTTTAGTACCAGTGCATACAAATACTTGAAATTTCATACAGGCAATGCTTCTATAGTACCTAGAGTCTAGAGAAAAGTGGCCGTAATTGGCACGGCCCTTTTGGTACCTTCCACACAAATGGATGATTTTACACCAAAAGTTAACAGCTTTTAACTTTAATACCAGTACATACAAATACTTGAAATTTTGTACAGTGTAGTGCTTTTATAGTACCTTTTTGGTACCTCTCACACAAATGGCCAATTTGTGCCAAAGCAAACAGCCTTGAACTTTAATACCAGTACATACTTCAAAGTTATTAAATGCAATTTTAATTGATAACACTTGAAATTAAACAAAAAAATAAATAAATTTACTAATATTTTTTGAGACTCAAGGTGAGGGGATTTATTAGTCGGTTTACCCAACTGAACTTGCTTACTTGTTTTTGTTAAACTTTAGCATATTGTAAGGTTTAACACACTATTAACATCTTTTGACCCGTCCTTGAATTTCGAGCTCGATGTTCAGGTAGACCTTTTTGGGGTTTTCTTTTTTTTAAGCACCATTGTGCTACTTTAGTGGTATAAATTTTAATTATTAGAAACTAAATTTTAAGGCTATGTTTGCCAAAGGCTATATTGTTCTTTAAGATAATTTTTTTATTCTTATGTAAATGTTTATTAAAAGGTCGGCTGACCCAATATGTATTAATGACCCTAGGTCAATATTTTCGTTGTTAATTATAAAAAGTTTATAAATGAATTTTATTGAATTTGAAAACATGATACATTAAATCTTTCACTTAAAGAGGAATGTTGGGTAAAGGTAATTCGTAGCGGGTAAAGGGTCATCATAGGGACATTGCCAAATGAGGGGTACTTGCCATGTCAATGGAGACAGGGTGGGGCAAATGTACCTCGGTATGGCACCGACATCTGGTCATACCACAAACCGCAGGTAAGATACTACAGTGACTAAAGAAAACAAGGTGGAAATATATTTAAAATCTACTTTTTTTGTAAACGTTTTGGTTCCGTGGCATGGAATGTTTATTTAAATAAGTTTGCGCGCTGATTAATACGGGTCAAGAACTTACCAACCTGATAGAGCTAGCCAGGGTGATTTCATCTAACCATGTCCAATCTGACTTTGTATTTTTCCATTATTTTCGACCTCATCAGCTTATGCTACATTCAGCAAATAGCCGGCGCGTAACATACATATATGGCGCCCAACAGCAAAATACAATTTTGTGAACTATATCCCAATATTACAATATAATTATGTGAATTATATTTCAACCACAAAATATAATTATTTAAACTATATCCAAACGAAAATGCATTCATTGTATTTTGACTTTTCGATTTTAAGTTGTTTCTCCGACTCTCTAGAACTACAGTTCAATAAAAATGTTGTACATGAGTCACTGTATGTATCATACCAAATTATATCCGTGTAGGAAACATATGCAGAGGTTAGCGATAGGAATAAAAAAAGGTGGTTTGATTTTTCTGAATTATTTGCAACGGTTTTGCAATTTCATAAGACATAATTACTGGTGTCCTGCGTAACATGCCTGGTATTTATTGCTACGAATTTGTGAATCCAAATTGCAAATGAGACATTCGGAATCTGACATCTGTAAATCTCGATGTGGTTTTAAGATGATGATGGACCTTGAAGACCAGACTGACGACTTAGAGTAGTTCAGTTGACGTAGCGCAAGGAAGTCATTTTATTGAAACACATTGTGTTCGACCTTTTTGTATTCAGACTTTGTCTGATCTTTGACATCGGATAACAGGCGAAACGAAATAGTGGAACATAGGTTGAAATACTTCAAACAGATTTCCGATTTATTAATATTTAAACAACTTCTGAGACATCTATTAATGAAATCTTCACTTGAAAGATACTGATGATCCAGAACATGTAGAATATACTTCGGTATATATGGCATTCTAAGAATATACGATGACCTTTTTATGACCTATGAATGAAAATTTCTCAGCATTCCCCTGAAGCTATATTATATTTTTCTTAAGCATTTAAATCGTGCATATTTTTTGTAAATTAAAATTATCCAAAAGCGCATCACGCGATCTTCTTCAACCGCTCCATCAACTCGAAATAATTCCTTGAATAATTCATTCACAAGTACTAGAGGTAGATGATCTCCCACGACTAGAGTTTACAGAAGATCTGTTAGTACTAAACCTATTAATTATTTGAACGCTTCATCGACTTCTGTTAGAGTAGAGGCACAGCTCCAATTTCTATAACACCCCGGACATCGAACTCAACTTCAACTGATTCTGCGGAACCAATTAATAAAACAATCGTAGAAAAGGACATTTCTTTTCCAGAGCCAGACCCTTTAAATCAGTTCGAAGATTCCAATAATTCGAATATTCTGCTAGAAATGACCTCTGAAGATCAGGACCATGGTGAACCCCCACCCTTGACAGATCGAACTGATAATACCGATCTCAGCTCCACACAAGCTCTAATGGTTTACTTTAGAGAGGTGATGAGAGAGACCCAGGATGAATTTAGAAGGTAGTTTATTTCAATTAAAGAGACATTAGGACAATCTGGTAGTACTAGAACTTCGCCAGGCCATACGATCAATGAAGGTCGACCTCCAGGCTATCCGGCCAGATCATCTTCAGACTTTTCCACGGGATTCTCTACAAATCTCAAAGATTGGAAGATATCTTATAATGGGACTGGCAGCGTATCCGACTTTTTATTCAAAGTCGATACACTGACTCAAAGATCCAAATGCCCTCTCGACCATTTAATGGCAAATTTCCAAGTTTTTCTCTCAGGAAAAGCTAATGATTGGTTTTGGATGTACACTAAACAAAATCCTAACATAACTTATGCCCCCTTAAAAACGGCCATGGCCCGAGAATCTCTACTCGAAGACAACATAACAAAGAAAAATATGACGACTTCCATTCAGCTATGGTCCAAATGAATCAAAGATTGAAAAATCCAATGCCTGATTCTTCAATGATACATATTATAAAGAAGAATGTGAACCCCAATCTCAAAATAATGCTTTTCATATCTGACCCGAAAGACCTAGGCGAACTTAGAGACATAGCCAGAAAAGCAGAGAAGGTTTAGGTTAGGGTGGCAGCCGTATTTTTTTTATACAACCTCACATAGAACAGTTTAGGTCCCTAGTGTTACCACGGGCTGAAATGCCCCTCATCGAAACCAACCTGTTTGATATACAAATTTGTCGATAGTACGAATATCGGTACTGGAAAGATCTGTTAGGCTGCCTAGAAAAGCCGACCGCAGTATGTCCAGTCGTCGTTTACTCAGAGCGGGGAAGTCGCATAGCAAGTGCTCAATGTTCTCCACTTCTTCCTCATCTCCACATCTTCTGATTCGGCGAACACGCCCAATCTTTTGGCGTGTTCGCCGATCAAACAGTGTCCCGTCAGAACTGATACTAACGTAGACAATCTTTGCCTCTCTAGTGCGAGGAGATATTTTGATCTTCTCAGGTCATACCTTGGCCAGATTTGTCTAGCTACTCTGCAGGTGCCGATTTCTGTCTATCTTTCGTTGGACTGCCTCTTGCCTAAGCCAAAGCTTGCACGTGGATAGTGGCGCACCAATATATGCAAATTCTTCGAGAATTTGTAATGTCGTCCCTTTCCTAGCAAGTTCATCGGCTTTGCAGTTCCCCGGGATATCCCTATGCCCAGGCACCCATATGAGGTTTATATTAAACTGCTCAGCCATTTCGTTAAGAGATCTGCGGCAGTCGAGGGCTGTTTGTGAATTTAGGGATGTTGCCTCCAGAGAATTGATCGCAGCCTGGCTGTCCGAGTAAATTACAACGCCAGTGTTGGTTACTATGTTGCGACTCAGCCACTTGGCTACTTCCCATATTGCCATTATTTCGGCTTGATGGACACTGCAGGTATCTGGTAGTCTGTGAGCTATATCCAATCTAAGCTCTGCACAGTGTACTCCGAAGCCAACCTTTTCATCAAGCTTCGAACCATCCGTGTAAAAGTGGAGATGGTTTCTATTACCTGGTATTCTTCCAACCCATTCATCTCTGGCGGGAATCATAGTGATGTAATTTCTCTCGAATGTGTACACAGTTTGTATATAGTCCACTCGGTCGGTTACCATAGCACTACACTTTGATATCCTCATGTGACCGTAGTTTTTATACCTCCACATTCAGGGACGTATACAGAGGGGGGGCCGAGCCCCCCCGAAATGTTTTAAACGTAGGCATAAACTGTTTACAATTTTCAAAATCACTCAAAAAAACACGAAAAATATTTGGAAGGCCGTTAAAAAAAAACAATACAAAAGCGTAAAAAATGGTAACAGTAAAAGTAATAACAACTAAAAATAAGAAAAGTGCATGGTTTCCTTGCTAAAACTTTTTAAATTATGCATCGATTTTCTTCGGAATGGTCTCAATTTATTCATAACCTTTCAGAGTTTACGATAAAATCATAAAAATATGACAATTATGCGTTTCTAGATGTTTTTATGAGGCTTTTATTTAAAAATTATTAAAATTTTCTCAAAAATATGATTTTTTGCAATACTTTGTAAGATATCGTCGAAACCGCTGAACGGATGGACAATTGTATTGTGCGATGTTGAAGGCTACTTAATTCAGAAGTTTGTAAAGCTTACCTGAACCAATTCGGATGAATGGGTCTCTAGTTATGCCATAATATGTGGTTCAACCTCTCTTTTTTCTTAGCCTAAAGGGTTGTCTCTTTAAATTCTCGCGATAAGCTGTGATATGGAAAGAAATTAGTGGTTAAACCACATATAGTGGCATAACTCGAGGACCATTTATCCGATTTGGTTGAGGAAAGTTTTAAAGACTTAAATATTAAGTAGCCTTCAACTTCATATAATACCATTTTCCATCCGTTCAGCGGTTTCGACGATATACGAGTATTACAAAATATTGCAAAAAAATTTGATTTTTTTATAAAATTTTAATATTTTTAAAATAAAACTCCCATAAAATAATCTAAAAATGAACAAATGTTATATTTTTATGATTTTATCGTAAAGTCTGTTCGGTCATGAATTAAACGAGCCCATACCGAAGAAAATCGATGCATAATTTAAAAAGTTACATTTAATTTAGTAAGGTTTTAACTTTAAAACAATTTTGCTATTATTTAACAGAAAAAAGCGGCTGGGAGAACAAACTATTTTTGTTATTCTAGCATACGTCTCTTTCTTTTTTATTTCAGAAATAAAAATTTTATATTTTAATATAAAGAACATAAATCGTACGACATCGACGCGAACTCTGTCAATATTGGCCAATGTGTTGGGTTTACCCTATAGACACGGTATCTAATTGTACATGTCCAGAGCCATATCATTGGGCAAAATGATCTTATCCATGGATTACATCCAAATTAGACTAAATTATCCTGAGTTTTTTTGAGCCTAAAGGTTGCTTCGTGATTCGGATATTAGCGATCATCGTTGGAACATATAGAGTAAATAATCAATGTTGCCATTTCGGTAAACAAATCACAAAAAAGGAAAAAAATACTTACGAGTTGTTGCAGTATTATCATTAGGGTCACACTTCCAAGAGGTGTATGCGATTTGGAAAAGTCGACAAGGAAATAAATGGCTAGTCCATCCATGACACATGCTACGAAATTTCAGATCATGTTTTATACCCGTATTTTAATAGGACACTGCTTGGTGAGAATCTTGAAAACAAACAGAAATAAGTCTTATAATCATAGTACATTTAATTTTCAATTTGTGTACGCTTACCTGTTGCGTCTTGATTAATTGATAACATGGTCCTTTATGTGCATTTGTGTACGCTTGATCAAAAAATATAAATCATTTAGAAAATTAAATAGCAATAGGAGCATCTACACACAATACTTACCGGTCACTGGCATTAATAACTACCTTCTTTTTGTCCGAATGATAACAATAAAGAACATACATCGTACGACCTTTGGTTATATTTGATGTTCTCCAAGACCGTATGATGATCAGTGACTCCTACGCGTTAAACAATTGGGTTCACCCTATATATACGGTAATTGTACATGTCCAGAGCCATAGCATTGGGCAAAATTATCTTATCGATGAATTACATCCCAATTAGACTAAATTATCCCGATTTTTTTGGAGCCAAAAGGTTACTTCGCTATGCTTATATTAGCAACCATCGTTGAAGCATATGGTGCAAAAAATTAATGTTGCCATTTCTGGTGATACAGGTTTAATTAATGAAATGAGTAAACAAATCACAAAACAATAACTTACGTTGTTGCAGATATTTTCGTTAGGACCACACTTCTAAGAGGTCTATGAGATTTGGAAAAGTAGACACGGAAACAAATTGCCATCCATCCATCGCTAGGAGAGAGTTCTTTCCGCCCGCCTCTCTCTCCATCAAACTTTGACACTTGCTTGTAAAAAGTTGCCGAGTGTGAATCTGGACATTACCTACGTATGCCTCTATGTTCAGATTCACACCCGGCAACTTTTTCCAAGCAAGTGTCAAAGTTTGACAGAGAGAGACGCCAAATTACAGCGTGTGTTGAGGTGTCTATGTTCGTCCCAATTTACACGGGGCAATTTTATCAGCGGTTTAATGGTGTTTGTAGGGGAGGCAGTTGGAAAGGGAAGGGAAAAAACTCTCGTACTCGATAGAAAGTTTTGTTTTTCATTCGCACTTTGAAACAACAACAATACACACAGGAATAGCCGTGGAAACCGTATAAAAATCGTCTTTTCACAGGATGATACAATCTTGCGAAATGTTCTCTTAATACTCACCCTAAGCCTTTAGGAATTCTCTCGTTTTTTTTACTTTTTTTGCATACACAATACTTAGTCCTAGACACACGAGGCAATTTCTTCCAAGCGGAAAGTACTCTCTGTATCTCTCCTACAAACTTTGACACTTGCTTGAAATAAAATTGCCTTGTGTGAATCAGACTTTATAAACATTTTTACAAATCGCACATAAAATATTAATGTTTAGCTTTGGTTTCATTAAAATATAAAAAGTTAGAAACTAAAATCTAAACACATTAGATTAATTTTAATTGAATGTCCGGAACTAAGATTTTGAAATCGTCAAATCATATTCGTTATCGATTTGTGTTTTTACTTTTTGCAGTTTTTATCGACTCCTATTTCCAATATTTTTAAAATCCAATGAAAAAATAAAAAAATTGAGAACCGTAACTCGGAAAATAGATATCTCCGAATAATTATCAAATTTTTTTTAAATATACTTTTCTCATCACACGAATGACCTTAACCATTTTGATTTTCAATGGTAGTTGAACTTTATCATGTAAATTATTGCAACTTTTGTCTTATTTTCACATATTTTGATTAACAGCAAAAATTTTCAGCAAACTGCAAATTTTTCAGCAGTGCGTTTGCTAATGCAACTTGCAAACTTTTTGCTATTACAGCAGAAAATGTGCTGTATTAGCAGAAAAAATGTTTGCTAAAAATTAGCAGGCGTTGTTTGTTATTAACAGCAAACAATTTTTTTGGGTGTAGGATTGGAGATTTTGACGTCTAGAATCAGAATCTATGCATTAAAACAGAAACCCAAGAAAAAATGTTGTTTTTGTCGACCGGTGTAATTATTGGTTGGCTTTAAATTTATGATAACCAGATATGGCGAAAATTAAGTTAAAATTACATATATGATTTCTTATCTATCTACCTTTTTAACATGTAGGTTGCAGTGATGGAATGAGTTTGCACAATCGTGTATGTAAATTTGACTTTATATTGGGTGTGGTAATAAGTAGTACGGTTTTGGCCATTACACAGAACTCATCACGGTATTTGCAAACGATTAACCTAGATATAATAAAGGCTTACGAAATCATAAAATTGGCAACGACTAAATTAAGTGACATGCGTAGAAATTCAGATGCGGAGTTTGATAAACTGTTTGAAGAATCCACACAACTTGCAAGAAGTTTTGGAATAGAAGCTGCACTACCTAGAAGAGTAGGCACTCAAAAGTATAGGGCTAATATTCCTGGTTCAGATGCCAAGGCGTATTTTAGGACAACATTGTTCATACCATATCTGGACGAAGTAATATCACATTTAAATAATAGATTTTCCGAACATGAAGCTATAATTACAAGTCTGTTTAATATCGTTCCGATACGAGTTGTAAATCTAATAAAGGAAGATTTCGAATATAAAACTAAGGAACTTAACTTCCATTACCTACACAATAAACGCAATTTTTTAATTGTTTATCTTTGTTATGGAAAAAAACGTTGGGCCCCCCGAACCAAAATCCTGGATACGTCCCTGTCCACATTGATAGGCAGTTTAATCTTATTGCCGCTTTGGTTGCAACTTCTCTCGCCACAATATTAATCGGCAGTATATGTAGTAGGGCTTGTAGAGACTCGGTCGCTGTAGTCCTTAAGGCTCCGCTTATGCTCAGGCAGGCTGTTCTCTGAACCTTTGTTAGTAGGTTGGTGATGGTTAGTTTGTCAGTTGCCGTCCACCATACCACAATGCCGTATAGCAGTATAGGACGAACTACTGCTATATATATCCAGTGGACGATTTTAGGAGAGAATTCTTTGCAATTTTAATTGATAACACTTGAAATTAAACAAAAAAATAAATAAATTTACTAATATTTTTTGAGACTCAAGGTGAGGGGATTTATTAGTCGGTTTACCCAACTGAACTTGCTTACTTGTTTTTGTTAAACTTTAGCATATTGTAAGGTTTAACACACTATTAACATCTTTTGACCCGTCCTTGAATTTCGAGCTCGATGTTCAGGTAGACCTTTTTGGGGTTTTCTTTTTTTTAAGCACCATTGTGCTACTTTAGTGGTATAAATTTTAATTATTAGAAACTAAATTTTAAGGCTATGTTTGCCAAAGGCTATATTGTTCTTTAAGATAATTTTTTTATTCTTATGTAAATGTTTATTAAAAGGTCGGCTGACCCAATATGTATTAATGACCCTAGGTCAATATTTTCGTTGTTAATTATAAAAAGTTTATAAATGAATTTTATTGAATTTGAAAACATGATACATTAAATCTTTCACTTAAAGAGGAATGTTGGGTAAAGGTAATTCGTAGCGGGTAAAGGGTCATCATAGGGACATTGCCAAATGAGGGGTACTTGCCATGTCAATGGAGACAGGGTGGGGCAAATGTACCTCGGTATGGCACCGACATCTGGTCATACCACAAACCGCAGGTAAGATACTACAGTGACTAAAGAAAACAAGGTGGAAATATATTTAAAATCTACTTTTTTTGTAAACGTTTTGGTTCCGTGGCATGGAATGTTTATTTAAATAAGTTTGCGCGCTGATGAATACGGGTCAAGAACTTACCAACCTGATAGAGCTAGCCAGGGTGATTTCATCTAACCATGTCCAATCTGACTTTGTATTTTTCCATTATTTTCGACCTCATCAGCTTATGCTACATTCAGCAAATAGCCGGCGCGTAACATACATATATGGCGCCCAACAGCAAAATACAATTTTGTGAACTATATCCCAATATTACAATATAATTATGTGAATTATATTTCAACCACAAAATATAATTATTTAAACTATATCCAAACGAAAATGCATTCATTGTATTTTGACTTTTCGATTTTAAGTTGTTTCTCCGACTCTCTAGAACTACAGTTCAATAAAAATGTTGTACATGAGTCACTGTATGTATCATACCAAATTATATCCGTGTAGGAAACATATGCATAGGTTAGCGATAGGAATAAAAAAAGGTGGTTTGATTTTTCTGAATTATTTGCAACGGTTTTGCAATTTCATAAGACATAATTACTGGTGTCCTGCGTAACATGCCTGGTATTTATTGCTACGAATTTGTGAATCCAAATTGCAAATGAGACATTCGGAATCTGACATCTGTAAATCTCGATGTGGTTTTAAGATGATGATGGACCTTGAAGACCAGACTGACGACTTAGAGTAGTTCAGTTGACGTAGCGCAAGGAAGTCATTTTATTGAAACACATTGTGTTCGACCTTTTTGTATTCAGACTTTGTCTGATCTTTGACATCGGATAACAGGCGAAACGAAATAGTGGAACATAGGTTGAAATACTTCAAACAGATTTCCGATTTATTAATATTTAAACAACTTCTGAGACATCTATTAATGAAATCTTCACTTGAAAGATACTGATGATCCAGAACATGTAGAATATACTTCGGTATATATGGCATTCTAAGAATATACGATGACCTTTTTATGACCTATGAATGAAAATTTCTCAGCATTCCCCTGAAGCTATATTATATTTTTCTTAAGCATTTAAATCGTGCATATTTTTTGTAAATTAAAATTATCCAAAAGCGCATCACGCGATCTTCTTCAACCGCTCCATCAACTCGAAATAATTCCTTGAATAATTCATTCACAAGTACTAGAGGTAGATGATCTCCCACGACTAGAGTTTACAGAAGATCTGTTAGTACTAAACCTATTAATTATTTGAACGCTTCATCGACTTCTGTTAGAGTAGAGGCACAGCTCCAATTTCTATAACACCCCGGACATCGAACTCAACTTCAACTGATTCTGCGGAACCAATTAATAAAACAATCGTAGAAAAGGACATTTCTTTTCCAGAGCCAGACCCTTTAAATCAGTTCGAAGATTCCAATAATTCGAATATTCTGCTAGAAATGACCTCTGAAGATCAGGACCATGGTGAACCCCCACCCTTGACAGATCGAACTGATAATACCGATCTCAGCTCCACACAAGCTCTAATGGTTTACTTTAGAGAGGTGATGAGAGAGACCCAGGATGAATTTAGAAGGTAGTTTATTTCAATTAAAGAGACATTAGGACAATCTGGTAGTACTAGAACTTCGCCAGGCCATACGATCAATGAAGGTCGACCTCCAGGCTATCCGGCCAGATCATCTTCAGACTTTTCCACGAGATTCTCTACAAATCTCAAAGATTGGAAGATATCTTATAATGGGACTGGCAGCGTATCCGACTTTTTATTCAAAGTCGATACACTGACTCAAAGATCCAAATGCCCTCTCGACCATTTAATGGCAAATTTCCAAGTTTTTCTCTCAGGAAAAGCTAATGATTGGTTTTGGATGTACACTAAACAAAATCCTAACATAACTTATGCCCCCTTAAAAACGGCCATGGCCCGAGAATCTCTACTCGAAGACAACATAACAAAGAAAAATATGACGACTTCCATTCAGCTATGGTCCAAATGAATCAAAGATTGAAAAATCCAATGCCTGATTCTTCAATGATACATATTATAAAGAAGAATGTGAACCCCAATCTCAAAATAATGCTTTTCATATCTGACCCGAAAGACCTAGGCGAACTTAGAGACATAGCCAGAAAAGCAGAGAAGGTTTAGGTTAGGGTGGCAGCCGTATTTTTTTTATACAACCTCACATAGAACAGTTTAGGTCCCTAGTGTTACCACGGGCTAAAATGCCCCTCATCGAAACCAACCTGTTTGATATACAAATTTGTCGATAGTACGAATATCGGTACTGGAAAGATCTGTTAGGCTGCCTAGAAAAGCCGACCGCAGTATGTCCAGTCGTCGTTTACTCAGAGCGGGGAAGTCGCATAGCAAGTGCTCAATGTTCTCCACTTCTTCCTCATCTCCATATCTTCTGATTCGGCGAACACGCCCAATCTTTTGGCGTGTTCGCCGATCAAACAGTGTCCCGTCAGAACTGATACTAACGTAGACAATCTTTGCCTCTCTAGTGCGAGGAGATATTCATACCTTGGCCAGATTTGTCTAGCTACTCTGCAGGTGCCGATTTCTGTCTATCTTTCGTTGGACTGCCTCTTGCCTAAGCCAAAGCTTGCACGTGGATAGTGGCGCACCAATATATGCAAATTCTTCGAGAATTTGTAATGTCGTCCCTTTCCTAGCAAGTTCATCGGCTTTGCAGTTCCCCGGGATATCCCTATGCTCAGGCACCCATATGAGGTTTATATTAAACTGCTCAGCCATCTCGTTAAGAGATCTGCGGCAGTCGAGGGCTGTTTGTGAATTTAGGGATGTTGCCTCCAGAGAATTGATCGCAGCCTGGCTGTCCGAGTAAATTACAACGCCAGTGTTGGTTACTATGTTGCGACTCAGCCACTTGGCTACTTCCCATATTGCCATTATTTCGGCTTGATGGACACTGCAGGTATCTGGTAGTCTGTGAGCTATATCCAATCTAAGCTCTGCACAGTGTACTCCGAAGCCAACCTTTTCATCAAGCTTCGAACCATCCGTGTAAAAGTGGAGATGGTTTCTATTACCTGGTATTCTTCCAACCCATTCATCTCTGGCGGGAATCATAGTGATGTAATTTCTCTCGAATGTGTACACAGTTTGTATATAGTCCACTCGGTCGGTTACCATAGCACTACACTTTGATATCCTCATGTGACCGTAGTTTTTATACCTCCACATTCAGGGACGTATACAGAGGGGGGGCCGAGCCCCCCCGAAATGTTTTAAACGTAGGCATAAACTGTTTACAATTTTCAAAATCACTCAAAAAAACACGAAAAATATTTGGAAGGCCGTTAAAAAAAAACAATACAAAAGCGTAAAAAATGGTAACAGTAAAAGTAATAACAACTAAAAATAAGAAAAGTGCATGGTTTCCTTGCTAAAACTTTTTAAATTATGCATCGATTTTCTTCGGAATGGTCTCAATTTATTCATAACCTTTCAGAGTTTACGATAAAATCATAAAAATATGACAATTATGCGTTTCTAGATGTTTTTATGAGGCTTTTATTTAAAAATTATTAAAATTTTCTCAAAAATATGATTTTTTGCAATACTTTGTAAGATATCGTCGAAACCGCTGAACGGATGGACAATTGTATTGTGCGATGTTGAAGGCTACTTAATTCAGAAGTTTGTAAAGCTTACCTGAACCAATTCGGATGAATGGGTCTCTAGTTATGCCATAATATGTGGTTCAACCTCTCTTTTTTCTTAGCCTAAAGGGTTGTCTCTTTAAATTCTCGCGATAAGCTGTGATATGGAAAGAAATTAGTGGTTAAACCACATATAGTGGCATAACTCGAGGACCATTTATCCGATTTGGTTGAGGAAAGTTTTAAAGACTTAAATATTAAGTAGCCTTCAACTTCATATAATACCATTTTCCATCCGTTCAGCGGTTTCGACGATATACGAGTATTACAAAATATTGCAAAAAAATTTGATTTTTTTATAAAATTTTAATATTTTTAAAATAAAACTCCCATAAAATAATCTAAAAATGAACAAATGTTATATTTTTATGATTTTATCGTAAAGTCTGTTCGGTCATGAATTAAACGAGCCCATACCGAAGAAAATCGATGCATAATTTAAAAAGTTACATTTAATTTAGTAAGGTTTTAACTTTAAAACAATTTTGCTATTATTTAACAGAAAAAAGCGGCTGGGAGAACAAACTATTTTTGTTATTCTAGCATACGTCTCTTTCTTTTTTATTTCAGAAATAAAAATTTTATATTTTAATATAAAGAACATAAATCGTACGACATCGACGCGAACTCTGTCAATATTGGCCAATGTGTTGGGTTTACCCTATAGACACGGTATCTAATTGTACATGTCCAGAGCCATATCATTGGGCAAAATGATCTTATCCATGGATTACATCCAAATTAGACTAAATTATCCTGAGTTTTTTTGAGCCTAAAGGTTGCTTCGTGATTCGGATATTAGCGATCATCGTTGGAACATATAGAGTAAATAATCAATGTTGCCATTTCGGTAAACAAATCACAAAAAAGGAAAAAAATACTTACGAGTTGTTGCAGTATTATCATTAGGGTCACACTTCCAAGAGGTGTATGCGATTTGGAAAAGTCGACAAGGAAATAAATGGCTAGTCCATCCATGACACATGCTACGAAATTTCAGATCATGTTTTATACCCGTATTTTAATAGGACACTGCTTGGTGAGAATCTTGAAAACAAACAGAAATAAGTCTTATAATCATAGTACATTTAATTTTCAATTTGTGTACGCTTACCTGTTGCGTCTTGATTAATTGATAACATGGTCCTTTATGTGCATTTGTGTACGCTTGATCAAAAAATATAAATCATTTAGAAAATTAAATAGCAATAGGAGCATCTACACACAATACTTACCGGTCACTGGCATTAATAACTACCTTCTTTTTGTCCGAATGATAACAATAAAGAACATACATCGTACGACCTTTGGTTATATTTGATGTTCTCCAAGACCGTATGATGATCAGTGACTCCTACGCGTTAACCAATTGGGTTCACCCTATATATACGGTAATTGTACATGTCCAGAGCCATAGCATTGGGCAAAATTATCTTATCGATGAATTACATCCCAATTAGACTAAATTATCCCGATTTTTTTGGAGCCAAAAGGTTACTTCGCTATGCTTATATTAGCAACCATCGTTGAAGCATATGGTGCAAAAAATTAATGTTGCCATTTCTGGTGATACAGGTTAAATTAATGAAATGAGTAAACAAATCACAAAACAATAACTTACGTTGTTGCAGATATTTTCGTTAGGACCACACTTCTAAGAGGTCTATGAGATTTGGAAAAGTAGACACGGAAACAAATTGCCATCCATCCATCGCTAGGAGAGAGTTCTTTCCGCCCGCCTCTCTCTCCATCAAACTTTGACACTTGCTTGTAAAAAGTTGCCGAGTGTGAATCTGGACATTACCTACGTATGCCTCTATGTTCAGATTCACACCCGGCAACTTTTTCCAAGCAAGTGTCAAAGTTTGACAGAGAGAGACGCCAAATTACAGCGTGTGTTGAGGTGTCTATGTTCGTCCCAATTTACACGGGGCAATTTTATCAGCGGTTTAATGGTGTTTGTAGGGGAGGCAGTTGGAAAGGGAAGGGAAAAAACTCTCGTACTCGATAGAAAGTTTTGTTTTTCATTCGCACTTTGAAACAACAACAATACACACAGGAATAGCCGTGGAAACCGTATAAAAATCGTCTTTTCACAGGATGATACAATCTTGCGAAATGTTCTCTTAATACTCACCCTAAGCCTTTAGGAATTCTCTCGTTTTTTTTTACTTTTTTTGCATACACAATACTTAGTCCTAGACACACGAGGCAATTTCTTCCAAGCGGAAAGTACTCTCTGTATCTCTCCTACAAACTTTGACACTTGCTTGAAATAAAATTGCCTTGTGTGAATCAGACTTTATAAACATTTTTACAAATCGCACATAAAATATTAATGTTTAGCTTTGGTTTCATTAAAATATAAAAAGTTAGAAACTAAAATCTAAACACATTAGATTAATTTTAATTGAATGTCCGGAACTAAGATTTTGAAATCGTCAAATCATATTCGTTATCGATTTGTGTTTTTACTTTTTGCAGTTTTTATCGACTCCTATTTCCAATATTTTTAAAATCCAATGAAAAAATAAAAAAATTGAGAACCGTAACTCGGAAAATAGATATCTCCGAATAATTATCAAATTTTTTTTAAATATACTTTTCTCATCACACGAATGACCTTAACCATTTTGATTTTCAATGGTAGTTGAACTTTATCATGTAAATTATTGCAACTTTTGTCTTATTTTCACATATTTTGATTAACAGCAAAAATTTTCAGCAAACTGCAAATTTTTCAGCAGTGCGTTTGCTAATGCAACTTGCAAACTTTTTGCTATTACAGCAGAAAATGTGCTGTATTAGCAGAAAAAATGTTTGCTAAAAATTAGCAGGCGTTGTTTGTTATTAACAGCAAACAATTTTTTTGGGTGTAGGATTGGAGATTTTGACGTCTAGAATCAGAATCTATGCATTAAAACAGAAACCCAAGAAAAAATGTTGTTTTTGTCGACCGGTGTAATTATTGGTTGGCTTTAAATTTATGATAACCAGATATGGCGAAAATTAAGTTAAAATTACATATATGATTTCTTATCTATCTACCTTTTTAACATGTAGGTTGCAGTGATGGAATGAGTTTGCACAATCGTGTATGTAAATTTGACTTTATATTGGGTGTGGTAATAAGTAGTACGGTTTTGGCCATTACACAGAACTCATCACGGTATTTGCAAACGATTAACCTAGATATAATAAAGGCTTACGAAATCATAAAATTGGCAACGACTAAATTAAGTGACATGCGTAGAAATTCAGATGCGGAGTTTGATAAACTGTTTGAAGAATCCACACAACTTGCAAGAAGTTTTGGAATAGAAGCTGCACTACCTAGAAGAGTAGGCACTCAAAAGTATAGGGCTAATATTCCTGGTTCAGATGCCAAGGCGTATTTTAGGACAACATTGTTCATACCATATCTGGACGAAGTAATATCACATTTAAATAATAGATTTTCCGAACATGAAGCTATAATTACAAGTCTGTTTAATATCGTTCCGATACGAGTTGTAAATCTAATAAAGGAAGATTTCGAATATAAAACTAAGGAACTTAACTTCCATTACCTACACAATAAACGCAATTTTTTAATTGTTTATCTTTGTTATGGAAAAAAACGTTGGGCCCCCCGAACCAAAATCCTGGATACGTCCCTGTCCACATTGATAGGCAGTTTAATCTTATTGCCGCTTTGGTTGCAACTTCTCTCGCCACAATATTAATCGGCAGTATATGTAGTAGGGCTTGTAGAGACTCGGTCGCTGTAGTCCTTAAGGCTCCGCTTATGCTCAGGCAGGCTGTTCTCTGAACCTTTGTTAGTAGGTTGGTGATGGTTAGTTTGTCAGTTGCCGTCCACCATACCACAATGCCGTATAGCAGTATAGGACGAACTACTGCTATATATATCCAGTGGACGATTTTAGGAGAGAATTCTTTGGAGAAAAAACTGGTGTACCCAGATTTTATTTTACTGTTACCATGTACCGCACAGTGGGGCTACAAAAGCGACTTTGTGATAATTAGTGTGAACATCAGAATATCGTACCAAATTCAGTGAAATTGATTTTATATTAAAGCTGACAAAATTTAGTTCAAAATCTCTTTGAGTTACTTAATTGTGTGTTGCTGCGTTTTAGATATATAGACCATTGAAGTTCAAACATATTTTTGTGAAAATTGCGTTAAAAGTCTACAAAACCGGGCAATGTTTTTGAAATTGAAACCAAAACAATATAAATAGGATAACATTGCAGTCTGCAATATTTTTGAAAGCTGAAGGTTTGCACTAATGCAATTACACAATGGGTCGTCGACTGTTAGTAAGAGAAAAGTGAAATTAAAAACAAAAAATAATCGGTCCACAATAATATACATAAACTGCAGAAGCGTTTAACAATATTTTTATAGTTTTTGTAGAAGCAGTAAACTATAAAAAGTACACATATAATCATAATAATATAAATTAGATCGTCGAACTCTACAAAGTTGCAACCGGACTTGTACCGGTCTTATTTATTAACCGATTTTGCCGAAATTTTGTAAAAGTTATTTTTTTGAACCAAAAAAATAGGTCCATATGTTTCGGAAAAATCGGTTCATAGATAGATGTAGCTCCCACACATATTTTCTTTATTTAAAGTAAAAAAGCACATATTTAAAGTACAAAAATCGGCCATAATTGCAAAAGGTCGCAGATAATCTAGGTACCGTTGGATTCACCACTAAGTCACCTATCTTCTCTATGTCATATCGTAGTGATCCCACGTGATCCAAAAAAGTTGTATTCCATTTACTGCGGATAATTTTTTTTGAAAAACAAATAGGATCAGCCCGCCTAAATATAATTAGAAAGAAGATGCTCATCTTCAACACGTAGTGTTAATGAATTCTAAATAATAACATAAAAATATTTGATATTCAACAAAAAATACTATGCTTACTGAAATGTAGTAAAGTCTTTCTAATCGTTCAACTAATCTCAGAATCCACGCCATCTACCTGGCGATTGGTGTAGAGACAACTGTGTCGAACTGGCAACCCTTACCAGTCACATGGGTGGTGAAAATGGTGAATTTAAGTCTCGCTCAAAGCTTTGGCTGTGTGACTTGTACGCTTTCTTCGTAGGTATATAATTCCCATATTTCTTTGTAGATTGGTATATATACAAGTGATGATCGCCACAACTACAAGCTCACACTGTGTGTCATGTATAAGACCCTCTGATGATATCCCCGCACAGGATTGAAATACGTATAAGGGTATGTGTTTACATGGCTTTCAGAGCGCGCAGTGTCTTATCTTTTCCAATACACCACAAAAACCTCTCTTTCGAAAGGAAGAGTTGATCGAAAAAGCTGAACAATTCGAATGTGAAAACATTCAATAAATAAATCTAATTAAAAAAATTAAATCGATCATTAACAAAAAACTTCTAAAAAACATTTAAATAATAGGATCAGCCCGCCTAAATACAATTAGAAAGAAGCTGCTCATCTTCAACACGTAGTGTTAATGAATTCTAAATAATAACATAAAAATATTTGATATTCAACAAAAAATACTATGCTTACTGAAATGTAGTAAAGTCTTTCTAATCGTCCAACTAATCTCAGAATCCACGCCATCTACCTGGCGATTGGTGTAGAGACAACTGTGTCGAACTGGCAACCCTTACCAGTCACATGGGTGGTGAAAATGGTGAATTTAAGTCTCGCTCAAAGCTTTGGCTGTGTGACTTGTACGCTTTCTTCGTAGGTATATAATTCCCATATGCAAATTTCTTTGTAGATTGGTATATATACAAGTGATGATCGCCACAACTACAAGCTCACACTGTGTGTCATGTATAAGACCCTCTGATGATATCCCCGCACAGGATTGAAATACGTATAAGGGTATGTGTTTACATGGCTTTCAGAGCGCGCAGTGTCTTATCTTTTCCAATACACCACAAAAACCTCTCTTTCGAAAGGAAGAGTTGATCGAAAAAGCTGAACAATTCGAATGTGAAAACATTCAATAAATAAATCTAATTAAAAAAATTAAATCGATCATTAACAAAAAACTTCTAAAAAACATTTAAATAATAGGATCAGCCCGCCTAAATACAATTAGAAAGAAGCTGCTCATCTTCAACACGTAGTGTTAATGAATTCTAAATAATAACATAAAAATATTTGATATTCAACAAAAAATACTATGCTTACTGAAATGTAGTAAAGTCTTTCTAATCGTCCAACTAATCTCAGAATCCACGCCATCTACCTGGCGATTGGTGTAGAGACAACTGTGTCGAACTGGCAACCCTTACCAGTCACATGGGTGGTGAAAATGGTGAATTTAAGTCTCGCTCAAAGCTTTGGATGTGTGACTTGTACGCTTTCTTCGTAGGTATATAATTCCCATATGCAAATTTCTTTGTAGATTGGTATATATACAAGTGATGATCGCCACAACTACAAGCTCACACTGTGTGTCATGTATAAGACCCTCTGATGATATCCCCGCACAGGATTGAAATACGTATAAGGGTATGTGTTTACATGGCTTTCAGAGCGCGCAGTGTCTTATCTTTTCCAATACACCACAAAAACCTCTCTTTCGAAAGGAAGAGTTGATCGAAAAAGCTGAACAATTCGAATGTGAAAACATTCAATAAATAAATCTAATTAAAAAAATTAAATCGATCATTAACAAAAAACTTCTAAAAAACATTTAAATAATAGGATCAGCCCGCCTAAATACAATTAGAAAGAAGCTGCTCATCTTCAACACGTAGTGTTAATGAATTCTAAATAATAACATAAAAATATTTGATATTCAACAAAAAATACTATGCTTACTGAAATGTAGTAAAGTCTTTCTAATCGTCCAACTAATCTCAGAATCCACCCCATCTACCTGGCGATTGGTGTAGAGACAACTGTGTCGAACTGGCAACCCTTACCAGTCACATGGGTGGTGAAAATGGTGAATTTAAGTCTCGCTCAAAGCTTTGGCTGTGTGACTTGTAGTTGATCGAAAAAGCTGAACAATTCGAATGTGAAAGCATTCAATAAATAAATCTAATTAAAAAAATTAAATCGATCATTAACAAAAAACTTCTAAAAAACAAAAAAAAATTATTTTTACTTTGAAATATCTCTTAATTTAAAGATGTTAAAAATACGTTTTATACACAAAAATTTTGATGAATTTAACCTTATTATATGTTACAAGTCCGGTCGCATTTCACCAAAAAACGAGAATTCTACAAGCATTTTAGTATATATATTTTATCATCGCAATTTCATTTGCATTTATTAGTAAAAAAGACAATATTTGAAGGGTCATAACTCGGAATCGCCAAGAGATATTTTCATAAAATTTGAAGGTATTTTCATTAAATGTTATCCAAAATAAAACAACATTCCCAAAAAACTGATTTTTGAATGTTGTTTTCAAAGTTCTATGCGCGCATATTTCATCATATTTTCCCATCGTGCGACGTTGGCCTTCCTTACACGTTCCAATACGTTAAGTCTAAATAACAGTTTTCTATCTAGAATTATTCCTAAAAATTTTGCACTTTCAGAAAAGACTAGATCTGTTCCGTTTATCCGAGGTGGAGGGTCCACATGTGGGACTTTATTCATCCTTGTAAAGAGAACCAATTCTGTCTTGTTTGGGTTTACGCCCAAACCGCTGCTTCTGGCCCATCTAGCCAATTTGTTCAGAGCCACCTGTAGAATGTCTCGGAGGACGTTTTCGAATTTGCCACTGACTGCGATTGCAACGTCGTCCGCATATGCCACCACCTTGCAGCCACAACGTTCTAGATCTAGCAGGATTTCATTCACCGCCAGGTTCCAAATTAGTGGAGACAATACTCCTCCTTGTGGGGTCCCTCTTTTTACATACCTTGTTAGAGTTGTGGACCCAAGACATGCTGTTATGCGTCTTCTGTTGAGCAGACTTTGAATTAGTCTAATCAAACTAGAGTTAACTTTTAGATGTGACAGTGCTGCAATTACTGCATCTGAGTGAATGTTGTTAAAAGCCCCTTCTATGTCAAGAAATGCCACCATGGTGAATTCCTTGAAATACAGGGACGATTCGATAGTGCTCACAAGTTCGTTAGACTTCCCCTTATTGTAAGCATGTTGGTTCACCGACAGGAGTTTTGTATCCAGGTTTTCCCTAATGAAATAATCTAAAAGTCTTTCCAGACCTTTCAATAGGAAAGAGGATAGGCTAATTGGTCTGAAGTCTTTTGGCCTAGTGTGTGATATCTTCCCCGCTTTAGGTATGAATACCACTTTGGTATCCCTCCATCGATTCGGGATGTATGAAAGCCTGATACAGGCTACATAAATTTTCTGCAGCCATGTACTTTAACATTTTCTGCTGGAGTGATGCCGTCTGGCCCAGGTGACTTGAAGGGCTCAAAACTGTTTATAGCCCAGCTTATTCTAGATCTCTCAGTCAACAAGCTAGCGACGCTCGCAGTCCACTCACACTCTTGTTAGTCCTGTTGATCCTCGGGCTCTGTTGATGAGTTCCCCAGGAAATGTGTGTCGAGCAGTACACTTAGCCATTGCTCGCTGTTTTTTGTCCAGTTGTTTGCCTCATCCTGCAAATACCCCACCCCACGCGGATAGTACCTTCCTCAGCCTTGCGGCGTCGGAGACCTTTTCCACCTCGCCACAGAAGGAATACCAAGAGCGTCTTTGCGCCTTTCCAAGCTTCTTCTTATAGATCTTGAGTAGCATCCCAATCATTAGCGACCCCAGTAGACTTCGTCTTGTTGAATAGCTTGTTGCAGGTCTTTTTCCTTGCCGTGAGCTCAGAATTCCACCATTGAGGTTTAGTTTTATCCTTGTACCTTGTTTTTGGACAGGCTTCTTCTAGGGAACTATTGAATGATGTGGTGATATGCTCGACCAGATTATACAGATCGGCTTTGTCATTAGGTTCATAAAGAAGTTTAGAGTTGAGGACCTTTTTAAAATTCTTCTCATACAGGTGCCACTTTGTCTTCCTCACATTTCTGTGGACAGCAGGTTTAGGCGCTTTTCGGCGAGCTTGCAACAGTAGCAAACATTACATGGAGTACTTCTTGTCTGTCTTTAATTGTAAAGGTCGGTTTATTGCCAATGTTACAAATAGTTAGGTTGGTAGTTTGAATAAAGTCAAGAAGCGAATCACCCCTATAGTTTATATCCGTACTACCCCAGATAGTATGATGAGCGTTCGTGTCTGCGCCAATAATCAGCTCGAGCTCGTCGGACGTTGCTTCTTCTACTACTTCACTGAAGAGAGCTGTCGGTATTGCAGCTTCATAAGGAAAGTAACTGGAGACCACCCAGTATATGCGATTACCAATCTCCAAACTAGCAGCTGTTTGGTCTTTACCACTTAACTTAGTCAGAAGAAAAATACTTCGATCTTTTCTGGCCAAAATGCAGGTTCTTGGAGTGCCTTCACAGTTGACCACAAGCAGTTTAAAGTGTGGTGTCTTGATACCGCACACCCTTCCTCCAACTGCGTAAGGCTCCTGTATCAGGACGATGTCTACTGCACCTGTGGACAGGCGCAGCAATAGAGCCGCTGAGGCTGCTTTAGCGTGATGAAGGTTAATCTGTAAAATTCTTACCATCATTGGTAATTGACAGATTAACATCCACCCCGACAAGGGTGTTATCGAACTCTTCGTCCGTATCATCGAGAAGCGTATCCCCGCCAGATGCGTCAAAGAGTCCGGAGACTCCCCTCAGCCCTTCTGTGTCAGAAGTAGAGCTTTCGTCCTCAGAGTAGGACGTTACAGATCTTCTGTTAGAGTTGGAGTCACCAGAAATAATGGGCGTGGATACCCTCGTACTTCCAGAAAACTGTGTATCAACCACGGTGGATGACTCACCTTCCGCAGTGGGAATTATATCCTGCTTGTATACCTTCAAGACTATATTCTCGAAGCCATACTGTAGGGTTGCACTTGCACGTTCTATATGGGAGGTGGATTCAGCGTTAAGGATCAAATTGGCCTGCCGCTTTTTACCATCCGCCTCACCCACCTTGCTGATTCTCCAATTATAGGCGGGCAGACCAGGATTGGAATCTTTTATTATTTCTAATATGTCAGCCGGGTTGGAGGGCTCTTCTGTATCCCAGGTGATGGCTCTAGGGTGACTAGGGATGTTGTTTTTTCGACCACATCCAACTGGGCACCCGGCCACACCTCACCCGCTCGACTCAGAGCAGCCTTATACAGGTCTACTGATCTGGCATCACCGAAATATAAGAGCTTTACTCTCCCCTGATGCCATCCTGCATCGTTGCAGATTGGAGGTGTGCCCGGCATTTCTCTACGGACATCGAGGTAATGAGCCATAATGGCTGATTGCACATGGCTCCATTTGTCCTTGAAGATGGATCTATCCTCACTACTTCTGTCTATAACGGCCATCACTAGACTCTCATTCGCCACTTCATTCAAGGGCTTGGTGAGTGTCCTGTTGATGGTGACATTAGGACCTCTTGTCTTTTTCGAAGGCAGGGGTTCATCAGGTGATCTGATTCTTTTGACTTTATTAGCCGTTAACACAGCTGAATTTGTGGCTCTTTCAGCCGGCGGATTGGCCTTAGAAGCATCTCTGACGCCTTTAGCCCAGGTAAGTGACTCTTTTTGTTTTTCGGTAAGAGCCGAAACCTCAACAGCCTCCAACTTCGTCAAAACTCTGAGCGTAATCCGGTGCTCATTATGCTTTCGCTTTAACGGTCGGACATGATGTTTTCCCCTCATCGTACCACCTGTTGTGAGTACTGGGGGAAAATTTTCACCATGTTTGGTGTGGTCGGCTTTGGCCAAGACCAACGGACGGACAGTAGGACGATTGGGGAACCCCGCTCCATCGGAACGCGAAGGCATTCCCGTCAACATTTTTATACCCTACACCACACTGTGGTACAGGGTATTATAACTTTGTGCATTTGTTTGTAACACCCAAAAGGAGAAGAAATAGACCCATCGTTTATTATACCGATCGACTTAGAATCACTTTCTGAGTCGATTTAGCTATGTCCGTCTGTCTGTCTGTCCGTCTGTCTGTCTGTCCGTCTGCCTGTCTGTCTGTCCGTCTGTGCATGTATTCTTGTAATCAAAGTACAGGTCGCAATTATGGTCCGATCTCGACGAAACTTTCAACATATCTTTTTTTTGGCCCAAGGACGATCCCTATTGAATTTGGTTAAAATCGGTTCAGATTTAGATATAGCCCCCATATATATGTTAGCCCCGATTTGACATGTAAGCTCTGTAAAAACTTTATTTTATATCCGATCAGTATGAAATTCGGCAGGAAAAGGTTTCTTATTACATGAATGAACTCTGTTAAATTTGGAAGAAATCGGTTCAGATTTATATATAGCCCCCATATATACATTACCCCCGATTTGACATATAAGCGTTGTAAAAATTTTATTTTATATCCGATCAGTGCGAAATTCGGCAAAGAGAGGTTTCTTATTACATGAAGGAATACTGCTAAATTCGGAGAAAATCGGTTCAGATTCAGATATAGCCCCCATATATATGTTACCCCCGATTTGACATGTAAGCGCTGTAAAAACTGTATTTATACCCTACACCACACTGTGGTACATGGTATTATAACTTTGTGCATTTGTTTGTAACACCCAAAAGGAGAAGAAATAGACCCATCGTTTATTATACCGATCGACTTAGAATCACTTTCTGAGTCGATTTAGCTATGTCCGTCTGTCTGTCTGTCTGTCTGTCCGTCTGTGCATGTATTCTTGTAATCAAAGTACAAGTCGCAATTATGGTCCGATCACGACGAAACTTTACACATATCTTTTTTTTGGCCCAAGGACGATCCCTATTGAATTTGGTTAAAATCGGTTCAGATTTAGATATAGCCCCCATATATATGGTAGCCCCGATTTGACATATAAGCGCTGTAAAAACTTTATTTTATATCCGATCAGTATGAAATTCGACAGGAAAAAGTTTCTTATTACATGATTGAATACTGCTAAATTCGGAGAAAATCGGTTCAGAATCAGATATAGCCCCCATATATATGTTACTCCCGATTTGACATGTAAGCGCTGTAAAAACTGTATTTTATATCCGATCAGTGCAAAATTTGGCAAAAAGAGGTTTCTTATTACATGAAGGAATACTGCTAAATTCGGAGAAAATCGGTTCAGATTTAGATATAGCCCCCATATATATGGTAGCCCCGATTTGACATATAAGCGCTGTAAAAACTTTATTTTATATCCGATCAGTATGAAATTCGACAGGAAAAAGTTTCTTATTACATGATTGAATACTGCTAAATTCGGAGAAAATCGGTTCAGAATCAGATATAGCCCCCATATATATGTTACTCCCGATTTGACATGTAAGCGCTGTAAAAACTGTATTTTATATCCGATCAGTGCAAAATTTGGCAGAAAGAGGTTTCTTATTACATGAAGGAATACTGCTAAATTCGGAGAAAATCGGTTCAGATTTAGATATAGCCCCCATATATACGTTACCCCCGATTTGACTTATAAGCGCTGCAAAAATGTTATTTTATATCCGATCAGTATGAAATTCGGCAGAAAGGGGTTTCTTATTATATGAATGAACACTGTTAAATTTGGAAGAAATCGGTTCAGATTTAGATATAGCCCCCATATATACGTTACCCCCGATTTGACATGTAGGCGCTGTAGAGACTGTATTTTATATGCGATAAGTACGAAATTCGACAGAAGGAGGTCTTTTTACATGAATGAGTATTCAGGGAAGATCGGTTCAGATTTATATTGATTGTTCCTCCTGATTTGGTATCAAACCGCTATAGAAGTTGTATTTTACTTCCGATCATTAAAATTTTCCAGAAAGATGTTTCTCAATTTAGGAACGAATATTGCTTAATTTAGCGATTATCGTTTCAGAATTAGATAATATGTTTCTACCCATTTACCAATTATTCCAAATTATTATGGCAATGACCCTTATCGCATTGTTAGGGAGGTGTAGGGTATTATATAGTCGGCCCCGCCCGACTTTCTGCCTTTCCTTACTGGTTTATATCCGATCAGTGCAAAATTTGGCAGAAAGAGGTTTCTTATTACATGAAGGAATACTGCTAAATTCGGAGAAAATCGGTTCAGACTTAGATATAGCCCCCATATATACGTTACCCCCGATTTGACTTGTAAGCGCTGTAAAAATGTTATTTTATATCCGATCGGTATGAAATTCGGCAGAAAGAGGTTTCTTATTATATGAATGAACACTGTTAAATTTGGAAGAAATCGGTTCAGATTTAGATATAGCCCCCATATATACGTTACCCCCGATTTGACATGTAGGCGCTGTAGAGACTGTATTTTATATGCGATCAGTACGAAATTCGACAGAAGGAGGTCTTTTTACATGAATGAGTACTCAGGGAAGATCGGTTCAGATTTATATTGATTGTTTCTTTTGATTTGGTATCAAACCGCTATAGAAGTTGTATTTTACTTCCGATCATTAAAATTTTCCAGAAAGATGTTTCTCAATTTAGGAACAAATATTGCTTAATTTAGCGATTATAGTTTCAGAATTAGATAATATGTTTCTACCCATTTACCAATTATTCCAAATTATTATGGCAATGACCCTTATCGCATTGTTAGGGAGGTGTAGGGTATTATATAGTCGGCCCCGCCCGACTTTCTGCCTTTCCTTACTGGTTTTTTGTCTGTATTAGCCCGTAATAAGTACTATGATGTAGGCCTTCCAGACTTTGTACAGATTTTTTTTTGTGATTGCGTAATAGGTACTGCGTAATAGATTTTAACTATCCGCTCTGTGCTAAACACGTCAAGTCAAAGTCATTCTCGAAAATAAAGCGCAAATAAGTCATACGGCACACAGTGTACTTTTTTCCTATGCGAGCGCTCAAAAATGAAAAAAAAATGAAAATAATTATACATTACCCCCGATTTGACATATAAGCGTTGTAAAAATTTTATTTTATATCCGATCAGTGCGAAACTCGGCAAAGAGAGGTTTCTTATTACATGAAGGAATACTGCTAAATTCGGAGAAAATCGGTTCAGATTCAGATATAGCCCCCATATATATGTTACCCCCGATTTGACATGTAAGCGCTGTAAAAACTGTATTTATACCCTACACCACACTGTGGTACATGGTATTATAACTTTGTGCATTTGTTTGTAACACCCAAAAGGAGAAGAAATAGACCCATCGTTTATTATACCGATCGACTTAGAATCACTTTCTGAGTCGATTTAGCTATGTCCGTCTGTCTGTCTGTCTGTCTGTCCGTCTGTGCATGTATTCTTGTAATCAAAGTACAAGTCGCAATTATGGTCCGATCACGACGAAACTTTACACATATCTTTTTTTTGGCCCAAGGACGATCCCTATTGAATTTGGTTAAAATCGGTTCAGATTTAGATATAGCCCCCATATATATGGTAGCCCCGATTTGACATATAAGCGCTGTAAAAACTTTATTTTATATCCGATCAGTATGAAATTCGACAGGAAAAAGTTTCTTATTACATGATTGAATACTGCTAAATTCGGAGAAAATCGGTTCAGAATCAGATATAGCCCCCATATATATGTTACTCCCGATTTGACATGTAAGCGCTGTAAAAACTGTATTTTATATCCGATCAGTGCAAAATTTGGCAAAAAGAGGTTTCTTATTACATGAAGGAATACTGCTAAATTCGGAGAAAATCGGTTCAGATTTAGATATAGCCCCCATATATATGGTAGCCCCGATTTGACATATAAGCGCTGTAAAAACTTTATTTTATATCCGATCAGTATGAAATTCGACAGGAAAAAGTTTCTTATTACATGATTGAATACTGCTAAATTCGGAGAAAATCGGTTCAGAATCAGATATAGCCCCCATATATATGTTACTCCCGATTTGACATGTAAGCGCTGTAAAAACTGTATTTTATATCCGATCAGTGCAAAATTTGGCAGAAAGAGGTTTCTTATTACATGAAGGAATACTGCTAAATTCGGAGAAAATCGGTTCAGATTTAGATATAGCCCCCATATATACGTTACCCCCGATTTGACTTATAAGCGCTGCAAAAATGTTATTTTATATCCGATCAGTATGAAATTCGGCAGAAAGGGGTTTCTTATTATATGAATGAACACTGTTAAATTTGGAAGAAATCGGTTCAGATTTAGATATAGCCCCCATATATACGTTACCCCCGATTTGACATGTAGGCGCTGTAGAGACTGTATTTTATATGCGATAAGTACGAAATTCGACAGAAGGAGGTCTTTTTACATGAATGAGTATTCAGGGAAGATCGGTTCAGATTTATATTGATTGTTCCTCCTGATTTGGTATCAAACCGCTATAGAAGTTGTATTTTACTTCCGATCATTAAAATTTTCCAGAAAGATGTTTCTCAATTTAGGAACGAATATTGCTTAATTTAGCGATTATCGTTTCAGAATTAGATAATATGTTTCTACCCATTTACCAATTATTCCAAATTATTATGGCAATGACCCTTATCGCATTGTTAGGGAGGTGTAGGGTATTATATAGTCGGCCCCGCCCGACTTTCTGCCTTTCCTTACTGGTTTATATCCGATCAGTGCAAAATTTGGCAGAAAGAGGTTTCTTATTACATGAAGGAATACTGCTAAATTCGGAGAAAATCGGTTCAGACTTAGATATAGCCCCCATATATACGTTACCCCCGATTTGACTTGTAAGCGCTGTAAAAATGTTATTTTATATCCGATCGGTATGAAATTCGGCAGAAAGAGGTTTCTTATTATATGAATGAACACTGTTAAATTTGGAAGAAATCGGTTCAGATTTAGATATAGCCCCCATATATACGTTACCCCCGATTTGACATGTAGGCGCTGTAGAGACTGTATTTTATATGCGATCAGTACGAAATTCGACAGAAGGAGGTCTTTTTACATGAATGAGTACTCAGGGAAGATCGGTTCAGATTTATATTGATTGTTTCTTTTGATTTGGTATCAAACCGCTATAGAAGTTGTATTTTACTTCCGATCATTAAAATTTTCCAGAAAGATGTTTCTCAATTTAGGAACAAATATTGCTTAATTTAGCGATTATAGTTTCAGAATTAGATAATATGTTTCTACCCATTTACCAATTATTCCAAATTATTATGGCAATGACCCTTATCGCATTGTTAGGGAGGTGTAGGGTATTATATAGTCGGCCCCGCCCGACTTTCTGCCTTTCCTTACTGGTTTTTTGTCTGTATTAGCCCGTAATAAGTACTATGATGTAGGCCTTCCAGACTTTGTACAGATTTTTTTTTGTGATTGCGTAATAGGTACTGCGTAATAGATTTTAACTATCCGCTCTGTGCTAAACACGTCAAGTCAAAGTCATTCTCGAAAATAAAGCGCAAATAAGTCATACGGCACACAGTGTACTTTTTTCCTATGCGAGCGCTCAAAAATGAAAAAAAAATGAAAATAATTTTTGTAATTTTAAACGTGGTTTTAATGTAAAACAAACTGAATTTTCCAAATCTAATATTCTTTTTATTGTGTGACTTTTAGTTCGGAAGTTATTCAGCATTTAATCCGTATAATTTTCGTAAATTTTGCATAATAAAAATGTTCTATACTTTTAAATATGTTATTATATGCGTTATTATTTTTATCTTTGATAGACGAATCTGTCTACTATAGAAGGTAGGTAAACTTTTTATAAATTTGGCGGATTTTTGCTTTGCAAAATCGCATTTAAAAAGCGTTTTTATACCCTACACCACACTGTGGTACAGGGTATTATAACTTTGTACATTTGTTTGTAACACCCAAAAGGAGAAGAAATAGACCCATCGTTTATTATACCGCTCGACTTAGAATCACTTTCTGAGTTGATTTAGCTATGTCCGTCTGTCTGTCTGTCCGTCTGTGCATGTATTCTTGTAATCAAAGTACAGGTCGCAATTATGGTCCGATCTCGACGAAACTTTACACATATCTTTTTTTTTTGGCCCAAGGACGATCCCTATTGAATTTGGTTAAAATCGGTTCAGATTTAGATATAGCCCCCATATATATGTTAGCCCCGATTTGACATGTAAGCGCTGTAAAAACTTTATTTTATATCCGATCAGTATGAAATTCGGCAGAAAGAGGTTTCTTGTTATATAAATGAACAATGTTAAATTTGGAAGAAATCGGTTCAGATTTAGATATAGCCCCCATATATACGTTACCCCCGATTTGATATGTAAGCGCTGTAAAAATGTTATTTTATATCCGATCAGTGCGAAATTCGGCAAAGAGAGGTTTCTTTCTACATGAAGGAATGCTGCCAAATTCGGAGAAAATCGGTTCAGATTTAGATATAGCCCCCATATATATGTTACCCCCGATTTGACATGTAAGCTCTGTAAAAACTGTATTTTATATCCGATCAGTGCGAAATTCGGCTGAAAGAGGTTTCTTATTACATGAAGGAATACTGCCAAATTCGGAGAAAATCGGTTCAGATTTAGATATAGCCCCCATATATATGTTACCCCCGATTTGACATGTAAGCGCTGTAAAAACTGTATTTTATATCCGATCAGTGCGAAATTCGTCAGAAAGAGGTTTCCTATTATATGAATGAACACTTTTAAATTTGGAAGTAATCGGTTCAGATTTAGATATAGCCCCTATATATACGTTACCCCCTATTTGACATGTGAGCGCTGTAAACATGTTATTTTATATCCGATCAGTGCGAAAGTCGGCAAAAAGAGGTTTCTTTCTACATGAAGGAATACTGTCAAATTCGGAGAAACTCGCTTTAAATTTAGATATAAGACCCATATATATGTTACCCCCGATTAGACTAGTAAGCGCTGTAGAGACTGTATTTTATATCCGATCAGTACGAAATTCGACAGAAGGAAGTCTTTTTACATGAATGAGTATTCAGGGAAGATCGGTTCAGATTTATATTAAAGCTCCATATATATGTTCCTCCTGATTTGGTATCAAACCGCTATAGAAGTTGTATTTTACTTCCGATCATTAAAATTTTCCAGAAAGATGTTTCTCAATTTAAGAACGAATATTGCTTAATTTAGCGATTATCGTTTCAGAATTAGATAATATGTTTCTACCCATTTACAATTTATTCCAAATTTTTATGGCAATGACCCTTATCGCATTGTTAGGGAGGTGTAGGGTATTATATAGTCGGCCCCGCCCGACTTTCTGCCTTTCCTTACTGGTTATACCCTACACCACACTGTGGTACAGGGTATTATAACTTTGTGCATTTGTTTGTAACACCCAAAAGGAGAAGAAATAGACCCATCGTTTATTATACCGATCGACTTAGAATCACTTTCTGAGTCGATTTAGCTATGTCCGTCTGTCTGTCTGTCCGTCTGTGCATGTATTCTTGTAATCAAAGTACAGGTCGCAATTATGGTCCGATCTCGACGAAACTTTACACATATCATTTTTTTGGCCCAAGGACGATCCCTATTGGTTTGGTTAAAATCGGTTCAGATTTAGATATAGCCCCCATATATATGTTAGCCCCGATTTGACATGTAAGCGCTTTAAAAACTTTATTTTATATCCGATCAGTATGAAATTAGGCAGGAAAAGGTTTCTTATTCCATGAATGAACTCTGTTAAATTTGGAAGAAAGCGGTTCAGATTTAGATATAGCCCCCATATATACATTACCTTCAATTTGACATATAAGCGCTGTAAAAATTTTATTTTATATCCGATCAGTGCGAAATTCGGCAAAGAGAGGTTTCTTATTACATGAAGGAATACTGCTAAATTCGGAGCAAATCGGTTCAGATTCAGATATAGCCCCCATATATATGTTACCCCCGATTTGACATGTAAGCGCTGTAAAAACTGTATTTTATATCCGATCAGTGCAAAATTTGGCAGAAAGAGGTTTCTTATTACATGAAGGAATACTGCTAAATTCGGAGAAAATCGGTTCAGATTTAGCCCCCATATATACGTTACCCCCGATTTGACTTGTAAGCGCTGTAAAAATGTTATTTTATATCCGATCAGTATGAAATTCGGCAGAAAGAGGTTTCTTATTATATGA